>OX371263.1:18085390-18414668 GCA_947311025.1 Lypha dubia | reverse complement strand
GTTATAGAAAAATTCTCAAATACAATGGAGAAATCGGACTTAGATAGTCTATAAGTATGGATCCTTGGCTTTAATTTCCCATTGGTCCAAATGATTGACAAACAAATGTTATAGAAAAATTCTCAAATACAATTGAGAAATCGGACTTACATAGCCTATAAGTATGGATCCTTGGCTTTAATTTCCCATTGGTCCAAATGATTGACAAACAAATGTTATAGAAAAATTCTCAAATACAATGGAGAAATCGGACTTAGATAGTCTATAAGTATGGATCCTTGGCTTTAATTTCCCATTGGTCCAAATGATTGACAAACAAATGTTATAGAAAAATTCTCAAATACAATGGAGAAATCGGACTTATATAGCCTATAAGTATGGATCCTTGGCTTTAATTTCCCATTGGTCCAAATGATTGACAAACAAATGTTATAGAAAAATTCTCAAATACAATGGAGAAATCGGACTTAGATAGTCTATAAGTATGGATCCTTGGCTTTAATTTCCCATTGGTCCAAATGATTGACAAACAAATGTTATAGAAAAATTCTCAAATACAATGGAGAAATCGGACTTAGATAGTCTATAAGTATGGATCCTTGGCTTTAATTTCCCATTGGTCCAAATGATTGACAAACAAATGTTATAGAAAAATTCTCAAATACAATGGAGAAATCGGACTTAGCATAGTCTATAAGTATGGATCCTTGGCTTTAATTTCCCATTGGTCCAAATGATTGACAAACAAATGTTATAGAAAAATTCTCAAATACAATGGAGAAATCGGACTTAGATAGTCTATAAGTATGGATCCTTGGCTTTAATTTCCCATTGGTCCAAATGATTGACAAACAAATGTTATAGAAAAATTCTCAAATACAATTGAGAAATCGGACTTACATAGCCTATAAGTATGGATCCTTGGCTTTAATTTCCCATTGGTCCAAATGATTGACAAACAAATGTTATAGAAAAATTCTCAAATACAATGGAGAAATCGGACTTAGATAGTCTATAAGTATGGATCCTTGGCTTTAATTTCCCATTGGTCCAAATGATTGACAAACAAATGTTATAGAAAAATTCTCAAATACAATGGAGAAATCGGACTTACATAGCCTATAAGTATGGATCCTTGGCTTTAATTTCCCATTGGTCCAAATGATTGACAAACAAATGTTATAGAAAAATTCTCAAATACAATGGAGAAATCGGACTTAGATAGTCTATAAGTATGGATCCTTGGCTTTAATTTCCCATTGGTCCAAATGATTGACAAACAAATGTTATAGAAAAATTCTCAAATACAATGGAGAAATCGGACTTAGATAGTCTATAAGTATGGATCCTTGGCTTTAATTTCCCATTGGTCAAATGATTGACAAACAAATGTTATAGAAAAATTCTCAAATACAATTGAGAAATCGGACTTACATAGCCTATAAGTATGGATCCTTGGCTTTAATTTCCCATTGGTCCAAATGATTGACAAACAAATGTTATAGAAAAATTCTCAAATACAATGGAGAAATCGGACTTAGATAGTCTATAAGTATGGATCCTTGGCTTTAATTTCCCATTGGTCCAAATGATTGACAAACAAATGTTATAGAAAAATTCTCAAATACAATTGAGAAATCGGACTTACATAGCCTATAAGTATGGATCCTTGGCTTTAATTTCCCATTGGTCCAAATGATTGACAAACAAATGTTATAGAAAAATTCTCAAATACAATGGAGAAATCGGACTTAGATAGTCTATAAGTATGGATCCTTGGCTTTAATTTCCCATTGGTCCAAATGATTGACAAACAAATGTTATAGAAAAATTCTCAAATACAATGGAGAAATCGGACTTACATAGCCTATAAGTATGGATCCTTGGCTTTAATTTCCCATTGGTCCAAATGATTGACAAACAAATGTTATAGAAAAATTCTCAAATACAATGGAGAAATCGGACTTACATAGCCTATAAGTATGGATCCTTGGCTTTAATTTCCCATTGGTCCAAATGATTGACAAACAAATGTTATAGAAAAATTCTCAAATACAATGGAGAAATCGGACTTAGATAGTCTATAAGTATGGATCCTTGGCTTTAATTTCCCATTGGTCCAAATGATTGACAAACAAATGTTATAGAAAAATTCTCAAATACAATGGAGAAATCGGACTTAGATAGTCTATAAGTATGGATCCTTGGCTTTAATTTCCCATTGGTCCAAATGATTGACAAACAAATGTTATAGAAAAATTCTCAAATACAATTGAGAAATCGGACTTACATAGCCTATAAGTATGGATCCTTGGCTTTAATTTCCCATTGGTCCAAATGATTGACAAACAAATGTTATAGAAAAATTCTCAAATACAATGGAGAAATCGGACTTAGATAGTCTATAAGTATGGATCCTTGGCTTTAATTTCCCATTGGTCCAAATGATTGACAAACAAATGTTATAGAAAAATTCTCAAATACAATGGAGAAATCGGACTTATATAGCCTATAAGTATGGATCCTTGGCTTTAATTTCCCATTGGTCCAAATGATTGACAAACAAATGTTATAGAAAAATTCTCAAATACAATGGAGAAATCGGACTTAGATAGTCTATAAGTATGGATCCTTGGCTTTAATTTCCCATTGGTCCAAATGATTGACAAACAAATGTTATAGAAAAATTCTCAAATACAATGGAGAAATCGGACTTAGATAGTCTATAAGTATGGATCCTTGGCTTTAATTTCCCATTGGTCCAAATGATTGACAAACAAATGTTATAGAAAAAATTCTCAAATACAATTGAGAAATCGGACTTACATAGCCTATAAGTATGGATCCTTGGCTTTAATTTCCCATTGGTCCAAATGATTGACAAACAAATGTTATAGAAAAATTCTCAAATACAATGGAGAAATCGGACTTAGATAGTCTATAAGTATGGATCCTTGGCTTTAATTTCCCATTGGTCCAAATGATTGACAAACAAATGTTATAGAAAAATTCTCAAATACAATTGAGAAATCGGACTTACATAGCCTATAAGTATGGATCCTTGGCTTTAATTTCCCATTGGTCCAAATGATTGACAAACAAATGTTATAGAAAAATTCTCAAATACAATGGAGAAATCGGACTTACATAGCCTATAAGTATGGATCCTTGGCTTTAATTTCCCATTGGTCCAAATGATTGACAAACAAATGTTATAGAAAAATTCTCAAATACAATGGAGAAATCGGACTTAGATAGTCTATAAGTATGGATCCTTGGCTTTAATTTCCCATTGGTCCAAATGATTGACAAACAAATGTTATAGAAAAATTCTCAAATACAATGGAGAAATCGGACTTAGATAGTCTATAAGTATGGATCCTTGGCTTTAATTTCCCATTGGTCCAAATGATTGACAAACAAATGTTATAGAAAAATTCTCAAATACAATTGAGAAATCGGACTTACATAGCCTATAAGTATGGATCCTTGGCTTTAATTTCCCATTGGTCCAAATGATTGACAAACAAATGTTATAGAAAAATTCTCAAATACAATGGAGAAATCGGACTTAGATAGTCTATAAGTATGGATCCTTGGCTTTAATTTCCCATTGGTCCAAATGATTGACAAACAAATGTTATAGAAAAATTCTCAAATACAATTGAGAAATCGGACTTACATAGCCTATAAGTATGGATCCTTGGCTTTAATTTCCCATTGGTCCAAATGATTGACAAACAAATGTTATAGAAAAATTCTCAAATACAATGGAGAAATCGGACTTACATAGCCTATAAGTATGGATCCTTGGCTTTAATTTCCCATTGGTCCAAATGATTGACAAACAAATGTTATAGAAAAATTCTCAAATACAATGGAGAAATCGGACTTAGATAGTCTATAAGTATGGATCCTTGGCTTTAATTTCCCATTGGTCCAAATGATTGACAAACAAATGTTATAGAAAAATTCTCAAATACAATGGAGAAATCGGACTTAGATAGTCTATAAGTATGGATCCTTGGCTTTAATTTCCCATTGGTCCAAATGATTGACAAACAAATGTTATAGAAAAATTCTCAAATACAATTGAGAAATCGGACTTACATAGCCTATAAGTATGGATCCTTGGCTTTAATTTCCCATTGGTCCAAATGATTGACAAACAAATGTTATAGAAAAATTCTCAAATACAATGGAGAAATCGGACTTACATAGCCTATAAGTATGGATCCTTGGCTTTAATTTCCCATTGGTCCAAATGATTGACAAACAAATGTTATAGAAAAATTCTCAAATACAATTGAGAAATCGGACTTACATAGCCTATAAGTATGGATCCTTGGCTTTAATTTCCCATTGGTCCAAATGATTGACAAACAAATGTTATAGAAAAATTCTCAAATACAATGGAGAAATCGGACTTAGATAGTCTATAAGTATGGATCCTTGGCTTTAATTTCCCATTGGTCCAAATGATTGACAAACAAATGTTATAGAAAAATTCTCAAATACAATGGAGAAATCGGACTTAGATAGTCTATAAGTATGGATCCTTGGCTTTAATTTCCCATTGGTCCAAATGATTGACAAACAAATGTTATAGAAAAATTCTCAAATACAATTGAGAAATCGGACTTACATAGCCTATAAGTATGGATCCTTGGCTTTAATTTCCCATTGGTCCAAATGATTGACAAACAAATGTTATAGAAAAATTCTCAAATACAATTGAGAAATCGGACTTACATAGCCTATAAGTATGGATCCTTGGCTTTAATTTCCCATTGGTCCAAATGATTGACAAACAAATGTTATAGAAAAATTCTCAAATACAATGGAGAAATCGGACTTAGATAGCCTATAAGTATGGATCCTTGGCTTTAATTTCCCATTGGTCCAAATGATTGACAAACAAATGTTATAGAAAAATTCTCAAATACAATGGAGAAATCGGACTTAGATAGTCTATAAGTATGGATCCTTGGCTTTAATTTCCCATTGGTCCAAATGATTGACAAACAAATGTTATAGAAAAATTCTCAAATACAATGGAGAAATCGGACTTACATAGCCTATAAGTATGGATCCTTGGCTTTAATTTCCCATTGGTCCAAATGATTGACAAACAAATGTTATAGAAAAATTCTCAAATACAATGGAGAAATCGGACTTAGATAGTCTATAAGTATGGATCCTTGGCTTTAATTTCCCATTGGTCCAAATGATTGACAAACAAATGTTATAGAAAAATTCTCAAATACAATGGAGAAATCGGACTTAGATAGTCTATAAGTATGGATCCTTGGCTTTAATTTCCCATTGGTCCAAATGATTGACAAACAAATGTTATAGAAAAATTCTCAAATACAATTGAGAAATCGGACTTACATAGCCTATAAGTATGGATCCTTGGCTTTAATTTCCCATTGGTCCAAATGATTGACAAACAAATGTTATAGAAAAATTCTCAAATACAATGGAGAAATCGGACTTACATAGCCTATAAGTATGGATCCTTGGCTTTAATTTCCCATTGGTCCAAATGATTGACAAACAAATGTTATAGAAAAATTCTCAAATACAATGGAGAAATCGGACTTAGATAGTCTATAAGTATGGATCCTTGGCTTTAATTTCCCATTGGTCCAAATGATTGACAAACAAATGTTATAGAAAAATTCTCAAATACAATGGAGAAATCGGACTTAGATAGTCTATAAGTATGGATCCTTGGCTTTAATTTCCCATTGGTCCAAATGATTGACAAACAAATGTTATAGAAAAATTCTCAAATACAATTGAGAAATCGGACTTACATAGCCTATAAGTATGGATCCTTGGCTTTAATTTCCCATTGGTCCAAATGATTGACAAACAAATGTTATAGAAAAATTCTCAAATACAATGGAGAAATCGGACTTAGATAGTCTATAAGTATGGATCCTTGGCTTTAATTTCCCATTGGTCCAAATGATTGACAAACAAATGTTATAGAAAAATTCTCAAATACAATTGAGAAATCGGACTTAGATAGCCTATAAGTATGGGTCCTTGGCTTTAATTTCCCATTGGTCCAAATGATTGACAAACAAATGTTATAGAAAAATTCTCAAATACAATGGAGAAATCGGACTTAGATAGTCTATAAGTATGGATCCTTGGCTTTAATTTCCCATTGGTCCAAATGATTGACAAACAAATGTTATAGAAAAATTCTCAAATACAATGGAGAAATCGGACTTAGATAGTCTATAAGTATGGATCCTTGGCTTTAATTTCCCATTGGTCCAAATGATTGACAAACAAATGTTATAGAAAAATTCTCAAATACAATTGAGAAATCGGACTTACATAGCCTATAAGTATGGATCCTTGGCTTTAATTTCCCATTGGTCCAAATGATTGACAAACAAATGTTATAGAAAAATTCTCAAATACAATGGAGAAATCGGACTTAGATAGTCTATAAGTATGGATCCTTGGCTTTAATTTCCCATTGGTCCAAATGATTGACAAACAAATGTTATAGAAAAATTCTCAAATACAATGGAGAAATCGGACTTAGATAGTCTATAAGTATGGATCCTTGGCTTTAATTTCCCATTGGTCCAAATGATTGACAAACAAATGTTATAGAAAAATTCTCAAATACAATGGAGAAATCGGACTTAGATAGTCTATAAGTATGGATCCTTGGCTTTAATTTCCCATTGGTCCAAATGATTGACAAACAAATGTTATAGAAAAATTCTCAAATACAATTGAGAAATCGGACTTACATAGCCTATAAGTATGGATCCTTGGCTTTAATTTCCCATTGGTCCAAATGATTGACAAACAAATGTTATAGAAAAATTCTCAAATACAATGGAGAAATCGGACTTAGATAGTCTATAAGTATGGATCCTTGGCTTTAATTTCCCATTGGTCCAAATGATTGACAAACAAATGTTATAGAAAAATTCTCAAATACAATGGAGAAATCGGACTTAGATAGTCTATAAGTATGGATCCTTGGCTTTAATTTCCCATTGGTCCAAATGATTGACAAACAAATGTTATAGAAAAATTCTCAAATACAATGGAGAAATCGGACTTAGATAGTCTATAAGTATGGATCCTTGGCTTTAATTTCCCATTGGTCCAAATGATTGACAAACAAATGTTATAGAAAAATTCTCAAATACAATTGAGAAATCGGACTTACATAGCCTATAAGTATGGATCCTTGGCTTTAATTTCCCATTGGTCCAAATGATTGACAAACAAATGTTATAGAAAAATTCTCAAATACAATGGAGAAATCGGACTTAGATAGTCTATAAGTATGGATCCTTGGCTTTAATTTCCCATTGGTCCAAATGATTGACAAACAAATGTTATAGAAAAATTCTCAAATACAATGGAGAAATCGGACTTAGATAGTCTATAAGTATGGATCCTTGGCTTTAATTTCCCATTGGTCCAAATGATTGACAAACAAATGTTATAGAAAAATTCTCAAATACAATTGAGAAATCGGACTTACATAGCCTATAAGTATGGATCCTTGGCTTTAATTTCCCATTGGTCCAAATGATTGACAAACAAATGTTATAGAAAAATTCTCAAATACAATGGAGAAATCGGACTTAGATAGTCTATAAGTATGGATCCTTGGCTTTAATTTCCCATTGGTCCAAATGATTGACAAACAAATGTTATAGAAAAATTCTCAAATACAATTGAGAAATCGGACTTACATAGCCTATAAGTATGGATCCTTGGCTTTAATTTCCCATTGGTCCAAATGATTGACAAACAAATGTTATAGAAAAATTCTCAAATACAATGGAGAAATCGGACTTAGATAGTCTATAAGTATGGATCCTTGGCTTTAATTTCCCATTGGTCCAAATGATTGACAAACAAATGTTATAGAAAAATTCTCAAATACAATTGAGAAATCGGACTTAGATAGCCTATAAGTATGGGTCCTTGGCTTTAATTTCCCATTGGTCCAAATGAGTGACAAACAAGTGTTCTAGAAAAATTCTCAAATACAATTGAGAAATCGGACTTAGATAGCCTATAAGTATGGATCCTTGGCTTTTATTTCCCATTGGTCCAAATGAGTGACAAACAAGTGTTCTAGAAAAATTCTCAAATACAATTGAGAAATCGGACTTAGATAGCCTATAAGTATGGATCCTTGGCTTTAATTTCCCATTGGTCCAAATGATTGACAAACAAATGTTATAGAAAAATTCTCAAATACAATTGAGAAATCGGACTTAGATAGTCTATAAGTATGGATCCTTGGCTTTAATTTCCCATTGGTCCAAATGATTGACAAACAAATGTTATAGAAAAATTCTCAAATACAATGGAGAAATCGGACTTAGATAGTCTATAAGTATGGATCCTTGGCTTTAATTTCCCATTGGTCCAAATGATTGACAAACAAATGTTATAGAAAAATTCTCAAATACAATGGAGAAATCGGACTTAGATAGTCTATAAGTATGGATCCTTGGCTTTAATTTCCCATTGGTCCAAATGAGTGACAAACAAGTGTTCTAGAAAAATTCTCAAATACAATTGAGAAATCGGACTTAGATAGTCTATAAGTATGGATCCTTGGCTTTAATTTCCCATTGGTCCAAATGATTGACAAACAAATGTTATAGAAAAATTCTCAAATACAATGGAGAAATCGGACTTAGATAGTCTATAAGTATGGATCCTTGGCTTTAATTTCCCATTGGTACAAATGATTGACAAACAAGTGTTCTAGAAAAATTCTCAAATACAATTGAGAAATCGGACTTACATAGCCTATAAGTATGGATCCTTGGCTTTCATTTCCCATTGATCCAAATGAGTGACAAACAAGTGTTCTAGAAAAATTCTCAAATACAATTGAGAAATCGGACTTACATAGCCTATAAGTATGGATCCTTGGCTTTCATTTCCCATTGATCCAAATGATTGACAAACAAATGTTATAGAAAAATTCTCAAATACAATGGAGAAATCGGACTTAGATAGTCTATAAGTATGGATCCTTGGCTTTAATTTCCCATTGGTACAAATGATTGACAAACAAGTGTTCTAGAAAAATTCTCAAATACAATTGAGAAATCGGACTTACATAGCCTATAAGTATGGATCCTTGGCTTTCATTTCCCATTGTTCCAAATGAGTGACAAACAAGTGTTCTAGAAAAATTCTCAAATACAATTGAGAAATCGGACTTACATAGCCTATAAGTATGGATCCTTGGCTTTCATTTCCCATTGATCCAAATGAGTGACAAACAAGTGTTCTAGAAAAATTCTCAAATACAATTGAGAAATCGGACTTACATAGCCTATAAGTATGGATCCTTGGCTTTCATTTCCCATTGATCCAAATGAGTGACAAACAAGTGTTCTAGAAAAATTCTCAAATACAATTGAGAAATCGGACTTACATAGCCTATAAGTATGGATCCTTGGCTTTCATTTCCCATTGATCCAAATGAGTGACAAACAAGTGTTCTAGAAAAATTCTCAAATACAAGTGAGAAATCGGACTTACATAGCCTATAAGTATGGATCCTTGGCTTTCATTTCCCATTGATCCAAATGAGTGACAAACAAGTGTTCTAGAAAAATTCTCAAATACAATTGAGAAATCGGACTTACATAGCCTATAAGTATGGATCCTTGGCTTTCATTTCCCATTGATCCAAATGATTGACAAACAAATGTTATAGAAAAATTCTCAAATACAATGGAGAAATCGGACTTACATAGCCTATAAGTATGGATCCTTGGCTTTCATTTCCCATTGATCCAAATGATTGACAAACAAGTGTTCTAGAAAAATTCTCAAATACAATTGAGAAATCGGACTAACATAGCCTATAAGTATGGATCCTTGGCTTTAATTTCCCATTGGTCCAAATGAGTGACAAACAAGTGTTCTAGAAAAATTCTCAAATACAATTGAGAAATCGGACTTACATAGCCTATAAGTATGGATCCTTGGCTTTCATTTCCCATTGATCCAAATGATTGACAAACAAATGTTATAGAAAAATTCTCAAATACAATGGAGAAATCGGACTTACATAGCCTATAAGTATGGATCCTTGGCTTTCATTTCCCATTGATCCAAATGATTGACAAACAAGTGTTCTAGAAAAATTCTCAAATACAATTGAGAAATCGGACTTACATAGCCTATAAGTATGGATCCTTGGCTTTCATTTCCCATTGATCCAAATGATTGACAAACAAGTGTTCTAGAAAAATTCTCAAATACAATTGAGAAATCGGACTAACATAGCCTATAAGTATGGATCCTTGGCTTTAATTTCCCATTGGTCCAAATGAGTGACAAACAAGTGTTCTAGAAAAATTCTCAAATACAATTGAGAAATCGGACTTACATAGCCTATAAGTATGGATCCTTGGCTTTCATTTCCCATTGATCCAAATGATTGACAAACAAATGTTATAGAAAAATTCTCAAATACAATGGAGAAATCGGACTTAGATAGTCTATAAGTATGGATCCTTGGCTTTAATTTCCCATTGGTACAAATGATTGACAAACAAATGTTATAGAAAAATTCTCAAATACAATTGAGAAATCGGACTTACATAGCCTATAAGTATGGATCCTTGGCTTTAATTTCCCATTGGTCCAAATGATTGACAAACAAATGTTATAGAAAAATTCTCAAATACAATGGAGAAATCGGACTTAGATAGTCTAAAAGTATGGATCCTTGGCTTTAATTTCCCATTGGTCCAAATGATTGATAAACAAATGTTATAGAAAAATTCTCAAATACAATGGAGAAATCGGACTTAGATAGTCTATAAGTATGGATCCTTGGCTTTAATTTCCCATTGGTCCAAATGATTGACAAACAAATGTTATAGAAAAATTCTCAAATACAATGGAGAAATCGGACTTAGATAGTCTATAAGTATAGATCCTTGGCTTTAATTTCCCATTGGTCCAAATGATTGACAAACAAATGTTATAGATAAATTCTCAAATACAATGGAGAAATCGGACTTAGATAGTCTATAAGTATGGATCCTTGGCTTTAATTTCCCATTGGTCCAAATGATTGACAAACAAATGTTATAGAAAAATTCTCAAATACAATTGAGAAATCGGACTTAAATAGCCTATAAGTATGGATCCTTGGCTTTAATTTCCCATTGATCCAAATGATTGACAAACAAATGTTATAGAAAAATTCTCAAATACAATTGAGAAATCGGACTTAAATAGCTTATAAGTATGGATCCTTGGCTTTCATTTCCCATTGATCCAAATGATTGACAAACAAATGTTATAGAAAAATTCTCAAATACAATGGAGAAATCGGACTTAGATAGTCTATAAGTATGGATCCTTGGCTTTAATTTCCCATTGGTCCAAATGATTGACAAACAAATGTTATAGAAAAATTCTCAAATACAATTGAGAAATCGGACTTACATAGCCTATAAGTATGGATCCTTGGCTTTAATTTCCCATTGGTCCAAATGATTGACAAACAAATGTTATAGAACAATTCTCAAATACAATGGAGAAATCGGACTTAGATAGTCTATAAGTATAGATCCTTGGCTTTAATTTCCCATTGGTCCAAATGATTGACAAACAAATGTTATAGATAAATTTTCAAATACAATGGAGAAATCGGACTTAGATAGTCTATAAGTATGGATCCTTGGCTTTAATTTCCCATTGGTCCAAATGATTGACAAACAAATGTTATAGAAAAATTCTCAAATACAATTGAGAAATCGGACTAAGATAGTCTATAAGTATGGATCCTTGGCTTTAATTTCCCATTGGTCCAAATGATTGACAAACAAATGTTATAGAAAAATTCTCAAATACAATGGAGAAATCGGACTTAGATAGCCTATAAGTATGGATCCTTGGCTTTAATTTCCCATTGGTCCAAATGATTGACAAACAAATGTTATAGAAAAATTCTCAAATACAATTGAGAAATCGGATTTACATAGCCTATAAGTATGGATCCTTGGCTTTAATTTCCCATTGGTCCAAATGATTGACAAACAAATGTTATAGAAAAATTCTCAAATACAATGGAGAAATCGGACTTAGATAGTCTATAAGTATGGATCCTTGGCTTTAATTTCCCATTGGTCCAAATGAGTGACAAACAAATGTTATAGAAAAATTCTCAAATACAAGGGAGAAATCGGACTTAGATAGTCTATAAGTATGGAGCCTTGGCTTTAATTTCCTATTGGGACAAATGAGTGACAAACAAATGTTATAGAAAAATTCTCAAATACAAGGGAGAAATCGGACTTAGATAGTCTATAAGTACGGATCCTTGGCTTTAATTTCCCATTGGTCCAAATGATTGACAAACAAATGTTATAGAAAAATTCTCAAATACAATTGAGAAATCGGACTTAGATAGCCTATAAGTATGGGTCCTTGGCTTTAATTTCCCATTGGTCCAAATGAGTGACAAACAAATGTTATAGAAAAATTTTCAAATACAATTGAGAAATCGGACTTAGATAGCCTATAAGTATGGATCCTTGGCTTTAATTTCCCATTGGTCCAAATGATTGACAAACAAATGTTATAGAAAAATTCTCAAATACAATTGAGAAATCGGACTTAGATAGTCTATAAGTTTGGATCCTTGGCTTTAATTTCCCATTGGTCCAAATGATTGACAAACAAATGTTATAGAAAAATTCTCAAATACAATTGAGAAATCGGACTAAGATAGTCTATAAGTATGGATCCTTGGCTTTAATTTCCCATTGGTCCAAATGATTGACAAACAAATGTTATAGAAAAATTCTCAAATACAATTGAGAAATCGGACTAAGATAGTCTATAAGTATGGATCCTTGGCTTTAATTTCCCATTGGTCCAAATGATTGACAAACAAATGTTATAGAAAAATTCGCAAATACAATGGAGAAATCGGACTTAGATAGCCTATAAGTATGGATCCTTGGCTTTAATTTCCCATTGGTCCAAATGATTGACAAACAAATGTTATAGAAAAATTCTCAAATACAATTGAGAAATCGGATTTACATAGCCTATAAGTATGTATCCTTGGCTTTAATTTCCCATTGGTCCAAATGATTGACAAACAAATGTTATAGAAAAATTCTCAAATACAATGGAGAAATCGGACTTAGATAGTCTATAAGTATGGATCCTTGGCTTTAATTTCCTATTGGGACAAATGAGTGACAAACAAATGTTATAGAAAAATTCTCAAATACAAGGGAGAAATCGGACTTAGATAGTCTATAAGTATGGAGCCTTGGCTTTAATTTCCTATTGGGACAAATGAGTGACAAACAAATGTTATAGAAAAATTCTCAAATACAAGGGAGAAATCGGACTTAGATAGTCTATAAGTATGGATCCTTGGCTTTAATTTCCCATTGGTCCAAAAGAGTGACAAACAAATGTTATAGAAAAATTCGCAAATACAATGGAGAAATCGGACTTAGATAGCCTATAAGTATGGATCCTTGGCTTTAATTTCCCATTGGTCCAAATGATTGACAAACAAATGTTATAGAAAAATTCTCAAATACAATTGAGAAATCGGATTTACATAGCCTATAAGTATGGATCCTTGGCTTTAATTTCCCATTGGTCCAAATGATTGACAAACAAATGTTATAGAAAAATTCTCAAATACAATGGAGAAATCGGACTTAGATAGTCTATAAGTATGGATCCTTGGCTTTAATTTCCTATTGGGACAAATGAGTCACAAACAAATGTTATAGAAAAATTCTCAAATACAAGGGAGAAATCGGACTTAGATAGTCTATAAGTATGGAGCCTTGGCTTTAATTTCCTATTGGGACAAATGAGTGACAAACAAATGTTATAGAAAAATTCTCAAATACAAGGGAGAAATCGGACTTAGATAGTCTATAAGTATGGATCCTTGGCTTTAATTTCCCATTGGTCCAAATGAGTGACAAACAAATGTTATAGAAAAATTCTCAAATACAAGGGAGAAATCGGACTTAGATAGTCTATAAGTATGGATCCTTGGCTTTAATTTCCAATTGGTCCAAATGAGTGACAATCAAATGTTATAGAAAAATTCTCAAATACAATTGAGAAATCGGACTTACATAGTCTATAAGTATGGATCCTTGGCTTTAATTTCCCATTGGTCCAAATGATTGACAAACAAATGTTATAGAAAATTTCTCAAATACAATTGAGAAATCGGACTTAGATAACCTATAAGTATGGATCCTTGGCTTTAATTTCCCATTGGTCCAAATGATTGACAAACAAATGTTATAGAAAATTTCTCAAATACAATGGAAAAATCGGACTTAGATAGTCTATAAGTATGGATCCTTGGCTTTAATTTCCAATTGGTCCAAATGAGTGACAATCAAATGTTATAGAAAAATTCTCAAATACAATTGAGAAATCGGACTTACATAGTCTATAAGTATGGATCCTTGGCTTTAAATTCCCATTGGTCCAAATGATTGACAAACAAATGTTATAGAAAATTTCTCAAATACAATTGAGAAATCAGACTTACATAGTCTATAAGTATGGATCCTTGGCTTTAATTTCCCATTGGTCCAAATGATTGACAAACAAATGTTATAGAAAATTTCTCAAATACAATTGAGAAATCAGACTTACATAGTCTATAAGTATGGATCCTTGGCTTTAATTTCCCATTGGTCCAAATGATTGACAAACAAATGTTATAGAAAATTTCTCAAATACAATTGAGAAATCGGACTTAGATAACCTATAAGTATGGATCATTGGCTTTAATTTCCCATTGGTCCAAATGAGTGACAAACAAGTGTTATAGAAAAATTCTCAAATACAATTGAGAAATCGGACTTACATAGTCTATAAGTATGGATCCTTGGCTTTAATTTCCCATTGGTCCAAATGATTGACAAACAAATGTTATAGAAAATTTCTCAAATACAATGGAAAAATCGGACTTAGATAGTCTATAAGTATGGATCCTTGGCTTTAATTTCCAATTGGTCCAAATGAGTGACAATCAAATGTTATAGAAAAATTCTCAAATACAATTGAGAAATCGGACTTACATAGTCTATAAGTATGGATCCTTGGCTTTAATTTCCCATTGGTCCAAATGATTGACAAACAAATGTTATAGAAAATTTCTCAAATACAATTGAGAAATCAGACTTACATAGTCTATAAGTATGAATCCTTGGCTTTAATTTCCCATTGGTCCAAATGATTGACAAACAAATGTTATAGAAAATTTCTCAAATACAATTGAGAAATCAGACTTACATAGTCTATAAGTATGGATCCTTGGCTTTAATTTCCCATTGGTCCAAATGATTGACAAACAAATGTTATAGAAAATTTCTCAAATACAATTGAGAAATCGGACTTACATAGTCTATAAGTATGGATCCTTGGCTTTAATTTCCCATTGGTCCAAATGAGTGACAAACAAGTGTTATAGAAAAATTCTCAAATACAATTGAGAAATCGGACTTAGATAACCTATAAGTATGGATCCTTGGCTTTAATTTCCCTATGGTCCAAATGAGTGACAAACAAATGTTATAGAAAAATTCTCAAATACAATGGAGAAATCGGACTTACATAGTCTATAAGTATGGATCCTTGGCTTTAATTTCCCATTGGTCCAAATGAGTGACAAACAAGTGTTATAGAAAAATTCTCAAATACAATTGAGAAATCGGACTTAGATAACCTATAAGTATGGATCCTTGGCTTTAATTTCCCTATGGTCCAAATGAGTGACAAACAAATGTTATAGAAAAATTCTCAAATACAATGGAGAAATCGGACTTAGATAGTCTATAAGTATGGATCCTTGGCTTTAATTTCCCATTGGTCCAAATGATTGACAAACAAATGTTATAGAAAAATTCTCAAATACAATTGAGAAATCGGACTTAGATATCCTATAAGTATGGGTCCTTGGCTTTAATTTCCCATTGGTCCAAATGAGTGACAAACAAATGTTATAGAAAAATTTTCAAATACAATTGAGAAATCGGACTTAGATAGCCTATAAGTATGGATCCTTGGCTTTAATTTCCCATTGGTCCAAATGATTGACAAACAAATGTTATAGAAAAATTCTCAAATACAATTGAGAAATCGGACTTAGATAGTCTATAAGTTTGGATCCTTGGCTTTAATTTCCCATTGGTCCAAATGATTGACAAACAAATGTTATAGAAAAATTCTCAAATACAATTGAGAAATCGGACTTAGATAGTCTATAAGTATGGATCCTTGGCTTTAATTTCCCATTGGTCCAAATGAGTGACAAACAAATGTTATAGAAAAATTCTCAAATACAATGGAGAAATCGGACTTAGATAGTCTATAAGTATGGATCCTTGGCTTTAATTTCCCATTGGTCCAAATGATTGACAAACAAATGTTATAGAAAAATTCTCAAATACAATTGAGAAATCGGACTTAGATAGTCTATAAGTTTGGATCCTTGGCTTTAATTTCCCATTGGTCCAAATGATTGACAAACAAATGTTATAGAAAAATTCTCAAATACAATTGAGAAATCGGACTTAGATAGTCTATAAGTATGGATCCTTGGCTTTAATTTCCCATTGGTCCAAATGAGTGACAAACAAATGTTATAGAAAAATTCTCAAATACAATGGAGAAATCGGACTTAGATAGTCTATAAGTATGGATCCTTGGCTTTAATTTCCCACTGGTCCAAATGATTGACAAACAAATGTTATAGAAAAATTCTCAAATACAATTGAGAAATCGGACTTAGATAGTCTATAAGTTTGGATCCTTGGCTTTAATTTCCCATTGGTCCAAATGATTGACAAACAAATGTTATAGAAAAATTCTCAAATACAATTGAGAAATCGGACTTAGATAGTCTATAAGTATGGATCCTTGGCTTTAATTTCCCATTGGTCCAAATGAGTGACAAACAAATGTTATAGAAAAATTCTCAAATACAATTGAGAAATCGGACTTAGATAGTCTATAAGTATGGATCCTTGGCTTTAATTTCCCATTGGTCCAAATGAGTGACAAACAAATGTTATAGAAAAATTCTCAAATACAATGGAGAAATCGGACTTAGATAGTCTATAAGTATGGATCCTTGGCTTTTATTTCCCATTGGTCCAAATGATTGACAAACAAATGTTATAGAAAAATTCTCAAATACAATTGAGAAATCGGACTTAGATAGTCTATAAGTATGGATCCTTGGCTTTAATTTCCCATTGGTCCAAATGATTGACAAACAAATGTTATAGAAAAATTCTCAAATACAATTGAGAAATCGGACTTAGATAGTCTATAAGTATGGATCCTTGGCTTTAATTTCCCATTGGTCCAAATGATTGACAAACAAATGTTATAGAAAAATTCTCAAATACAATTGAGAAATCGGACTTAGATATCCTATAAGTATGGGTCCTTGGCTTTAATTTCCCATTGGTCCAAATGAGTGACAAACAAATGTTATAGAAAAATTTTCAAATACAATTGAGAAATCGGACTTAGATAGCCTATAAGTATGGATCCTTGGCTTTAATTTCCCATTGGTCCAAATGATTGACAAACAAATGTTATAGAAAAATTCTCAAATACAATTGAGAAATCGGACTTAGATAGTCTATAAGTTTGGATCCTTGGCTTTAATTTCCCATTGGTCCAAATGATTGACAAACAAATGTTATAGAAAAATTCTCAAATACAATTGAGAAATCGGACTTAGATAGTCTATAAGTATGGATCCTTGGCTTTAATTTCCCATTGGTCCAAATGAGTGACAAACAAATGTTATAGAAAAATTCTCAAATACAATGGAGAAATCGGACTTAGATAGTCTATAAGTATGGATCCTTGGCTTTAATTTCCCATTGGTCCAAATGATTGACAAACAAATGTTATAGAAAAATTCTCAAATACAATTGAGAAATCGGACTTAGATAGTCTATAAGTATGGATCCTTGGCTTTAATTTCCCATTGGTCCAAATGATTGACAAACAAATGTTATAGAAAAATTCTCAAATACAATTGAGAAATCGGACTTACATAGCCTATAAGTATGGATCCTTGGCTTTAATTTCCCATTGGTCCAAATGAGTGACAAACAAATGTTATAGAAAAATTCTCAAATACAATGGAGAAATCGGACTTAGATAGTCTATAAGTATGGATCCTTGGCTTTAATTTCCCATTGGTCCAAATGATTGACAAACAAATGTTATAGAAAAATTCTCAAATACAATTGAGAAATCGGACTTACATAGCCTATAAGTATGGATCCTTGGCTTTAATTTCCCATTGGTCCAAATGATTGACACACAAATGTTATAGAAAAATTCCCAAATACAATTGAGAAATCGGACTTACATAGCCTATAAGTATGGATCCTTGGCTTTAATTTCCCATTGGTCCAAATGATTGACAAACAAATGTTATAGAAAAATTCCCAAATACAATTGAGAAATAGGACTTACATAGCCTATAAGTATGGATCCTTGGCTTTAATTTCCCATTGGTCCAAATGATTGACAAACAAATGTTATAGAAAAATTCTCAAATACAATTGAGAAATCGGACTTACATAGCCTATAAGTATGGATCCTTGGCTTTAATTTCCCATTGGTCCAAATGATTGACAAACAAATGTCATAGAAAAATTCTCAAATACAATGGAGAAATCGGACTTAGATAGTCTATAAGTATGGATCCTTGGCTTTAATTTCCAATTGGTCCAAATGAGTGACAATCAAATGTTATAGAAAAATTCTCAAATACAATTGAGAAATCGGACTTACATAGTCTATAAGTATGGATCCTTGGCTTTAATTTCCCATTGGTCCAAATGAGTGACAAACAAATGTTATAGAAAAATTCCCAAATACAATTGAGAAATAGGACTTACATAGCCTATAAGTATGGATCCTTGGCTTTAATTTCCCATTGGTCCAAATGAGTGACAAACAAATGTTATAGAAAAATTCCCAAATACAATTGAGAAATAGGACTTACATAGTCTATAAGTATGGATCCTTGGCTTTAATTTTCCATTGGTCCAAATGATTGCCAAACAAATGTTATAGAAAAATTCCCAAATACAATTGAGAAATAGGACTTACATAGCCTATAAGTATGGATCCTTGGCTTTAATTTCCCATTGGTCCAAATGATTGACAAACAAATGTTATAGAAAAATTCTCAAATACAATTGAGAAATCGGACTTACATAGTCTATAAGTATGGATCCTTGGTTTTAATTTCCCATTGGTCCAAATGATTGACAAACAAATGTTATAGAAAAATTCTCAAATACAATTGAGAAATCGGACTTACATAGCCTATAAGTATGGATCCTTGGCTTTAATTTCCCATTGGTCCAAATGATTTACAATCAAATGTCATAGAAAAATTCTCAAATACAATGGAGAAATCGGACTTAGATAGTCTATAAGTATGGATCCTTGGCTTTAATTTCCCATTGGTCCAAATGATTGACAAACAAATGTCATAGAAAAATTCTCAAATACAATTGAGAAATCGGACTTACATAGCCTATAAGTATGGATCCTTGGCTTTAATTTCCCATTGGTCCAAATGATTGACAAACAAATGTCATAGAAAAATTCTCAAATACAATGGAGAAATCGGACTTAGATAGTCTATAAGTATGGATCCTTGGCTTTAATTTCCCATTGGTCCAAATGATTGACAAACAAATGTTATAGAAAAATTCTCAAATACAATTGAGAAATCGGACTTAGATAGCCTATAAGTATGGATCCTTGGCTTTAATTTCCCATTGGTCCAAATGATTGACAAACAAATGTTATAGAAAAATTCTCAAATACAATTGAGAAATCGGACTTACATAGCCTATAAGTATGGATCCTTGGCTTTAATTTCCCATTGGTCCAAATGAGTGACAAACAAATGTTATAGAAAAATTCTCAAATACAATGGAGAAATCGGACTTAGATAGTCTATAAGTATGGATCCTTGGCTTTAATTTCCCATTGGTCCAAATGATTGACAAACAAATGTTGTAGAAAAATTCTCAAATACAATTGAGAAATCGGACTTACATAGCCTATAAGTATGGATCCTTGGCTTTAATTTCCCATTGGTCCAAATGAGTGACAAACAAATGTTATAGAAAAATTCTCAAATACAATGGAGAAATCGGACTTAGATAGTCTATAAGTATGGATCCTTGGCTTTAATTTCCCATTGGTCCAAATGATTGACAAACAAATGTTATAGAAAAATTCTCAAATACAATTGAGAAATCGGACTTACATAGCCTATAAGTATGGATCCTTGGCTTTAATTTCCCATTGGTCCAAATGAGTGACAAACAAATGTTATAGAAAAATTCTCAAATACAATGGAGAAATCGGACTTAGATAGTCTATAAGTATGGATCCTTGGCTTTAATTTCCCATTGGTCCAAATGATTGACAAACAAATGTTGTAGAAAAATTCTCAAATACAATTGAGAAATCGGACTTACATAGCCTATAAGTATGGATCCTTGGCTTTAATTTCCCATTGGTCCAAATGAGTGACAAAAAAATGTTATAGAAAAATTCTCAAATACAATGGAGAAATCGGACTTAGATAGTCTATAAGTATGGATCCTTGGCTTTAATTTCCCATTGGTCCAAATGATTGACAAACAAATGTTATAGAAAAATTCTCAAATACAATTGAGAAATCGGACTTACATAGCCTATAAGTATGGATCCTTGGCTTTAATTTCCCATTGGTCCAAATGAGTGACAAACAAATGTTATAGAAAAATTCTCAAATACAATGGAGAAATCGGACTTAGATAGTCTATAAGTATGGATCCTTGGCTTTAATTTCCCATTGGTCCAAATGATTGACAAACAAATGTTGTAGAAAAATTCTCAAATACAATTGAGAAATCGGACTTACATAGCCTATAAGTATGGATCCTTGGCTTTAATTTCCCATTGGTCCAAATGAGTGACAAACAAATGTTATAGAAAAATTCTCAAATACAATGGATAAATCGGACTTAGATAGTCTATAAGTATGGATCCTTGGCTTTAATTTCCCATTGGTCCAAATGATTGACAAACAAATGTTATAGAAAAATTCTCAAATACAATTGAGAAATCGGACTTACATAGCCTATAAGTATGGATCCTTGGCTTTATTTTCCCATTGGTCCAAATGATTGACAAACAAATGTTATAGAAAAATTCTCAAATACAATTGAGAAACGGACTTAGATAGCCTATAAGTATGGATCCTTGGCTTTAATTTCCCATTGGTCCAAATGAGTGACAAACAAATGTCATAGAAAAATTCTCAAATACAATGGAGAAATCGGACTTAGATAGTCTATAAGTATGGATCCTTGGCTTTAATTTCCCATTGGTCCAAATGATTGACAAACAAATGTCATAGAAAAATTCTCAAATACAATGGAGAAATCGGACTTACATAGCCTATAAGTATGGATCCTTGGCTTTAATTTCCCATTGGTCCAAATGAGTGACAAACAAATGTTATAGAAAAATTCTCAAATACAATGGAGAAATCGGACTTAGATAGTCTATAAGTATGGATCCTTGGCTTTAATTTCCCATTGGTCCAAATGATTGACAAACAAATGTTATAGAAAAATTCTCAAATACAATGGAGAAATCGGACTTAGATAGCCTATAAGTATGGATCCTTGGCTTTAATTTCCCATTGGTCCAAATGAGTGACAAACAAATGTCATAGAAAAATTCTCAAATACAATTGAGAAACGGACTTAGATAGCCTATAAGTATGGATCCTTGGCTTTAATTTCCCATTGGTCCAAATGAGTGACAAACAAATGTCATAGAAAAATTCTCAAATACAATGGAGAAATCGGACTTAGATAGTCTATAAGTATGGATCCTTGGCTTTAATTTCCCATTGGTCCAAATGATTGACAAACAAATGTCATAGAAAAATTCTCAAATACAATGGAGAAATCGGACTTACATAGCCTATAAGTATGGATCCTTGGCTTTAATTTCCCATTGGTCCAAATGAGTGACAAACAAATGTTATAGAAAAATTCTCAAATACAATGGAGAAATCGGACTTAGATAGTCTATAAGTATGGATCCTTGGCTTTAATTTCCCATTGGTCCAAATAATTGACAAACAAATGTTATAGAAAAATTCTCAAATACAATGGAGAAATCGGACTTAGATAGCCTATAAGTATGGATCCTTGGCTTTAATTTCCCATTGGTCCAAATGAGTGACAAACAAATGTCATAGAAAAATTCTCAAATACAATTGAGAAATCGGACTTAGATAGCCTATAAGTATGGATCCTTGGCTTTAATTTCCCATTGGTCCAAATGATTGACAAACAAATGTTATAGAAAAATTCTCAAATACAATTGAGAAATCGGACTTACATAGCCTATAAGTATGGATCCTTGGCTTTAATTTCCCATTGGTCCAAATGAGTGACAAACAAATGTTATAGAAAAATTCTCAAATACAATGGAGAAATCGGACTTAGATAGTCTATAAGTATGGATCCTTGGCTTTAATTTCCCATTGGTCCAAATGATTGACAAACAAATGTTGTAGAAAAATTCTCAAATACAATTGAGAAATCGGACTTACATAGCCTATAAGTATGGATCCTTGGCTTTAATTTCCCATTGGTCCAAATGAGTGACAAACAAATGTTATAGAAAAATTCTCAAATACAATGGAGAAATCGGACTTAGATAGTCTATAAGTATGGATCCTTGGCTTTAATTTCCCATTGGTCCAAATGATTGACAAACAAATGTTATAGAAAAATTCTCAAATACAATTGAGAAATCGGACTTACATAGCCTATAAGTATGGATCCTTGGCTTTAATTTCCCATTGGTCCAAATGAGTGACAAACAAATGTTATAGAAAAATTCTCAAATACAATGGAGAAATCGGACTTAGATAGTCTATAAGTATGGATCCTTGGCTTTAATTTCCCATTGGTCCAAATGATTGACAAACAAATGTTGTAGAAAAATTCTCAAATACAATTGAGAAATCGGACTTACATAGCCTATAAGTATGGATCCTTGGCTTTAATTTCCCATTGGTCCAAATGAGTGACAAACAAATGTTATAGAAAAATTCTCAAATACAATGGAGAAATCGGACTTAGATAGTCTATAAGTATGGATCCTTGGCTTTAATTTCCCATTGGTCCAAATGATTGACAAACAAATGTTATAGAAAAATTCTCAAATACAATTGAGAAATCGGACTTACATAGCCTATAAGTATGGATCCTTGGCTTTAATTTCCCATTGGTCCAAATGAGTGACAAACAAATGTTATAGAAAAATTCTCAAATACAATGGAGAAATCGGACTTAGATAGTCTATAAGTATGGATCCTTGGCTTTAATTTCCCATTGGTCCAAATGATTGACAAACAAATGTTGTAGAAAAATTCTCAAATACAATTGAGAAATCGGACTTACATAGCCTATAAGTATGGATCCTTGGCTTTAATTTCCCATTGGTCCAAATGAGTGACAAACAAATGTTATAGAAAAATTCTCAAATACAATGGAGAAATCGGACTTAGATAGTCTATAAGTATGGATCCTTGGCTTTAATTTCCCATTGGTCCAAATGATTGACAAACAAATGTTGTAGAAAAATTCTCAAATACAATTGAGAAATCGGACTTACATAGCCTATAAGTATGGATCCTTGGCTTTAATTTCCCATTGGTCCAAATGAGTGACAAACAAATGTTATAGAAAAATTCTCAAATACAATGGAGAAATCGGACTTAGATAGTCTATAAGTATGGATCCTTGGCTTTAATTTCCCATTGGTCCAAATGATTGACAAACAAATGTTGTAGAAAAATTCTCAAATACAATTGAGAAATCGGACTTACATAGCCTATAAGTATGGATCCTTGGCTTTAATTTCCCATTGGTCCAAATGAGTGACAAACAAATGTTATAGAAAAATTCTCAAATACAATGGAGAAATCGGACTTAGATAGTCTATAAGTATGGATCCTTGGCTTTAATTTCCCATTGGTCCAAATGATTGACAAACAAATGTTATAGAAAAATTCTCAAATACAATTGAGAAATCGGACTTACATAGCCTATAAGTATGGATCCTTGGCTTTAATTTCCCATTGGTCCAAATGAGTGACAAACAAATGTTATAGAAAAATTCTCAAATACAATGGAGAAATCGGACTTAGATAGTCTATAAGTGTGGATCCTTGGCTTTAATTTCCCATTGGTCCAAATGATTGACAAACAAATGTTATAGAAAAATTCTCAAATACAATTGAGAAATCGGACTTACATAGCCTATAAGTATGGATCCTTGGCTTTAATTTCCCATTGGTCCAAATGATTGACAAGCAAATGTTATAGAAAAATTCTCAAATACAATTGAGAAATCGGACTTACATAGCCTATAAGTATGGATCCTTGGCTTTAATTTCCCATTGGTCCAAATGATTGACAAACAAATGTTATAGAAAAATTCTCAAATACAATTGAGAAACGGACTTAGATAGCCTATAAGTATGGATCCTTGGCTTTAATTTCCCATTGGTCCAAATGAGTGACAAACAAATGTCATAGAAAAATTCTCAAATACAATGGAGAAATCGGACTTAGATAGTCTATAAGTATGGATCCTTGGCTTTAATTTCCCATTGGTCCAAATGATTGACAAACAAATGTCATAGAAAAATTCTCAAATACAATGGAGAAATCGGACTTACATAGCCTATAAGTATGGATCCTTGGCTTTAATTTCCCATTGGTCCAAATGATTGACAAACAAATGTTATAGAAAAATTCTCAAATACAATTGAGAAATCGGACTTAGATAGCCTATAAGTATGGATCCTTGGCTTTAATTTCCCATTGGTCCAAATGATTGACAAACAAATGTTATAGAAAAATTCCCAAATACAATTGAGAAATCGGACTTAGATAGTCTATAAGTATGGATCCTTGGCTTTAATTTCCCATTGGTCCAAATGATTGACAAACAAATGCTATAGAAAAATTCTCAAATACAATTGAGAAATCGGACTTACATAGCCTATAAGTATGGATCCTTGGCTTTAATTTCCCATTGGTCCAAATGAGTGACAAACAAATGTTATAGAAAAATTCTCAAATACAATTGAGAAATCGGACTTAGATAGCCTATAAGTATGGATCCTTGGCTTTAATTTCCCATTGGTCCAAATGATTGACAAACAAATGTTATAGAAAAATTCTCAAATACAATTGAGAAATCGGACTTACATAGCCTATAAGTATGGATCCTTGGCTTTAATTTCCCATTGGTCCAAATGAGTGACAAACAAATGTTATAGAAAAATTCTCAAATACAATGGAGAAATCGGACTTAGATAGTCTATAAGTATGGATCCTTGGCTTTAATTTCCCATTGGTCCAAATGATTGACAAACAAATGTTATAGAAAAATTCTCAAATACAATTGAGAAATCGGACTTACATAGCCTATAAGTATGGATCCTTGGCTTTAATTTCCCATTGGTCCAAATGATTGACAAACAAATGCTATAGAAAAATTCTCAAATACAATTGAGAAATCGGATTTAGATAGCCTATAAGTATGGATCCTTGGCTTTAATTTCCCATTGGTCCAAATGATTGACAAACAAATGTTATAGAAAAATTCTCAAATACAATTGAGAAATCGGACTTACATAGCCTATAAGTATGGATCCTTGGCTTTAATTTCCCATTGGTCCAAATGAGTGACAAACAAATGTTATAGAAAAATTCTCAAATACAATGGAGAAATCGGACTTACATAGCCTATAAGTATGGATCCTTGGCTTTAATTTCCCATTGGTCCAAATGATTGACAAACAAATGTTATAGAAAAATTCCCAAACACAATTGAGAAATCGGACTTAGATAGTCTATAAGTATGGATCCTTGGCTTTAATTTCCCATTGGTCCAAATGATTGACAAACAAATGCTATAGAAAAATTCTCAAATACAATTGAGAAATCGGACTTAGATAGCCTATAAGTATGGATCCTTGGCTTTAATTTCCCATTGGTCCAAATGATTGACAAACAAATGTTATAGAAAAATTCTCAAATACAATTGAGAAATCGGACTTACATAGCCTATAAGTATGGATCCTTGTCTTTAATTTCCCATTGGTCCAAATGATTGACAAACAAATGTTATAGAAAAATTCTCAAATACAATTGAGAAATCGGACTTACATAGCCTATAAGTATGGATCCTTGTCTTTAATTTCCCATTGGTCCAAATGAGTGACAAACAAATGTTATAGAAAAATTCTCAAATACAATTGAGAAATCGGACTTACATAGCCTATAAGCATGGATCCTTGTCTTTAATTTCCCATTGGTCCAAATGATTGACAAACAAATGTTATAGAAAAATTCTCAAATACAATTGAGAAATCGGACTTACATAGCCTATAAGTATGGATCCTTGTCTTTAATTTCCCATTGGTCCAAATGATTGACAAACAAATGTTATAGAAAAATTCTCAAATACAATTGAGAAATCGGACTTACATAGCCTATAAGTATGGATCCTTGTCTTTAATTTCCCATTGGTCCAAATGAGTGACAAACAAATGTTATAGAAAAATTCTCAAATACAATTGAGAAATCGGACTTACATAGCCTATAAGTATGGATCCTTGTCTTTAATTTCCCATTGGTCCAAATGATTGACAAACAAATGTTATAGAAAAATTCTCAAATACAATTGAGAAATCGGACTTACATAGCCTATAAGTATGGATCCTTGTCTTTAATTTCCCATTGGTCCAAATGAGTGACAAACAAATGTTATAGAAAAATTCTCAAATACAATTGAGAAATCGGACTTACATAGCCTATAAGTATGGATCCTTGTCTTTAATTTCCCATTGGTCCAAATGATTGACAAACAAATGTTATAGAAAAATTCTCAAATACAATGGAGAAATCGGACTTACATAGCCTATAAGTATGGATCCTTGTCTTTAATTTCCCATTGGTCCAAATGAGTGACAAACAAATGTTATAGAAAAATTCTCAAATACAATGGAGAAATCGGACTTACATAGCCTATAAGTATGGATCCTTGGCTTTAATTTCCCATTGGTCCAAATGATTGACAAACAAATGTTATAGAAAAATTCCCAAACACAATTGAGAAATCGGACTTACATAGCCTATAAGTATGGATCCTTGTCTTTAATTTCCCATTGGTCCAAATGATTGACAAACAAATGTTATAGAAAAATTCTCAAATACAATGGAGAAATCGGACTTACATAGCCTATAAGTATGGATCCTTGTCTTTAATTTCCCATTGGTCCAAATGAGTGACAAACAAATGTTATAGAAAAATTCTCAAATACAATGGAGAAATCGGACTTACATAGCCTATAAGTATGGATCCTTGGCTTTAATTTCCCATTGGTCCAAATGATTGACAAACAAATGTTATAGAAAAATTCCCAAACACAATTGAGAAATCGGACTTAGATAGTCTATAAGTATGGATCCTTGGCTTTAATTTCCCATTGGTCCAAATGATTGACAAACAAATGCTATAGAAAAATTCTCAAATACAATTGAGAAATCGGACTTACATAGCCTATAAGTATGGATCCTTGTCTTTAATTTCCCATTGGTCCAAATGAGTGACAAACAAATGTTATAGAAAAATTCTCAAATACAATTGAGAAATCGGACTTACATAGCCTATAAGTATGGATCCTTGTCTTTAATTTCCCATTGGTCCAAATGAGTGACAAACAAATGTTATAGAAAAATTCTCAAATACAATTGAGAAATCGGACTTACATAGCCTATAAGTATGGATCCTTGTCTTTAATTTCCCATTGGTCCAAATGATTGACAAACAAATGTTATAGAAAAATTCTCAAATACAATTGAGAAATCGGACTTACATAGCCTATAAGTATGGATCCTTGTCTTTAATTTCCCATTGGTCCAAATGAGTGACAAACAAATGTTATAGAAAAATTCTCAAATACAATTGAGAAATCGGACTTAGATAGCCTATAAGTATGGATCCTTGTCTTTAATTTCCCATTGGTCCAAATGATTGACAAACAAATGTTATAGAAAAATTCTCAAATACAATTGAGAAATCGGACTTACATAGCCTATAAGTATGGATCCTTGTCTTTAATTTCCCATTGGTCCAAATGAGTGACAAACAAATGTTATAGAAAAATTCTCAAATACAATTGAGAAATCGGACTTACATAGCCTATAAGTATGGATCCTTGTCTTTAATTTCCCATTGGTCCAAATGAGTGACAAACAAATGTTATAGAAAAATTCCCAAACACAATTGAGAAATCGGACTTACATAGCCTATAAGTATGGATCCTTGTCTTTAATTTCCCATTGGTCCAAATGATTGACAAACAAATGCTATAGAAAAATTCTCAAATACAATTGAGAAATCGGACTTAGATAGCCTATAAGTATGGATCCTTGGCTTTAATTTCCCATTGGTCCAAATGATTGACAAACAAATGTTATAGAAAAATTCTCAAATACAATTGAGAAATCGGACTTACATAGCCTATAAGTATGGATCCTTGTCTTTAATTTCCCATTGGTCCAAATGATTGACAAACAAATGTTATAGAAAAATTCTCAAATACAATTGAGAAATCGGACTTACATAGCCTATAAGTATGGATCCTTGTCTTTAATTTCCCATTGGTCCAAATGAGTGACAAACAAATGTTATAGAAAAATTCTCAAATACAATTGAGAAATCGGACTTACATAGCCTATAAGCATGGATCCTTGTCTTTAATTTCCCATTGGTCCAAATGATTGACAAACAAATGTTATAGAAAAATTCTCAAATACAATTGAGAAATCGGACTTACATAGCCTATAAGTATGGATCCTTGTCTTTAATTTCCCATTGGTCCAAATGATTGACAAACAAATGTTATAGAAAAATTCTCAAATACAATTGAGAAATCGGACTTACATAGCCTATAAGTATGGATCCTTGTCTTTAATTTCCCATTGGTCCAAATGAGTGACAAACAAATGTTATAGAAAAATTCTCAAATACAATTGAGAAATCGGACTTACATAGCCTATAAGTATGGATCCTTGTCTTTAATTTCCCATTGGTCCAAATGATTGACAAACAAATGTTATAGAAAAATTCTCAAATACAATTGAGAAATCGGACTTACATAGCCTATAAGTATGGATCCTTGTCTTTAATTTCCCATTGGTCCAAATGAGTGACAAACAAATGTTATAGAAAAATTCTCAAATACAATTGAGAAATCGGACTTACATAGCCTATAAGTATGGATCCTTGTCTTTAATTTCCCATTGGTCCAAATGAGTGACAAACAAATGTTATAGAAAAATTCTCAAATACAATTGAGAAATCGGACTTACATAGCCTATAAGTATGGATCCTTGGCTTTAATTTGCCATTGGTCCAAATGAGTGACAAACAAATGTTATAGAAAAATTCTCAAATACAATTGAGAAATCGGACTTACATAGCCTATAAGTATGGATCCTTGGCTTTAATTTCCCATTGGTCCAAATGATTGACAAACAAATGTTATAGAAAAATTCTCAAATACAATTGAGAAATCGGACTTACATAGTCTATAAGTATGGATCCTTGTCTTTAATTTCCCATTGGTCCAAATGATTGACAAACAAGTGTTATAGAAAAATTCTCAAATACAATTGAGAAATCGGACTTACATAGCCTATAAGTATGGATCCTTGTCTTTAATTTCCCATTGGTCCAAATGATTGACAAACAAGTGTTATAGAAAAATTCTCAAATACAATTGAGAAATCGGACTTACATAGCCTATAAGTATGGATCCTTGTCTTTAATTTCCCATTGGTCCAAATGATTGACAAACAAGTGTTATAGAAAAATTCTCAAATACAATTGAGAAATCGGACTTACATAGTCTATAAGTATGGATCCTTGTCTTTAATTTCCCATTGGTCCAAATGATTGACAAACAAGTGTTATAGAAAAATTCTCAAATACAATTGAGAAAACGGACTTACATAGCCTATAAGTATGGATCCTTGTCTTTAATTTCCCATTGGTCCAAATGATTGACAAACAAGTGTTATAGAAAAATTCTCAAATACAATTGAGAAATCGGACTTACATAGCCTATAAGTATGGATCCTTGTCTTTAATTTCCCATTGGTCCAAATGAGTGACAAACAAATGTTATAGAAAAATTCTCAAATACAATTGAGAAATCGGACTTACATTGCCTATAAGTATGGATCCTTGTCTTTAATTTCCCATTGGTCCAAATGAGTGACAAACAAATGTTATAGAAAAATTCTCAAATACAATTGAGAAATCGGACTTACATAGCCTATAAGTATGGATCCTTGTCTTTAATTTCCCATTGGACCAAATGAGTGACAAACAAATGTTATAGAAAAATTCTCAAATACAATTGAGAAATCGGACTTACATAGCCTATAAGTATGGATCCTTGTCTTTAATTTCCCATTGGTCCAAATGAGTGACAAACAAATCTTATAGAAAAATTCTCAAATACAATTGAGAAATCGGACTTACATAGCCTATAAGTATGGATCCTTGTCTTTAATTTCCCATTGGTCCAAATGAGTGACAAACAAATGTTATAGAAAAATTCTTAAATACAATTGAGAAATCGGACTTACATAGCCTATAAGTATGGATCCTTGTCTTTAATTTCCCATTGGTCCAAATGAGTGACAAACAAATGTTATAGAAAAATTCTCAAATACAATTGAGAAATCGGACTTACATAGCCTATAAGTATGGATCCTTGTCTTTAATTTCCCATTGGTCCAAATGATTGACAAACAAGTGTTATAGAAAAATTCTCAAATACAATTGAGAAATCAGACTTACATAGCCTATAAGTTTGGATCCTTGTCTTTAATTTCCCATTGGTCCAAATGAAAAACAAACAAATGTTATAGAAAAATTCTCAAATACAATTGAGAAATCGGACTTACATAGTCTATAAGTATGGATCCTTGGCTTTAATTTCCCATTGGTCCAAATGAGTAACAAACAAATGTTATAGAAAAATTCTCAAATACAATTGAGAAATCGGACTTACATAGCCTATAAGTATGGATCCTTGTCTTTAATTTCCCATTGGTCCAAATGATTGACAAACAAATGTTATAGAAAAATTCTCAAATAGAATTGAGAAATCGGACTTACATAGCCTATAAGTATGGATCCTTGTCTTTAATTTCCCATTGGTCCAAATGATTGACAAACAAGTGTTATAGAAAAATTCTCAAATACAATTGAGAAATCGGACTTACATAGTCTATAAGTATGGATTCTTGGCTTTAATTCCCCATAAGGTCCAAATGAGTGACAAACAAATGTTATAGAAAAATTCTCAAATACAATTGAGAAATCGGACTTACATAGTCTATAAGTATGGATCCTTGTCTTTAATTTCCCATTGGACCAAATGAGTGACAAACAAATGTTATAGAAAAATTCTCAAATACAATTGAGAAATCGGACTTACATAGCCTATAAGTATGGATCCTTGTCTTTAATTTCCCATTGGTCCAAATGAGTGACAAACAAATCTTATAGAAAAATTCTCAAATACAATTGAGAAATCGGACTTACATAGCCTATAAGTATGGATCCTTGTCTTTAATTTCCCATTGGTCCAAATGAGTGACAAACAAATGTTATAGAAAAATTCTCAAATACAATTGAGAAATCGGACTTACATAGCCTATAAGTATGGATCCTTGTCTTTAATTTCCCATTGGTCCAAATGAGTGACAAACAAATGTTATAGAAAAATTCTCAAATACAATTGAGAAATCGGACTTACATAGCCTATAAGTATGGATCCTTGTCTTTAATTTCCCATTGGTCCAAATGAGTGACAAACAAATCTTATAGAAAAATTCTCAAATACAATTGAGAAATCGGACTTACATAGCCTATAAGTATGGATCCTTGTCTTTAATTTCCCATTGGTCCAAATGAGTGACAAACAAATGTTATAGAAAAATTCTCAAATACAATTGAGAAATCGGACTTACATAGCCTATAAGTATGGATCCTTGTCTTTAATTTCCCATTGGTCCAAATGAGTGACAAACAAATGTTATAGAAAAATTCTCAAATACAATTGAGAAATCGGACTTACATAGCCTATAAGTATGGATCCTTGTCTTTAATTTCCCATTGGTCCAAATGAGTGACAAACAAATGTTATAGAAAAATTCTCAAATACAATTGAGAAATCGGACTTACATAGCCTATAAGTATGGATCCTTGTCTTTAATTTCCCATTGGTCCAAATGAGTGACAAACAAATGTTATAGAAAAATTCTCAAATACAATTGAGAAATCGGACTTACATAGCCTATAAGTATGGATCCTTGTCTTTAATTTCCCATTGGTCCAAATGATTGACAAACAAGTGTTATAGAAAAATTCTCAAATACAATTGAGAAATCAGACTTACATAGCCTATAAGTTTGGATCCTTGTCTTTAATTTCCCATTGGTCCAAATGAAAAACAAACAAATGTTATAGAAAAATTCTCAAATACAATTGAGAAATCGGACTTACATAGTCTATAAGTATGGATCCTTGGCTTTAATTTCCCATTGGTCCAAATGAGTAACAAACAAATGTTATAGAAAAATTCTCAAATACAATTGAGAAATCGGACTTACATAGCCTATAAGTATGGATCCTTGTCTTTAATTTCCCATTGGTCCAAATGAGTGACAAACAAATGTTATAGAAAAATTCTCAAATACAATTGAGAAATCGGACTTACATAGCCTATAAGTATGGATCCTTGTCTTTAATTTCCCATTGGTCCAAATGAAAAACAAACAAATGTTATAGAAAAATTCTCAAATACAATTGAGAAATCGGACTTACATAGTCTATAAGTATGGATCCTTGGCTTTAATTTCCCATTGGTCCAAATGAAAAACAAACAAATGTTATAGAAAAATTCCCAAACACAATTGAGAAATCGGACTTACATAGCCTATAAGTATGGATCCTTGGCTTTAATTTCCCATTGGTCCAAATGATTGACAAACAAATGTTATAGAAAAATTCCCAAACACAATTGAGAAATCGGACTTAGATAGCCTATAAGTATGGATCCTTGGCTTTAATTTCCCATTGGTCCAAATGAGTGACAAACAAATGTTATAGAAAAATTCTCAAATACAATGGAGAAATCGGACTTACATAGCCTATAAGTATGGATCCTTGTCTTTAATTTCCCATTGGTCCAAATGAAAAACAAACAAATGTTATAGAAAAATTCCCAAACACAATTGAGAAATCGGACTTACATAGCCTATAAGTATGGATCCTTGGCTTTAATTTCCCATTGGTCCAAATGATTGACAAACAAATGTTATAGAAAAATTCCCAAACACAATTGAGAAATCGGACTTAGATAGCCTATAAGTATGGATCCTTGGCTTTAATTTCCCATTGGTCCAAATGAGTGACAAACAAATGTTATAGAAAAATTCTCAAATACAATGGAGAAATCGGACTTACATAGCCTATAAGTATGGATCCTTGGCTTTAATTTCCCATTGGTCCAAATGATTGACAAACAAATGTTATAGAAAAATTCCCAAACACAATTGAGAAATCGGACTTAGATAGTCTATAAGTATGGATCCTTGGCTTTAATTTCCCATTGGTCCAAATGATTGACAAACAAATGCTATAGAAAAATTCTCAAATACAATTGAGAAATCGGACTTAGATAGCCTATAAGTATGGATCCTTGGCTTTAATTTCCCATTGGTCCAAATGATTGACAAACAAATGTTATAGAAAAATTCTCAAATACAATTGAGAAATCGGACTTACATAGCCTATAAGTATGGATCCTTGTCTTTAATTTCCCATTGGTCCAAATGATTGACAAACAAATGTTATAGAAAAATTCTCAAATACAATTGAGAAATCGGACTTACATAGCCTATAAGTATGGATCCTTGTCTTTAATTTCCCATTGGTCCAAATGAGTGACAGACAAATGTTATAGAAAAATTCTCAAATACAATTGAGAAATCGGACTTACATAGCCTATAAGTATGGATCCTTGTCTTTAATTTCCCATTGGTCCAAATGATTGACAAACAAATGTTATAGAAAAATTCTCAAATACAATTGAGAAATCGGACTTACATAGCCTATAAGTATGGATCCTTGTCTTTAATTTCCCATTGGTCCAAATGAGTGACAAACAAATGTTATAGAAAAATTCTCAAATACAATTGAGAAATCGGACTTACATAGCCTATAAGTATGGATCCTTGTCTTTAATTTCCCATTGGTCCAAATGATTGACAAACAAATGTTATAGAAAAATTCTCAAATACAATTGAGAAATCGGACTTACATAGCCTATAAGTATGGATCCTTGTCTTTAATTTCCCATTGGTCCAAATGATTGACAAACAAATGTTATAGAAAAATTCTCAAATACAATTGAGAAATCGGACTTACATAGCCTATAAGTATGGATCCTTGTCTTTAATTTCCCATTGGTCCAAATGAGTGACAAACAAATGTTATAGAAAAATTCTCAAATACAATTGAGAAATCGGACTTACATAGCCTATAAGTATGGATCCTTGTCTTTAATTTCCCATTGGTCCAAATGATTGACAAACAAATGTTATAGAAAAATTCTCAAATACAATTGAGAAATCGGACTTACATAGCCTATAAGTATGGATCCTTGTCTTTAATTTCCCATTGGTCCAAATGAGTGACAAACAAATGTTATAGAAAAATTCTCAAATACAATTGAGAAATCGGACTTACATAGCCTATAAGTATGGATCCTTGTCTTTAATTTCCCATTGGTCCAAATGAGTGACAAACAAATGTTATAGAAAAATTCTCAAATACAATTGAGAAATCGGACTTACATAGCCTATAAGTATGGATCCTTGGCTTTAATTTCCCATTGGTCCAAATGATTGACAAACAAATGTTATAGAAAAATTCTCAAATACAATTGAGAAATCGGACTTACATAGCCTATAAGTATGGATCCTTGGCTTTAATTTCCCATTGGTCCAAATGATTGACAAACAAATGTTATAGAAAAATTCTCAAATACAATGGAGAAATCGGACTTACATAGCCTATAAGTATGGATCCTTGGCTTTAATTTCCCATTGGTCCAAATGATTGACAAACAAATGTTATAGAAAAATTCTCAAATACAATTGAGAAATCGGACTTACATAGCCTATAAGTATGGATCCTTGTCTTTAATTTCCCATTGGTCCAAATGAGTGACAAACAAATGTTATAGAAAAATTCTCAAATACAATTGAGAAATCGGACTTACATAGCCTATAAGTATGGATCCTTGGCTTTAATTTCCCATTGGTCCAAATGATTGACAAACAAATGTTATAGAAAAATTCTCAAATACAATGGAGAAATCGGACTTACATAGCCTATAAGTATGGATCCTTGGCTTTAATTTCCCATTGGTCCAAATGATTGACAAACAAATGTTATAGAAAAATTCTCAAATACAATTGAGAAATCGGACTTACATAGCCTATAAGTATGGATCCTTGTCTTTAATTTCCCATTGGTCCAAATGAGTGACAAACAAATGTTATAGAAAAATTCTCAAATACAATTGAGAAATCGGACTTACATAGCCTATAAGTATGGATCCTTGGCTTTAATTTCCCATTGGTCCAAATGATTGACAAACAAATGTTATAGAAAAATTCTCAAATACAATGGAGAAATCGGACTTACATAGCCTATAAGTATGGATCCTTGGCTTTAATTTCCCATTGGTCCAAATGATTGACAAACAAATGTTATAGAAAAATTCTCAAATACAATTGAGAAATCGGACTTACATAGCCTATAAGTATGGATCCTTGTCTTTAATTTCCCATTGGTCCAAATGATTGACAAACAAGTGTTATAGAAAAATTCTCAAATACAATTGAGAAATCGGACTTACATAGCCTATAAGTATGGATCCTTGTCTTTAATTTCCCATTGGTCCAAATGATTGACAAACAAGTGTTATAGAAAAATTCTCAAATACAATTGAGAAATCGGACTTACATAGTCTATAAGTATGGATCCTTGTCTTTAATTTCCCATTGGTCCAAATGATTGACAAACAAGTGTTATAGAAAAATTCTCAAATACAATTGAGAAATCGGACTTACATAGCCTATAAGTATGGATCCTTGTCTTTAATTTCCCATTGGTCCAAATGATTGACAAACAAGTGTTATAGAAAAATTCTCAAATACAATTGAGAAATCGGACTTACATAGCCTATAAGTATGGATCCTTGTCTTTAATTTCCCATTGGTCCAAATGAGTGACAAACAAATGTTATAGAAAAATTCTCAAATACAATTGAGAAATCGGACTTACATTGCCTATAAGTATGGATCCTTGTCTTTAATTTCCCATTGGTCCAAATGAGTGACAAACAAATGTTATAGAAAAATTCTCAAATACAATTGAGAAATCGGACTTACATAGCCTATAAGTATGGATCCTTGTCTTTAATTTCCCATTGGACCAAATGAGTGACAAACAAATGTTATAGAAAAATTCTCAAATACAATTGAGAAATCGGACTTACATAGCCTATAAGTATGGATCCTTGTCTTTAATTTCCCATTGGTCCAAATGAGTGACAAACAAATCTTATAGAAAAATTCTCAAATACAATTGAGAAATCGGACTTACATAGCCTATAAGTATGGATCCTTGTCTTTAATTTCCCATTGGTCCAAATGAGTGACAAACAAATGTTATAGAAAAATTCTCAAATACAATTGAGAAATCGGACTTACATAGCCTATAAGTATGGATCCTTGTCTTTAATTTCCCATTGGTCCAAATGAGTGACAAACAAATGTTATAGAAAAATTCTCAAATACAATTGAGAAATCGGACTTACATAGCCTATAAGTATGGATCCTTGTCTTTAATTTCCCATTGGTCCAAATGATTGACAAACAAGTGTTATAGAAAAATTCTCAAATACAATTGAGAAATCAGACTTACATAGCCTATAAGTTTGGATCCTTGTCTTTAATTTCCCATTGGTCCAAATGAAAAACAAACAAATGTTATAGAAAAATTCTCAAATACAATTGAGAAATCGGACTTACATAGTCTATAAGTATGGATCCTTGGCTTTAATTTCCCATTGGTCCAAATGAGTAACAAACAAATGTTATAGAAAAATTCTCAAATACAATTGAGAAATCGGACTTACATAGCCTATAAGTATGGATCCTTGTCTTTAATTTCCCATTGGTCCAAATGATTGACAAACAAATGTTATAGAAAAATTCTCAAATACAATTGAGAAATCGGACTTACATAGCCTATAAGTATGGATCCTTGTCTTTAATTTCCCATTGGTCCAAATGATTGACAAACAAGTGTTATAGAAAAATTCTCAAATACAATTGAGAAATCGGACTTACATAGTCTATAAGTATGGATTCTTGGCTTTAATTCCCCATTGGTCCAAATGAGTGACAAACAAATGTTATAGAAAAATTCTCAAATACAATTGAGAAATCGGACTTACATAGTCTATAAGTATGGATCCTTGTCTTTAATTTCCCATTGGACCAAATGAGTGACAAACAAATGTTATAGAAAAATTCTCAAATACAATTGAGAAATCGGACTTACATAGCCTATAAGTATGGATCCTTGTCTTTAATTTCCCATTGGTCCAAATGAGTGACAAACAAATCTTATAGAAAAATTCTCAAATACAATTGAGAAATCGGACTTACATAGCCTATAAGTATGGATCCTTGTCTTTAATTTCCCATTGGTCCAAATGAGTGACAAACAAATGTTATAGAAAAATTCTCAAATACAATTGAGAAATCGGACTTACATAGCCTATAAGTATGGATCCTTGTCTTTAATTTCCCATTGGTCCAAATGAGTGACAAACAAATGTTATAGAAAAATTCTCAAATACAATTGAGAAATCGGACTTACATAGCCTATAAGTATGGATCCTTGTCTTTAATTTCCCATTGGTCCAAATGAGTGACAAACAAATCTTATAGAAAAATTCTCAAATACAATTGAGAAATCGGACTTACATAGCCTATAAGTATGGATCCTTGTCTTTAATTTCCCATTGGTCCAAATGAGTGACAAACAAATGTTATAGAAAAATTCTCAAATACAATTGAGAAATCGGACTTACATAGCCTATAAGTATGGATCCTTGTCTTTAATTTCCCATTGGTCCAAATGAGTGACAAACAAATGTTATAGAAAAATTCTCAAATACAATTGAGAAATCGGACTTACATAGCCTATAAGTATGGATCCTTGTCTTTAATTTCCCATTGGTCCAAATGAGTGACAAACAAATGTTATAGAAAAATTCTCAAATACAATTGAGAAATCGGACTTACATAGCCTATAAGTATGGATCCTTGTCTTTAATTTCCCATTGGTCCAAATGATTGACAAACAAATGTTATAGAAAAATTCTCAAATACAATTGAGAAATCGGACTTACATAGCCTATAAGTATGGATCCTTGTCTTTAATTTCCCATTGGTCCAAATGATTGACAAACAAATGTTATAGAAAAATTCTCAAATACAATTGAGAAATCGGACTTACATAGCCTATAAGTATGGATCCTTGTCTTTAATTTCCCATTGGTCCAAATGAGTGACAAACAAATGTTATAGAAAAATTCTCAAATACAATTGAGAAATCGGACTTACATAGCCTATAAGTATGGATCCTTGTCTTTAATTTCCCATTGGTCCAAATGATTGACAAACAAATGTTATAGAAAAATTCTCAAATACAATTGAGAAATCGGACTTACATAGCCTATAAGTATGGATCCTTGTCTTTAATTTCCCATTGGTCCAAATGAGTGACAAACAAATGTTATAGAAAAATTCTCAAATACAATTGAGAAATCGGACTTACATAGCCTATAAGTATGGATCCTTGTCTTTAATTTCCCATTGGTCCAAATGAGTGACAAACAAATGTTATAGAAAAATTCTCAAATACAATTGAGAAATCGGACTTACATAGTCTATAAGTATGGATCCTTGTCTTTAATTTCCCATTGGTCCAAATGATTGACAAACAAGTGTTATAGAAAAATTCTCAAATACAATTGAGAAATCGGACTTACATAGCCTATAAGTATGGATCCTTGTCTTTAATTTCCCATTGGTCCAAATGATTGACAAACAAGTGTTATAGAAAAATTCTCAAATACAATTGAGAAATCGGACTTACATAGCCTATAAGTATGGATCCTTGGCTTTAATTTCCCATTGGTCCAAATGAGTGACAAACAAATGTTATAGAAAAATTCTCAAATACAATGGAGAAATCGGACTTACATAGCCTATAAGTATGGATCCTTGGCTTTAATTTCCCATTGGTCCAAATGATTGACAAACAAATGTTATAGAAAAATTCTCAAATACAATTGAGAAATCGGACTTACATAGTCTATAAGTATGGATCCTTGTCTTTAATTTCCCATTGGTCCAAATGATTGACAAACAAGTGTTATAGAAAAATTCTCAAATACAATTGAGAAATCGGACTTACATAGCCTATAAGTATGGATCCTTGTCTTTAATTTCCCATTGGTCCAAATGATTGACAAACAAGTGTTATAGAAAAATTCTCAAATACAATTGAGAAATCGGACTTACATAGCCTATAAGTATGGATCCTTGTCTTTAATTTCCCATTGGTCCAAATGATTGACAAACAAGTGTTATAGAAAAATTCTCAAATACAATTGAGAAATCGGACTTACATAGTCTATAAGTATGGATCCTTGTCTTTAATTTCCCATTGGTCCAAATGATTGACAAACAAGTGTTATAAAAAAATTCTCAAATACAATTGAGAAATCGGACTTACATAGCCTATAAGTATGGATCCTTGTCTTTAATTTCCCATTGGTCCAAATGATTGACAAACAAGTGTTATAGAAAAATTCTCAAATACAATTGAGAAATCGGACTTACATAGCCTATAAGTATGGATCCTTGTCTTTAATTTCCCATTGGTCCAAATGAGTGACAAACAAATGTTATAGAAAAATTCTCAAATACAATTGAGAAATCGGACTTACATTGCCTATAAGTATGGATCCTTGTCTTTAATTTCCCATTGGTCCAAATGAGTGACAAACAAATGTTATAGAAAAATTCTCAAATACAATTGAGAAATCGGACTTACATAGCCTATAAGTATGGATCCTTGTCTTTAATTTCCCATTGGACCAAATGAGTGACAAACAAATGTTATAGAAAAATTCTCAAATACAATTGAGAAATCGGACTTACATAGCCTATAAGTATGGATCCTTGTCTTTAATTTCCCATTGGTCCAAATGAGTGACAAACAAATCTTATAGAAAAATTCTCAAATACAATTGAGAAATCGGACTTACATAGCCTATAAGTATGGATCCTTGTCTTTAATTTCCCATTGGTCCAAATGAGTGACAAACAAATGTTATAGAAAAATTCTCAAATACAATTGAGAAATCGGACTTACATAGCCTATAAGTATGGATCCTTGTCTTTAATTTCCCATTGGTCCAAATGAGTGACAAACAAATGTTATAGAAAAATTCTCAAATACAATTGAGAAATCGGACTTACATAGCCTATAAGTATGGATCCTTGTCTTTAATTTCCCATTGGTCCAAATGATTGACAAACAAGTGTTATAGAAAAATTCTCAAATACAATTGAGAAATCAGACTTACATAGCCTATAAGTTTGGATCCTTGTCTTTAATTTCCCATTGGTCCAAATGAAAAACAAACAAATGTTATAGAAAAATTCTCAAATACAATTGAGAAATCGGACTTACATAGTCTATAAGTATGGATCCTTGGCTTTAATTTCCCATTGGTCCAAATGAGTAACAAACAAATGTTATAGAAAAATTCTCAAATACAATTGAGAAATCGGACTTACATAGCCTATAAGTATGGATCCTTGTCTTTAATTTCCCATTGGTCCAAATGATTGACAAACAAATGTTATAGAAAAATTCTCAAATACAATTGAGAAATCGGACTTACATAGCCTATAAGTATGGATCCTTGTCTTTAATTTCCCATTGGTCCAAATGATTGACAAACAAGTGTTATAGAAAAATTCTCAAATACAATTGAGAAATCGGACTTACATAGTCTATAAGTATGGATTCTTGGCTTTAATTCCCCATTGGTCCAAATGAGTGACAAACAAATGTTATAGAAAAATTCTCAAATACAATTGAGAAATCGGACTTACATAGTCTATAAGTATGGATCCTTGTCTTTAATTTCCCATTGGACCAAATGAGTGACAAACAAATGTTATAGAAAAATTCTCAAATACAATTGAGAAATCGGACTTACATAGCCTATAAGTATGGATCCTTGTCTTTAATTTCCCATTGGTCCAAATGAGTGACAAACAAATCTTATAGAAAAATTCTCAAATACAATTGAGAAATCGGACTTACATAGCCTATAAGTATGGATCCTTGTCTTTAATTTCCCATTGGTCCAAATGAGTGACAAACAAATGTTATAGAAAAATTCTCAAATACAATTGAGAAATCGGACTTACATAGCCTATAAGTATGGATCCTTGTCTTTAATTTCCCATTGGTCCAAATGAGTGACAAACAAATGTTATAGAAAAATTCTCAAATACAATTGAGAAATCGGACTTACATAGCCTATAAGTATGGATCCTTGTCTTTAATTTCCCATTGGTCCAAATGAGTGACAAACAAATCTTATAGAAAAATTCTCAAATACAATTGAGAAATCGGACTTACATAGCCTATAAGTATGGATCCTTGTCTTTAATTTCCCATTGGTCCAAATGAGTGACAAACAAATGTTATAGAAAAATTCTCAAATACAATTGAGAAATCGGACTTACATAGCCTATAAGTATGGATCCTTGTCTTTAATTTCCCATTGGTCCAAATGAGTGACAAACAAATGTTATAGAAAAATTCTCAAATACAATTGAGAAATCGGACTTACATAGCCTATAAGTATGGATCCTTGTCTTTAATTTCCCATTGGTCCAAATGAGTGACAAACAAATGTTATAGAAAAATTCTCAAATACAATTGAGAAATCGGACTTACATAGCCTATAAGTATGGATCCTTGTCTTTAATTTCCCATTGGTCCAAATGAGTGACAAACAAATGTTATAGAAAAATTCTCAAATACAATTGAGAAATCGGACTTACATAGCCTATAAGTATGGATCCTTGTCTTTAATTTCCCATTGGTCCAAATGAGTGACAAACAAATGTTATAGAAAAATTCTCAAATACAATTGAGAAATCGGACTTACATAGCCTATAAGTATGGATCCTTGTCTTTAATTTCCCATTGGTCCAAATGAGTGACAAACAAATGTTATAGAAAAATTCTCAAATACAATTGAGAAATCGGACTTACATAGCCTATAAGTATGGATCCTTGTCTTTAATTTCCCATTGGTCCAAATGAGTGACAAACAAATGTTATAGAAAAATTCTCAAATACAATTGAGAAATCGGACTTACATAGCCTATAAGTATGGATCCTTGTCTTTAATTTCCCATTGGTCCAAATGAGTGACAAACAAATGTTATAGAAAAATTCTCAAATACAATTGAGAAATCGGACTTACATAGCCTATAAGTATGGATCCTTGTCTTTAATTTCCCATTGGTCCAAATGAGTGACAAACAAATCTTATAGAAAAATTCTCAAATACAATTGAGAAATCGGACTTACATAGCCTATAAGTATGGATCCTTGTCTTTAATTTCCCATTGGTCCAAATGAGTGACAAACAAATGTTATAGAAAAATTCTCAAATACAATTGAGAAATCGGACTTACATAGCCTATAAGTATGGATCCTTGTCTTTAATTTCCCATTGGTCCAAATGAGTGACAAACAAATGTTATAGAAAAATTCTCAAATACAATTGAGAAATCGGACTTACATAGCCTATAAGTATGGATCCTTGTCTTTAATTTCCCATTGGTCCAAATGAGTGACAAACAAATGTTATAGAAAAATTCTCAAATACAATTGAGAAATCGGACTTACATAGCCTATAAGTATGGATCCTTGTCTTTAATTTCCCATTGGTCCAAATGAGTGACAAACAAATGTTATAGAAAAATTCTCAAATACAATTGAGAAATCGGACTTACATAGCCTATAAGTATGGATCCTTGTCTTTAATTTCCCATTGGTCCAAATGATTGACAAACAAGTGTTATAGAAAAATTCTCAAATACAATTGAGAAATCGGACTTACATAGTCTATAAGTATGGATCCTTGGCTTTAATTTCCCATTGGTCCAAATGAGTAACAAACAAATGTTATAGAAAAATTCTCAAATACAATTGAGAAATCGGACTTACATAGCCTATAAGTATGGATCCTTGTCTTTAATTTCCCATTGGTCCAAATGATTGACAAACAAATGTTATAGAAAAATTCTCAAATACAATTGAGAAATCGGACTTACATAGCCTATAAGTATGGATCCTTGTCTTTAATTTCCCATTGGTCCAAATGATTGACAAACAAGTGTTATAGAAAAATTCTCAAATACAATTGAGAAATCGGACTTACATAGTCTATAAGTATGGATTCTTGGCTTTAATTCCCCATTGGTCCAAATGAGTGACAAACAAATGTTATAGAAAAATTCTCAAATACAATTGAGAAATCGGACTTACATAGTCTATAAGTATGGATCCTTGTCTTTAATTTCCCATTGGTCCAAATGATTGACAAACAAGTGTTATAGAAAAATTCTCAAATACAATTGAGAAATCGGACTTACATAGTCTATAAGTATGGATCCTTGTCTTTAATTTCCCATTGGTCCAAATGATTGACAAACAAGTGTTATAGAAAAATTCTCAAATACAATTGAGAAATCGGACTTACATAGCCTATAAGTTTGGATCCTTGTCTTTAATTTCCCATTGGTCCAAATGAGTGACAAACAAATGTTATAGAAAAATTCTCAAATACAATTGAGAAATCGGACTTACATAGCCTATAAGTATGGATCCTTGGCTTTAATTTCCCATTGGTCCAAATGAGTGACAAACAAATGTTATAGAAAAATTCTCAAATACAATTGAGAAATCGGACTTACATAGCCTATAAGTATGGATCCTTGGCTTTAAATTTCCATTAGTCCAAATGAGTGACAAACAAGTGTTATAGAAAAATTCTCATATACAATTGAGAAATCGGACTTACATAGTCTATAAGTATGGATCCTTGGCTTTATTTTCCCATTGGTACAAATGAGTGACAAACAAATGTTATAGAAAAATTCTCAAATACAATTGAGAAATCGGACTTACATAGCCTGTAAGTATGGATCCTTGTCTTTAATTTCCCATTGGTCCAAATGAGTGACAAACAAATGTTATAGAAAAATTCTCAAATACAATTGAGAAATCGGACTTACATAGTCTATAAGTATGGATCCTTGCCTTTAATTTCCCATTGGTCCAAATGATTGACAAACAAGTGTTATAGAAAAATTCTCAAATACAATTGAGAAATCGGACTTACATAGCCTATAAGTTTGGATCCTTGTCTTTAATTTCCCATTGGTCCAAATGAGTGACAAACAAATGTTATAGACAAATTCTCAAATACAATTGAGAAATCGGACTTACATAGCCTATAAGTATGGATCCTTGGCTTTAATTTCCCATTGGTCCAAATGAGTGACAAACAAATGTTATAGAAAAATTCTCAAATACAATTGAGAAATCGGACTTACATAGCCTATAAGTATGGATCCTTGGCTTTAAATTTCCATTGGTCCAAATGAGTGACAAACAAGTGTTATAGAAAAATTCTCAAATACAATTGAGAAATCGGACTTACATAGTCTATAAGTATGGATCCTTGGCTTTATTTTCCCATTGGTACAAATGAGTGACAAACAAATCTTATAGAAAAATTCTCAAATACAATTGAGAAATCGGACTTACATAGCCTATAAGTATGGATCCTTGGCTTTAATTTCCCATTGGTCCAAATGAGTGACAAACAAATGTTATAGAAAAATTCTCAAATACAATTGAGAAATCGGACTTACATAGTCTATAAGTATGGATCCTTGTCTTTAATTTCCCATTGGTCCACATGATTGACAAACTAATGTTATAGAAAAATTCTCAAATACAATGGAGAAATCGGACTTACATAGCCTATAAGTATGGATCCTTGGCTTTTATTTCCCATTGGTCCAAATGAGTGACAAACAAGTGTTATAGAAAAATTCTCAAATACAATTGAGAAATCGGACTTACATAGTCTATAAGTATGGATTCTTGGCTTTAATTTCCCATTGGTCCAAATGAGTGACAAACAAGTGTTATAGAAAAATTCTCAAATACAATTGAGAAATCGGACTTACATAGCCTATAAGTATGGATCCTTGGCTTTAAATTCCCATTGGTCCAAATGAGTGACAAACAAGTGTTATAGAAAAATTCTCAAATACAATTGAGAAATCGGACTTACATAGTCTATAAGTATGGATCCTTGGCTTTAATTTCCCATTGGTCCAAATGAGTGACAAACAAATGTTATAGAAAAATTCTCAAATACAATTGAGAATTCAGACTTACATAGTCTATAAGTATGGATCCTTGGCTTTAATTTCCCATTGGTCCAAATGAGTGACAAACAAATGTTATAGAAAAATTCTCAAATACAATTGAGAATTCAGACTTACATAGTCTATAAGTATGGATTCTTGGCTTTAATTTCCCATTGGTCCAAATGAGTGACAAACAAATGTTATAGAAAAATTCTCAAATACAATTGAGAAATCGGACTTACATAGCCTATAAGTATGGATCCTTGGCTTTAAATTCCCATTGGTCCAAATGAGTGACAAACAAGTGTTATAGAAAAATTCTCAAATACAATTGAGAAATCGGACTTACATAGTCTATAAGTATGGATCCTTGGCTTTAATTTCCCATTGGTCCAAATGAGTGACAAACAAATGTTATAGAAAAATTCTCAAATACAATTGAGAAATCAGACTTACATAGTCTATAAGTATGGATCCTTGGCTTTAATTTCCCATTGGTCCAAATGAGTGACAAACAAATGTTATAGAAAAATTCTCAAATACAATTGAGAAATCGGACTTACATAGCCTATAAGTATGGATCCTTGGCTTTAAATTCTCATTGGTCCAAATGAGTGACAAACAAGTGTTATAGAAAAATTCTCAAATACAATTGAGAAATCGGACTTACATAGTCTATAAGTATGGATCCTTGGCTTTAATTTCCCATTGGTCCAAATGAGTGACAAACAAATGTTATAGAAAAATTCTCAAATACAATTGAGAATTCAGACTTACATAGTCTATAAGTATGGATCCTTGGCTTTAATTTCCCATTGGTCCAAATGAGTGACAAACAAATGTTATAGAAAAATTCTCAAATACAATTGAGAAATCGGACTTACATAGCCTATAAGTATGGATCCTTGGCTTTAAATTCCCATTGGTCCAAATGAGTGACAAACAAGTGTTATAGAAAAATTCTCAAATACAATTGAGAAATCGGACTTACATAGCCTATAAGTATGGATCCTTGGCTTTAATTTCCCATTGGTCCAAATGAGTGACAAACAAATGTTATAGAAAAATTCTCAAATACAATTGAGAATTCAGACTTACATAGTCTATAAGTATGGATCCTTGGCTTTAATTTCCCATTGGTCCAAATGAGTGACAAACAAATGTTATAGAAAAATTCTCAAATACAATTGAGAAATCAGACTTACATAGTCTATAAGTATGGATCCTTGGCTTTAATTTCCCATTGGTCCAAATGAGTGACAAACAAATGTTATAGAAAAATTCTCAAATACAATTGAGAAATCGGACTTACATAGCCTATAAGTATGGATCCTTGGCTTTAAATTCTCATTGGTCCAAATGAGTGACAAACAAGTGTTATAGAAAAATTCTCAAATACAATTGAGAAATCGGACTTACATAGTCTATAAGTATGGATCCTTGGCTTTAATTTCCCATTGGTCCAAATGAGTGACAAACAAATGTTATAGAAAAATTCTCAAATACAATTGAGAATTCAGACTTACATAGTCTATAAGTATGGATCCTTGGCTTTAATTTCCCATTGGTCCAAATGAGTGACAAACAAATGTTATAGAAAAATTCTCAAATACAATTGAGAAATCGGACTTACATAGCCTATAAGTATGGATCCTTGGCTTTAAATTCCCATTGGTCCAAATGAGTGACAAACAAGTGTTATAGAAAAATTCTCAAATACAATTGAGAAATCGGACTTACATAGCCTATAAGTATGGATCCTTGGCTTTAATTTCCCATTGGTCCAAATGAGTGACAAACAAATGTTATAGAAAAATTCTCAAATACAATTGAGAATTCAGACTTACATAGTCTATAAGTATGGATCCTTGGCTTTAATTTCCCATTGGTCCAAATGAGTGACAAACAAATGTTATAGAAAAATTCTCAAATACAATTGAGAAATCAGACTTACATAGTCTATAAGTATGGATCCTTGGCTTTAATTTCCCATTGGTCCAAATGAGTGACAAACAAATGTTATAGAAAAATTCTCAAATACAATGGAGAAATCGGACTTACATAGCCTATAAATATGGATCCTTGGCTTTAATTTCCCATTGGTCCAAATGAGTGACAAACAAATGTTATAGAAAAATTCTCAAATACAATGGAGAAATCGGACTTAAATAGCCTATAAGTATGGATCCTTGGCTTTAATTTCCCATTGGTCCAAATGAGTGACAAACAAATGTTATAGAAAAATTCTCAAATACAATTGAGAAATCGGACTTACATAGCCAATAAGTATGGATCCTTGGCTTTAAATTCCCATTGGTCCAAATGAGTGACAAACAAGTGTTATAGAAAAATTCTCAAATACAATTGAGAAATCGGACTTACATAGTCTATAAGTATGGATCCTTGGCTTTAATTTCCCATTGGTCCAAATGAGTGACAAACAAATTTTATAGAAAAATTCTCAAATACAATTGAGAAATCGGACTTACATAGCCTATAAGTATGGATCCTTGGCTTTAAATTCCCATTGGTCCAAATGAGTGACAAACAAGTGTTATAGAAAAATTCTCAAATACAATTGAGAAATCGGACTTACATAGTCTATAAGTATGGATCCTTGGCTTTAATTTCCCATTGGTCCAAATGAGTGACAAACAAATGTTATAGAAAAATTCTCAAATACAATTGAGAATTCAGACTTACATAGTCTATAAGTATGGATCCTTGGCTTTAATTTCCCATTGGTCCAAATGAGTGACAAACAAATGTTATAGAAAAATTCTCAAATACAATTGAGAAATCAGACTTACATAGCCTATAAGTATGGATCCTTGTCTTTAATTTCCCATTGGTCCAAATGATTGACAAACAAATGTTATAGAAAAATTCTCAAATACAATTGAGAAATCGGACTTACATAGCCTATAAGTATGGATCCTTGGCTTTAATTTCCCATTGGTCCAAATGAGTGACAAACAAATGTTATAGAAAAATTCTCAAATACAATTGAGAAATCGGACTTACATAGTCTATAAGTATGGATCCTTGTCTTTAATTTCCCATTGGTCCAAATGATTGACAAACAAATGTTATAGAAAAATTCTCAAATACAATTGAGAAATCAGACTTACATAGCCTATAAGTATGGATCCTTGTCTTTAATTTCCCATTGGTCCAAATGATTGACAAACAAATGTTATAGAAAAATTCTCAAATACAATTGAGAAATCGGACTTACATAGCCTATAAGTATGGATCCTTGTCTTTAATTTCCCATTGGTCCAAATGATTGACAAACAAATGTTATAGAAAAATTCTCAAATACAATTGAGAAATCGGACTTACATAGCCTATAAGTATGGATCCTTGGCTTTAATTTCCCATTGGTCCAAATGAGTGACAAACAAGTGTTATAGAAAAATTCTCAAATACAATTGAGAAATCGGACTCACATAGTCTATAAGTATGGATCCTTGTCTTTAATTTCCCATTGGTCCAAATGATTGAAAAACAAATGTTATAGAAAAATTCTCAAATACAATTGAGAAATCGGACTTACATAGTCTATAAGTATGGATCCTTGGCTTTAATTTCCCATTGGTCCAAATGAGTGACAAACAAATGTTATAGAAAAATTCTCAAATACAATTGAGAATTCAGACTTACATAGTCTATAAGTATGGATCCTTGGCTTTAATTTCCCATTGGTCCAAATGAGTGACAAACAAATGTTATAGAAAAATTCTCAAATACAATTGAGAAATCGGACTTACATAGCCTATAAGTATGGATCCTTGGCTTTAAATTCCCATTGGTCCAAATGAGTGACAAACAAGTGTTATAGAAAAATTCTCAAATACAATTGAGAAATCGGACTTACATAGTCTATAAGTATGGATCCTTGGCTTTAATTTCCCATTGGTCCAAATGAGTGACAAACAAATGTTATAGAAAAATTCTCAAATACAATTGAGAAATCAGACTTTTATAGTCTATAAGTATGGATCCTTGGCTTTAATTTCCCATTGGTCCAAATGAGTGACAAACAAATGTTATAGAAAAATTCTCAAATACAATTGAGAAGTCGGACTTAGATAACCTATAAGTATGGATCCTTGGCTTTAATTTCCCATTGGTCCAAATGATTGACAAACAAATGTTATAGAAAAATTCTCAAATACAATTGAGAAATCGGACTTACATAGCCTATAAGTATGGATCCTTGGCTTTAATTTCCCATTGGTCCAAATGAGTGACAAACAAGTGTTATAGAAAAATTCTCAAAAACAATTGAGAAATCGGACTTAGATAACCTATAAGTATGGATCCTTGTCTTTAATTTCCCATTGGTCCAAATGATTGACAAACAAATGTTATAGAAAAATTCTCAAATACAATTGAGAAATCGGACTTAGATAACCTATAAGTATGGATCCTTGGCTTTAATTTCCCATTGGTCCAAATGAGTGACAAACAAATGTTATAGAAAAATTCTCAAATACAATTGAGAAATCGGACTTACATAGTCTATAAGTATGGATCCTTGGCTTTAATTTTCCATTGGTCCAAATGATTGACAAACAAATGTTATAGAAAAATTCTCAAATACAATTGAGAAATCGGACTTACATAGCCTATAAGTATGGATCCTTGGCTTTAATTTCCCATTGGTCCAAATGAGTGACAAACAAGTGTTATAGAAAAATTCTCAAATACAATTGAGAAATCGGACTTACATAGTCTATAAGTATGGATCCTTGTCTTTAATTTCCCATTGGTCCAAATGATTGACAAACAAATGTTATAGAAAAATTCTCAAATACAATTGAGAAATCGGACTTACATAGCCTATAAGTATGGATCCTTGTCTTTAATTTCCCATTGGTCCAAATGATTGACAAACAAATGTTATAGAAAAATTCTCAAATACAATTGAGAAATCGGACTTACATAGTCTATAAGTATGGATCCTTGTCTTTAATTTCCCATTGGTCCAAATGATTGACAAACAAATGTTATAGAAAAATTCTCAAATACAATTGAGAAATCGGACTTACATAGTCTATAAGTATGGATCCTTGTCTTTAATTTCCCATTGGTCCAAATGATTGACAAACAAATGTTATAGAAAAATTCTCAAATACAATTGAGAAATCGGACTTACATAGCCTATAAGTATGGATCCTTGTCTTTAATTTCCCATTGGTCCAAATGATTGACAAACAAATGTTATAGAAAAATTCTCAAATACAATTGAGAAATCGGACTTACATAGTCTATAAGTATGGATCCTTGTCTTTAATTTCCCATTGGTCCAAATGATTGACAAACAAATGTTATAGAAAAATTCTCAAATACAATTGAGAAATCGGACTTACATAGCCTATAAGTATGGATCCTTGTCTTTAATTTCCCATTGGTCCAAATGATTGACAAACAAATGTTATAGAAAAATTCTCAAATACAATTGAGAAATCGGACTTACATAGTCTATAAGTATGGATCCTTGTCTTTAATTTCCCATTGGTCCAAATGATTGACAAACAAATGTTATAGAAAAATTCTCAAATACAATTGAGAAATCAGACTTACATAGCCTATAAGTATGGATCCTTGTCTTTAATTTCCCATTGGTCCAAATGATTGACAAACAAATGTTATAGAAAAATTCTCAAATACAATTGAGAAATCGGACTTACATAGCCTATAAGTATGGATCCTTGTCTTTAATTTCCCATTGGTCCAAATGATTGACAAACAAATGTTATAGAAAAATTCTCAAATACAATTGAGAAATCGGACTTACATAGCCTATAAGTATGGATCCTTGGCTTTAATTTCCCATTGGTCCAAATGAGTGACAAACAAGTGTTATAGAAAAATTCTCAAATACAATTGAGAAATCGGACTTACATAGTCTATAAGTATGGATTCTTGGCTTTAATTTCCCATTGGTCCAAATGAGTGACAAACAAATGTTATAGAAAAATTCTCAAATACAATTGAGAAATCGGACTTACATAGCCTATATGTATGGATCCTTGTCTTTAATTTCCCATTGGTCCAAATGATTGACAAACAAATGTTATAGAAAAATTCTCAAATACAATTGAGAAATCGGACTTACATAGCCTATAAGTATGGATCCTTGTCTTTAATTTCCCATTGGTCCAAATGATTGACAAACAAATGTTATAGAAAAATTCTCAAATACAATTGAGAAATCAGACTTACATAGCCTATAAGTATGGATTCTTGGCTTTAATTTCCCATTGGTCCAAATGAGTGACAAACAAATGTTATAGAAAAATTCTCAAATACAATTGAGAAATCGGACTTACATAGTCTATAAGTATGGATCCTTGGCTTTAATTTCCCATTGGTCCAAATGAGTGACAAGCAAGTGTTATAGAAAAATTCTCAAATACAATTGAGAAATCGGACTTACATAGTCTATAAGTATGGATTCTTGGCTTTAATTTCCCATTGGTCCAAATGAGTGACAAACAAATGTTATAGAAAAATTCTCAAATACAATTGAGAAATCGGACTTACATAGTCTATAAGTATGGATCCTTGTCTTTAATTTCCCATTGGTCCAAATGAGTGACAAACAAATGTTATAGAAAAATTTTCAAATACAATTGAGAAATCGGACTTACATAGCCTATAAGTATGGATCCTTGTCTTTAATTTCCCATTGGTCCAAATGATTGACAAACAAATGTTATAGAAAAATTCTCAAATACAATTGAGAAATCGGACTTACATAGCCTATAAGTATGGATCCTTGGCTTTAATTTCCCATTGGTCCAAATGAGTGACAAACAAGTGTTATAGAAAAATTCTCAAATACAATTGAGAAATCGGACTTACATAGTCTATAAGTATGGATTCTTGGCTTTAATTTCCCATTGGTCCAAATGAGTGACAAACAAATGTTATAGAAAAATTGTCAAATACAATTGAGAAATCGGACTTACATAGCCTATAAGTATGGATCCTTGTCTTTAATTTCCCATTGGCCCAAATGATTGACAAACAAATGTTATAGAAAAATTCTCAAATACAATTGAGAAATCGGACTTACATAGTCTATAAGTATGGATCCTTGTCTTTAATTTCCCATTGGTCCAAATGATTGACAAACAAATGTTATAGAAAAATTGTCAAATACAATTGAGAAATCGGACTTACATAGTCTATAAGTATGGATCCTTGGCTTTAATTTCCCATTGGTCCAAATGAGTGACAAACAAGTGTTATAGAAAAATTCTCAAATACAATTGAGAAATCGAACTTACATAGTCTATAAGTATGGATCCTTGTCTTTAATTTCCCATTGGTCCAAATGATTGACAAACAAATGTTATAGAAAAATTCTCAAATACAATTGAGAAATCGGACGTACATAGTCTATAAGTATGGATCCTTGGCTTTAATTTCCCCTCGGTCCAAATGAGTGACAAACAAATGTTATAGAAACATTCTCAAATACAATTGAGAAATCGGACTTACATAGTCTATAAGTATGGATCCTTGGCTTTAATTTCCCATTGGTCCAAATGATTGACAAACAAATGTTATAGAAAAATTCTCAAATACAATTGAGAAATTGGACTTACATAGCCTATAAGTATGGATCCTTGGCTTTAAATTCCCATTGGTCCAAATGAGTGACAAACAAGTGTTAAAGAAAAATTCTCAAATACAATTGAGAAATCGGACTTACATAGTCTATAAGTATGGATCCTTGGTTTTAATTTCCCATTGGTCCAAATGAGTGACAAACAAATGTTATAGAAAAATTCTCAAATACAATTGAGAAATCAGACTTACATAGTCTATAAGTATGGATCCTTGGCTTTAATTTCCCATTGGTCCAAATGAGTGACAAACAAATGTTATAGAAAAATTCTCAAATACAATTGAGAAATCGGACTTACATAGCCTATAAGTATGGATCCTTGTCTTTAATTTCCCATTGGTCCAAATGATTGACAAACAAATGTTATAGAAAAATTCTCAAATACAATTGAGAAATCGGACTTACATAGCCTATAAGTATGGATCCTTGTCTTTAATTTCCCATTGGTCCAAATGATTGACAAACAAATGTTATAGAAAAATTCTCAAATACAATTGAGAAATCGGACTTACATAGTCTATAAGTATGGATCCTTGGCTTTAATTTCCCATTGGTCCAAATGAGTGACAAACAAATGTTATAGAAAAATTCTCAAATACAATTGAGAAATCGGACTTACATAGCCTATAAGTATGGATCCTTGTCTTTAATTTCCCATTGGTCCAAATGATTGACAAACAAATGTTATAGAAAAATTCTCAAATACAATTGAGAAATCGGACTTACATAGCCTATAAGTATGGATCCTTGTCTTTAATTTCCCATTGGTCCAAATGATTGACAAACAAATGTTATAGAAAAATTCTCAAATACAATTGAGAAATCGGACTTACATAGCCTATAAGTATGGATCCTTGTCTTTAATTTCCCATTGGTCCAAATGAGTGACAAACAAATGTTATAGAAAAACTCTCAAATACAATTGAGAAATCAGACTTACATAGTCTATAAGTATGGATCCTTGGCTTTAATTTCCCATTGGTCCAAATGAGTGACAAACAAATGTTATAGAAAAATTCTCAATTACAATTGAGAAATCGGACTTATATAGTCTATAAGTATGGATCCTTGGCTTTAATTTCCCATTGGTCCAAATGAGTGACAAACAAATGTTATAGAAAAATTCTCAAATTGAGAAATCAGACTTACATAGTCTATAAGTATGGATCCTTGGCTTTAATTTCCCATTGGTCCAAATGAGTGACAAACAAATGTTATAGAAAAATTCTCAAATACAATTGAGAAATCGGACTTACATAGCCTATAAGTATGGATCCTTGTCTTTAATTTCCCATTGGTCCAAATGATTGACAAACAAATGTTATAGAAAAATTCTCAAATACAATTGAGAAATCGGACTTACATAGCCTATAAGTATGGATCCTTGTCTTTAATTTCCCATTGGTCCAAATGAGTGACAAACAAATGTTATAGAAAAACTCTCAAATACAATTGAGAAATCAGACTTATATAGTCTATAAGTATGGATCCTTGGCTTTAATTTCCCATTGGTCCAAATGAGTGACAAACAAATGTTATAGAAAAATTCTCAAATACAATTGAGAAATCGGACTTACATAGTCTATAAGTATGGATCCTTGGCTTTAATTTCCCATTGGTCCAAATGAGTGACAAACAAATGTTATAGAAAAATTCTCAAATACAATTGAGAAATCAGACTTACATAGCCTATAAGTATGGATCCTTGTCTTTAATTTCCCATTGGTCCAAATGATTGACAAACAAATGTTATAGAAAAATTCTCAAATACAATTGAGAAATCGGACTTACATAGCCTATAAGTATGGATCCTTGTCTTTAATTTCCCATTGGTCCAAATGATTGACAAACAAATGTTATAGAAAAATTCTCAAATACAATTGAGAAATCGGACTTACATAGTCTATAAGTATGGATCCTTGGCTTTAATTTCCCATTGGTCCAAATGAGTGACAAACAAATGTTATAGAAAAATTCTCAAATACGATTGAGAAATCGGACTTACATAGCCTATAAGTATGGATCCTTGTCTTTAATTTCCCATTGGTCCAAATGATTGACAAACAAATGTTATAGAAAAATTCTCAAATACAATTGAGAAATCGGACTTACATAGCCTATAAGTATGGATCCTTGTCTTTAATTTCCCATTGGTCCAAATGATTGACAAACAAATGTTATAGAAAAATTCCCAAATACAATTGAGAAATCGGACTTACATAGCCTATAAGTATGGATCCTTGTCTTTAATTTCCCATTGGTCCAAATGAGTGACAAACAAATGTTATAGAAAAACTCTCAAATACAATTGAGAAATCAGACTTACATAGTCTATAAGTATGGATCCTTGGCTTTAATTTCCCATTGGTCCAAATGAGTGACAAACAAATGTTATAGAAAAATTCTCAAATACAATTGAGAAATCGGACTTATATAGTCTATAAGTATGGATCCTTGGCTTTAATTTCCCATTGGTCCAAATGAGTGACAAACAAATGTTATAGAAAAATTCTCAAATTGAGAAATCAGACTTACATAGTCTATAAGTATGGATCCTTGGCTTTAATTTCCCATTGGTCTAAATGATTGACAAACAAATGTTATAGAAAAATTCTCAAATACAATTGAGATATCGGACTTACATAGCCTATAAGTATGGATACTTGTCTTTAATTTCCCATTGGTCCAAATGAGTGACAAACAAATGTTATAGAAAAACTCTCAAATACAATTGAGAAATCAGACTTATATAGTCTATAAGTATGGATCCTTGGCTTTAATTTCCCATTGGTCCAAATGAGTGACAAACAAATGTTATAGAAAAATTCTCAAATACAATTGAGAAATCAGACTTACATAGTCTATAAGTATGGATCCTTGGCTTTAATTTCCCATTGGTCCAAATGAGTGACAAACAAATGTTATAGAAAAATTCTCAAATACAATTGAGAAATCGGACTTACATAGCCTATAAGTATGGATCCTTGGCTTTAAATTCCCATTGGTCCAAATGAGTGACAAACAAGTGTTATAGAAAAATTCTCAAATACAATTGAGAAATCAGACTTACATAGTCTATAAGTATGGATCCTTGGCTTTAATTTCCCATTGGTCCAAATGAGTGACAAACAAATGTTATAGAAAAATTCTCAAATACAATTGAGAAATCAGACTTACATAGTCTATAAGTATGGATCCTTGGCTTTAATTTCCCATTGGTCCAAATGAGTGACAAACAAATGTTATAGAAAAATTCTCCAATACAATTGAGAAATCAGACTTACATAGTCTATAAGTATGGATCCTTGGCTTTAATATCCCATTGGTCCAAATGAGTGACAAACAAATGTTATAGAAAAATTCTCCAATACAATTGAGAAATCAGACTTACATAGTCTATAAGTATGGATCCTTGGCTTTAAATTCCCATTGGTCCAAATGAGTGACAAACAAGTGTTATAGAAAAATTCTCAAATACAATTGAGAAATCAGACTTACATAGCCTATAAGTATGGATCCTTGTCTTTAATTTCCCATTGGTCCAAATGATTGACAAACAAATGTTATAGAAAAATTCTCAAATACAATTGAGAAATCGGACTTACATAGTCTATAAGTAAGGATCCTTGGCTTTAATTTCCCATTGGTCCAAATGAGTGACAAACAAATGTTATAGAAAAATTCTCAAATACAATTGAGAAATCGGACTTACATAGCCTATAAGTATGGATCCTTGGCTTTAAATTCCCATTGGTCCAAATGAGTGACAAACAAGTGTTATAGAAAAATTCTCAAATACAATTGAGAAATCGGACTTACATAGTCTATAAGTATGGATCCTTGGCTTTAATTTCCCATTGGTCCAAATGAGTGACAAACAAATGTTATAGAAAAATTCTCAAATACAATTGAGAAATCAGACTTACATAGTCTATAAGTATGGATCCTTGGCTTAAATTTCCCATTGGTCCAAATGAGTGACAAACAAATGTTATAGAAAAATTCTCAAATACAATTGAGAAATCAGACTTACATAGTCTATAAGTATGGATCCTTGGCTTTAATTTCCCATTGGTCCAAATGAGTGACAAACAAATGTTATAGAAAAATTCTCAAATACAATTGAGAAATCGGACTTACATAGCCTATAAGTATGGATCCTTGGCTTTAAATTCCCATTGGTCCAAATGAGTGACAAACAAGTGTTATAGAAAAATTCTCAAATACAATTGAGAAATCGGACTTACATAGTCTATAAGTATGGATCCTTGGCTTTAATTTCCCATTGGTCCAAATGAGTGACAAACAAATGTTATAGAAAAATTCTCAAATACAATTGAGAAATCAGACTTACATAGTCTATAAGTATGGATCCTTGGCTTTAATTTCCCATTGGTCCAAATGAGTGACAAACAAATGTTATAGAAAAATTCTTAAATACAATTGAGAAATCGGACTTACATAGCCTATAAGTATGGATCCTTGGCTTTAAATTCCCATTGGTCCAAATGAGTGACAAACAAGTGTTATAGAAAAATTCTCAAATACAATTGAGAAATCGGACTTACATAGTCTATAAGTATGGATCCTTGGCTTTTATTTCCCATTGGTCCAAATGAGTGACAAACAAATATTATAGAAAAATTCTCAAATACAATTGAGAAATCAGACTTACATAGTCTATAAGTATGGATCCTTGGCTTTAATTTCCCATTGGTCCAAATGAGTGACAAACAAATGTTATAGAAAAATTCTCAAATACAATTGAGAAATCAGACTTACATAGTCTATAAGTATGGATCCTTGGCTTTAATTTCCCATTGGTCCAAATGAGTGACAAACAAATGTTATAGAAAAATTCTCAAATACAATTGAGAAATCAGACTTACATAGTCTATAAGTATGGATCCTTGGCTTTAATTTCCCATTGGTCCAAATGAGTGACAAACAAATGTTATAGAAAAATTCTCAAATACAATTGAGAAATCAGACTTACATAGTCTATAAGTATGGATCCTTGGCTTTAATTTCCCATTGGTCCAAATGAGTGACAAACAAATTCTATAGAAAAATTCTCAAATACAATTGAGAAATCGGACTTACATAGCCTATAAGTATGGATCCTTGGCTTTAAATTCCCATTGGTCCAAATGAGTGACAAACAAGTGTTATAGAAAAATTCTCAAATACAATTGAGAAATCGGACTTACATAGTCTATAAGTATGGATCCTTGGCTTTAATTTCCCATTGGTCCAAATGAGTGACAAACAAATGTTATAGAAAAATTCTCAAATACAATTGAGAAATCAGACTTACATAGTCTATAAGTATGGATCCTTGGCTTTAATTTCCCATTGGTCCAAATGAGTGACAAACAAATGTTATAGAAAAATTCTCAAATACAATTGAGAAATCAGACTTACATAGTCTATAAGTATGGATCCTTGGCTTTAATTTCCCATTGGTCCAAATGAGTGACAAACAAATGTTATAGAAAAATTCTCAAATACAATTGAGAAATCAGACTTACATAGTCTATAAGTATGGATCCTTGGCTTTAATTTCCCATTGGTCCAAATGAGTGACAAACAAATGTTATAGAAAAATTCTCAAATACAATTGAGAAATCGGACTTACATAGCCTATAAGTATGGATCCTTGGCTTTAAATTCCCATTGGTCCAAATGAGTGACAAACAAGTGTTATAGAAAAATTTTCAAATACAATTGAGAAATCAGACTTACATAGTCTATAAGTATGGATCCTTGGCTTTAATTTCCCATTGGTCCAAATGAGTGACAAACAAATGTTATAGAAAAATTCTCAAATACAATTGAGAAATCAGACTTACATAGTCTATAAGTATGGATCCTTGGCTTTAATTTCCCATTGGTCCAAATGAGTGACAAACAAATGTTATAGAAAAATTCTCAAATACAATTGAGAAATCGGACTTACATAGCCTATAAGTATGGATCCTTGGCTTTAAATTCCCATTGGTCCAAATGAGTGACAAACAAGTGTTATAGAAAAATTCTCAAATACAATTGAGAAATCAGACTTACATAGTCTATAAGTATGGATCCTTGGCTTTAATTTCCCATTGGTCCAAATGAGTGACAAACAAATGTTATAGAAAAATTCTCAAATACAATTGAGAAATCAGACTTACATAGTCTATAAGTATGAATCCTTGTCTTTAATTTCCCATTGGTCCAAATAATTGACAAACAAATGTTATAGAAAAATTCTCAAATACAATAGAGAAATCGGACTTACATAGCCTATAAGTATGGATCCTTGGCTTTAAATTCCCATTGGTCCAAATGAGTGACAAACAAGTGTTATAGAAAAATTCTCAAATACAATTGAGAAATCAGACTTACATAGTCTATAAGTATGGATCCTTGTCTTTAATTTCCCATTGGTCCAAATGATTGACAAACAAATGTTATAGAAAAATTCTCAAATACAATTGAGAAATCGGACTTACATAGTCTATAAGTATGGATCCTTGTCTTTAATTTCCCATTGGTCCAAATGATTGACAAACAAATGTTATAGAAAAATTCTCAAATACAATTGAGAAATCGGACTTACATAGTCTATAAGTATGGATCCTTGGCTTTAATTTCCCATTGGTCCAAATGAGTGACAAACAAATGTTATAGAAAAATTCTCAAATACAATTGAGAAATCGGACTTACATAGCCTATAAGTATGGATCCTTGGCTTTAAATTCCCATTGGTCCAAATGAGTGACAAACAAGTGTTATAGAAAAATTCTCAAATACAATTGAGAAATCAGACTTACATAGTCTATAAGTATGGATCCTTGGCTTTAATTTCCCATTGGTCCAAATGAGTGACAAACAAATGTTATAGAAAAATTCTCAAATACAATTGAGAAATCGGACTTACATAGCCTATAAGTATGGATCCTTGGCTTTAAATTCCCATTGGTCCAAATGAGTGACAAACAAGTGTTATAAAAAAATTCTCAAATACAATTGAGAAATCGGACTTACATAGTCTATAAGTATGGATCCTTGTCTTTAATTTCCCATTGGTCCAAATGATTGACAAACAAATGTTATAGAAAAATTCTCAAATACAATTGAGAAATCGGACTTACATAGCCTATAAGTATGGATCCTTGGCTTTAATTTCCCATTGGTCCAAATGAGTGACAGACAAATGTTATAGAAAAATTCTCAAATACAATTGAGAAATCAGACTTACATAGTCTATAAGTATGGATCCTTGGCTTTAATTTCCCATTGGTCCAAATGAGTGACAAACAAATGTTATAGAAAAATTCTCAAATACAATTGAGAAATCAGACTTACATAGTCTATAAGTATGGATCCTTGTCTTTAATTTCCCATTGGTCCAAATGAGTGACAAACAAATGTTATAGAAAAATTCTCAAATACAATTGAGAAATCGGACTTACATAGTCTATAAGTATGGATCCTTGGCTTTAATTTCCCATTGGTCCAAATGAGTGACAAACAAATGTTATAGAAAAATTCTCAAATACAATTGAGAAATCAGACTTACATAGTCTATAAGTATGGATCCTTGGCTTTAATTTCCCATTGGTCCAAATGAGTGACAAACAAATGTTATAGAAAAATTCTCAAATACAATTGAGAAATCAGACTTACATAGTCTATAAGTATGGATCCTTGGCTTTAATTTCCCATTGGTCCAAATGAGTGACAAACAAATGTTATAGAAAAATTCTCAAATACAATTGAGAAATCAGACTTACATAGTCTATAAGTATGGATCCTTGGCTTTAATTTCCCATTGGTCCAAATGAGTGACAAACAAATGTTATAGAAAAATTTTCAAATATAATTGAGAAATCGGACTTACATAGTCTATAAGTATGGATCCTTGGCTTTAATTTCCCATTGGTCCAAATGAGTGACAAACAAATGTTATAGAAAAATTCTCAAATACAATTGAGAAATCAGACTTACATAGTCTATAAGTATGGATCCTTGGCTTTAATTTCCCATTGGTCCAAATGAGTGACAAACAAATGTTATAGAAAAATTCTCAAATATAATTGAGAAATCGGACTTACATAGTCTATAAGTATGGATCCTTGGCTTTAATTTCCCATTGGTCCAAATGAGTGACAAACAAATGTTATAGAAAAATTCTCAAATACAATTGAGAAATCAGACTTACATAGTCTATAAGTATGGATCCTTGGCTTTAATTTCCCATTGGTCCAAATGAGTGACAAACAAATGTTATAGAAAAATTTTCAAATACAATTGAGAAATCAGACTTACATAGTCTATAAGTATGGATCCTTGGCTTTAATTTCCCATTGGTCCAAATGAGTGACAAACAAATGTTATAGAAAAATTCTCAAATACAATTGAGAAATCGGACTTACATAGTCTATAAGTATGGATCCTTGGCTTTAATTTCCCATTGGTCCAAATGAGTGACAAACAAATGTTATAGAAAAATTTTCAAATACAATTGAGAAATCAGACTTACATAGTCTATAAGTATGGATCCTTGGTTTTAATTTCCCATTGGTCCAAATGAGTGACAAACAAATGTTATAGAAAAATTCTCAAATACAATTGAGAAATCAGACTTACATAGTCTATAAGTATGGATCCTTGGCTTTAATTTCCCATTGGTCCAAATGAGTGACAAACAAATGTTATAGAAAAATTCTCAAATACAATTGAGAAATCAGACTTACATAGTCTATAAGTATGGATCCTTGGCTTTAATTTCCCATTGGTCCAAATGAGTGACAAACAAATGTTATAGAAAAATTCTCAAATACAATTGAGAAATCAGACTTACATAGTCTATAAGTATGGATCCTTGGCTTTAATTTCCCATTGGTCCAAATGAGTGACAAACAAATGTTATAGAAAAATTCTCAAATACAATTGAGAAATCAGACTTACATAGTCTATAAGTATGGATCCTTGGCTTTAATTTCCCATTGGTCCAAATGAGTGACAAACAAATGTTATAGAAAAATTTTCAAATATAATTGAGAAATCGGACTTACATAGTCTATAAGTATGGATCCTTGGCTTTAATTTCCCATTGGTCCAAATGAGTGACAAACAAATGTTATAGAAAAATTCTCAAATACAATTGAGAAATCAGACTTACATAGTCTATAAGTATGGATCCTTGGCTTTAATTTCCCATTGGTCCAAATGAGTGACAAACAAATGTTATAGAAAAATTCTCAAATATAATTAAGAAATCGGACTAACATAGTCTATAAGTATGGATCCTTGGCTTTAATTTCCCATTGGTCCAAATGAGTGACAAACAAATGTTATAGAAAAATTCTCAAATACAATTGAGAAATCAGACTTACATAGTCTATAAGTATGGATCCTTGGCTTTAATTTCCCATTGGTCCAAATGAGTGACAAACAAATGTTATAGAAAAATTCTCAAATACAATTGAGAAATCAGACTTACATAGTCTATAAGTATGGATCCTTGGCTTTAATTTCCCATTGGTCCAAATGAGTGACAAACAAATTTTATAGAAAAATTCTCAAATACAATTGAGAAATCGGACTTACATAGTCTATAAGTATGGATCCTTGGCTTTAATTTCCCATTGGTCCAAATGAGTGACAAACAAATGTTATAGAAAAATTCTCAAATACAATTGAGAAATCAGACTTACATAGTCTATAAGTATGGATCCTTGGCTTTAATTTCCCATTGGTCCAAATGAGTGACAAACAAATGTTATAGAAAAATTCTCAAATATAATTGAGAAATCGGACTTACATAGTCTATAAGTATGGATCCTTGGCTTTAATTTCCCATTGGTCCAAATGAGTGACAAACAAATGTTATAGAAAAATTCTCAAATACAATTGAGAAATCGGACTTACATAGTCTATAAGTATGGATCCTTGGCTTTAATTTCCCATTGGTCCAAATGAGTGACAAACAAATTTTATAGAAAAATTCTCAAATACAATTGAGAAATCGGACTTAATTGGTCTATAAGTATGGATCCTGTGCTTTAATTTCCCATTGGTCCAAATGAGTGACAAACAAATGTTATAGAAACATTCTCAAATACAATTGAGAAATCGGACTTACATAGTCTATAAGTATGGATCCTTGGCTTTAATTTCCCATTGGTCCAAATGAGTGACAAACAAATGTTATAGAAAAATTCTCAAATACAATTGAGAAATCGGACTTACATAGTCTATAAGTATGGATCCTTGGCTTTAATTTCCCATTGGTCCAAATGAATGACAAACAAATTTTATAGAAAAATTCTCAAATACAATTGAGAAATCGGACTTACATAGTCTATAAGTATGGATCCTTGGCTTTAATTTCCCATTGGTCCAAATGAGTGAAAAACAAATTTTATAGAAAAATTCTCAAATACAATTGAGAAATCGGACTTACATAGTCTATAAGTATGGATCCTTGGCTTTAATTTCCCATTGGTCCAAATGAGTGACAAACAAATGTTATAGAAACATTCTCAAATACAATTGAGAAATCGGACTTACATAGTCTATAAGTATGGATCCTTGGCTTTAATTTCCCATTGGTCCAAATGAGTGACAAACAAATGTTATAGAAAAATTCTCAAATACAATTGAGAAATCAGACTTACATAGTCTATAAGTATGGATCCTTGGCTTTAATTTCCCATTGGTCCAAATGAGTGACAAACAAATGTTATAGAAAAATTCTCAAATACAATTGAGAAATCAGACTTACATAGTCTATAAGTATGGATCCTTGGCTTTAATTTCCCATTGGTCCAAATGAGTGACAAACAAATGTTATAGAAAAATTCTCAAATACAATTGAGAAATCAGACTTACATAGTCTATAAGTATGGATCCTTGGCTTTAATTTCCCATTGGTCCAAATGATTGACAAACAAATGTTATAGAAAAATTCTCAAATACAATTGAGAAATCAGACTTACATAGTCTATAAGTATGGATCCTTGGCTTTAATTTCCCATTGGTCCAAATGAATGGCAAACAAATGTTATAGAAAAATTCTCAAATATAATTGAGAAATCGGACTTACATAGTCTATAAGTATGGATCCTTGGCTTTAATTTCCCATTGGTCCAAATGAGTGACAAACAAATGTTATAGAAAAATTCTCAAATACAATTGAGAAATCAGACTTACATAGTCTATAAGTATGGATCCTTGGCTTTAATTTCCCATTGGTCCAAATGAGTGACAAACAAATGTTATAGAAACATTCTCAAATACAATTGAGAAATCTGACTTACATAGTCTATAAGTATGGATCCTTGGCTTTAATTTCCCATTGGTCCAAATGAGTGACAAACAAATTTTATAGAAAAATTCTCAAATACAATTGAGAAATCGGACGTACATAGTCTATAAGTATGGATCCTTGGCTTTAATTTCCCATTGGTCCAAATGAGTGACAAACAAATGTTATAGAAAAATTCTCAAATACAATTGAGAAATCGGACTTACATAGTCTATAAGTATGGATCCTTGGCTTTAATTTCCCATTGGTCCAAATGAGTGACAAACAAATTTTATAGAAAAATTCTCAAATACAATTGAGAAATCGGACTTACATAGTCTATAAGTATGGATCCTTGGCTTTAATTTCCCATTGGTCCAAATGAGTGACAAACAAATGTTATAGAAACATTCTCAAATACAATTGAGAAATCGGACTTACATAGTCTATAAGTATGGATCCTTGGCTTTAATTTCCCATTGGTCCAAATGAGTGACAAACAAATGTTATAGAAAAATTCTCAAATACAATTGAGAAATCGGACTTACATAGTCTATAAGTATGGATCCTTGGCTTTAATTTCCCATTGGTCCAAATGAGTGACAAACAAATTTTATAGAAAAATTCTCAAATACAATTGAGAAATCGGACGTACATAGTCTATAAGTATGGATCCTTGGCTTTAATTTCCCATTGGTCCAAATGAGTGACAAACAAATGTTATAGAAAAATTCTCAAATACAATTGAGAAATCGGACTTACATAGTCTATAAGTATGGATCCTTGGCTTTAATTTCGCATTGGTCCAAATGAGTGACAAACAAATGTTATAGAAACATTCTCAAATACAATTGAGAAATCGGACTTACATAGTCTATAAGTATGGATCCTTGGCTTTAATTTCCCATTGGTCCAAATGAGTGACAAACAAATGTTATAGAAACATTCTCAAATACAATTGAGAAATCGGACTTACATAGTCTATAAGTATGGATCCTTGGCTTTAATTTCCCATTGGTACAAATGAGTGACAAACAAATTTTATAGAAAAATTCTCAAATACAATTGAGAAATCGGACTTACATAGCCTATAAGTATGGATCCTTGGCTTTAAATTCCCATTGGTCCAAATGAGTGACAAACAAGTGTTATAGAAAAATTCTCAAATACAATTGAGAAATCGGACTTACATAGTCTATAAGTATGGATCCTTGGCTTTAATTTCCCATTGGTCCAAATGAGTGACAAACAAATGTTATAGAAAAATTCTCAAATACAATTGAGAAATCAGACTTACATAGTCTATAAGTATGGATCCTTGGCTTTAATTTCCCATTGGTCCAAATGAGTGACAAACAAATGTTATAGAAAAATTCTCAAATACAATTGAGAAATCGGACTTACATAGTCTATAAGCATGGATCCTTGGCTTTAATTTCCCATTGGTCCAAATGAGTGACAAACAAATTTTATAGAAAAATTCTCAAATTGAGAAATCAGACTTACATAGTCTATAAGTATGGATCCTTGGCTTTAATTTCCCATTGGTCCAAATGAGTGACAAACAAATGTTATAGAAACATTCTCAAATACAATTGAGAAATCGGACTTACATAGTCTATAAGTATGGATCCTTGGCTTTAATTTCCCATTGGTCCAAATGATTGACAAACAAATGTTATAGAAAAATTCTCAAATTGAGAAATCAGACTTACATAGTCTATAAGTATGGATCCTTGGCTTTAATTTCCCATTGGTCCAAATGAGTGACAAACAAATGTTATAGAAAAATTCTCAAATTGAGAAATCAGACTTACATAGTCTATAAGTATGGATCCTTGGCTTTAATTTCCCATTGGTCCAAATGAGTGACAAACAAATGTTATAGAAAAATTCTCAAATACAATTGAGAAATCGGACTTACATAGTCTATAAGCATGGATCCTTGGCTTTAATTTCCCATTGGTCCAAATGAGTGACAAACAAATGTTATAGAAAATTCTCAAATTGAGAAATCAGACTTACATAGTCTATAAGTATGGATCCTTGGCTTTAATTTCCCATTGGTCCAAATGAGTGACAAACAAATGTTATAGAAAAATTCTCAAATACAATTGAGAAATCGGACTTACATAGTCTATAAGTATGGATCCTTGGCTTTAATTTCCCATTGGTCCAAATGAGTGACAAACAAATTTTATAGAAAAATTCTCAAATACAATTGAGAAATCGGACGTACATAGTCTATAAGTATGGATCCTTGGCTTTAATTTCCCATTGGTCCAAATGAGTGACAAACAAATTTTATAGAAAAATTCTCAAATACAATTGAGAAATCGGACGTACATAGTCTTTAAGTATGGATCCTTGGCTTTAATTTCCCATTGGTCCAAATGAGTGACAAACAAATGTTATAGAAAAATTCTCAAATACAATTGAGAAATCGGACTTACATAGTCTATAAGTATGGATCCTTGGCTTTAATTTCCCATTGGTCCAAATGAGTGACAAACAAATTTTATAGAAAAATTCTCAAATACAATTGAGAAATCGGACTTACATAGTCTATAAGTATGGATCCTTGGCTTTAATTTCCCATTGGTCCAAATGAGTGACAAACAAATGTTATAGAAACATTCTCAAATACAATTGAGAAATCGGACTTACATAGTCTATAAGTATGGATCCTTGGCTTTAATTTCCCATTGGTCCAAATGAGTGACAAACAAATGTTATAGAAAAATTCTCAAATACAATTGAGAAATCGGACTTACATAGACTATAAGTATGGATCCTTGGCTTTAATTTCCCATTGGTCCAAATGAGTGACAAACAAATTTTATAGAAAAATTCTCAAATACAATGGAGAAATCGGACGTACATAGTCTATAAGTATGGATCCTTGGCTTTAATTGCCCCTTGGTCCAAATGAGTGACAAACAAATGTTATAGAAACATTCTCAAATACAAATGAGAAATCGGACTTACATAGTCTATAAGTATGGATCCTTGGCTTTAATTTCCCATTGGTCCAAATGAGTGACAAACAAATGTTATAGAAACATTCTCAAATACAATTGAGAAATCGGACTTACATAGTCTATAAGTATGGATCCTTGGTTTTAATTTCCCATTGGTCCAAATGAGTGACAAACAAATGTTGTAGAAAAATTCTCAAATACAATTGAGAAATCGGACTTACATAGTCTATAAGTATGGATCCTTGGTTTTAATTTCCCATTGGTCCAAATGAGTGACAAACAAATGTTGTAGAAACATTCTCAAATACAAATGAGAAATCGGACTTACATAGTCTATAAGTATGGATCCTTGGCTTTAATTTCCCATTGGTCCAAATGAGTGACAAACAAATGTTATAGAAACATTCTCAAATACAATTGAGAAATCGGACTTACATAGTCTATAAGTATGGATCCTTGGTTTTAATTTCCCATTGGTCCAAATGAGTGACAAACAAATGTTATAGAAACATTCTCAAATACAATTGAGAAATCGGACTTACATAGTCTATAAGTATGGATCCTTGGTTTTAATTTCCCATTGGTCCAAATGAGTGACAAACAAATGTTATAGAAACATTCTCAAATACAATTGAGAAATCGGACTTACATAGTCTATAAGTATGGATCCTTGGTTTTAATTTCCCATTGGTCCAAATGAGTGACAAACAAATGTTATAGAAACATTCTCAAATACAATTGAGAAATCGGACTTACATAGTCTATAAGTATGGATCCTTGGTTTTAATTTCCCATTGGTCCAAATGAGTGACAAACAAATGTTGTAGAAAAATTCTCAAATACAATTGAGAAATCGGACTTACATAGTCTATAAGTATGGATCCTTGGCTTTAATTTCCCATTGGTCCAAATGAGTGACAAACAAATGTTATAGAAAAATTCTCAAATACAATTGAGAAATCGGACTTACATAGTCTATAAGTATGGATCCTTGGCTTTAAATTCCCATTGGTCCAAATGAGTGACAAACAAGTGTTATAGAAAAATTCTCAAATACAATTGAGAAATCGAACTTACATAGTCTATAAGTATGGATCCTTGTCTTTAATTTCCCATTGGTCCAAATGATTGACAAACAAATGTTATAGAAAAATTCTCAAATACAATTGAGAAATCGGACTTACATAGCCTATAAGTATGGATCCTTGGCTTTAAATTCCCATTGGTCCAAATGAGTGACAAACAAGTGTTATAGAATAATTCTCAAATACAATTGAGAAATCGGACTTACATAGTCTATAAGTATGGATTCTTGGCTTTAATTTCCCATTGGTCCAAATGAGTGACAAACAAATGTTATAGAAAAATTCTCAAATACAATTGAGAAATCAGACTTACATAGTCTATAAGTATGGATCCTTGGCTTTAATTTCCCATTGGTCCAAATGAGTGACAAACAAATGTTATAGAAACATTCTCAAATACAATTAAGAAATCGGACTTACATAGTCTATAAGTATGGATCCTTGGCTTTAATTTCCCATTGGTCCAAATGAGTGACAAACAAATGTTATAGAAAAATTCTCAAATACAATTGAGAAATCAGACTTACATAGTCTATAAGTATGGATCCTTGGCTTTAATTTCCCATTGGTCCAAATGAGTGACAAACAAATGTTATAGAAAAATTCTCAAATATAATTGAGAAATCGGACTTACATAGTCTATAATTATGGATCCTTGGCTTTAATTTCCCATTGGTCCAAATGAGTGACAAACAAATGTTATAGAAAAATTCTCAAATACAATTGAGAAATCAGACTTACATAGTCTATAAGTATGGATCCTTGGCTTTAATTTCCCATTGGTCCAAATGAGTGACAAACAAATGTTATAGAAAAATTCTCAAATATAATTGAGAAATCGGACTTACATAGTCTATAATTATGGATCCTTGGCTTTAATTTCCCATTGGTCCAAATGAGTGACAAACAAATGTTATAGAAAAATTCTCAAATATAATTGAGAAATCGGACTTACATAGTCTATAATTATGGATCCTTGGCTTTAATTTCCCATTGGTCCAAATGAGTGACAAACAAATGTTATAGAAAAATTCTCAAATACAATTGAGAAATCAGACTTACATAGTCTATAAGTATGGATCCTTGGCTTTAATTTCCCATTGGTCCAAATGAGTGACAAACAAATGTTATAGAAAAATTCTCAAATATAATTGAGAAATCGGACTTACATAGTCTATAAGTATGGATCCTTGGCTTTAATTTCCCATTGGTCCAAATGAGTGACAAACAAATGTTATAGAAAAATTCTCAAATACAATTGAGAAATCAGACTTACATAGTCTATAAGTATGGATCCTTGGCTTTAATTTCCCATTGGTCCAAATGAGTGACAAACAAATTTTATAGAAAAATTCTCAAATACAATTGAGAAATCGGACTTACATAGTCTATAAGTATGGATCCTTGGCTTTAATTTCCCATTGGTCCAAATGAGTGACAAACAAATGTTATAGAAAAATTCTCAAATACAATTGAGAAATCGGACTTACATAGTCTATAAGTATGGATCCTTGGCTTTAATTTCCCATTGGTCCAAATGAGTGACAAACAAATGTTATAGAAAAATTCTCAAATATAATTGAGAAATCGGACTTACATAGTCTATAAGTATGGATCCTTGGCTTTAATTTCCCATTGGTCCAAATGAGTGACAAACAAAGGTTATAGAAAAATTCTCAAATACAATTGAGAAATCAGACTTACATAGTCTATAAGTATGGATCCTTGGCTTTAATTTCCCATTGGTCCAAATGAGTGACAAACAAATGTTATAGAAACATTCTCAAATACAATTGAGAAATCGGACTTACATAGTCTATAAGTATGGATCCTTGGCTTTAATTTCCCATTGGTCCAAATGAGTGACAAACAAAGGTTATAGAAAAATTCTCAAATACAATTGAGAAATCAGACTTACATAGTCTATAAGTATGGATCCTTGGCTTTAATTTCCCATTGGTCCAAATGAGTGACAAACAAATGTTATAGAAACATTCTCAAATACAATTGAGAAATCGGACTTACATAGTCTATAAGTATGGATCCTTGGCTTTAATTTCCCATTGGTCCAAATGAGTGACAAACAAATTTTATAGAAAAATTTTCAAATACAATTGAGAAATCGGACTTACATAGTCTATAAGTATGGATCCTTGGCTTTAATTTCCCATTGGTCCAAATGAGTGACAAACAAATGTTATAGAAACATTCTCAAATACAATTGAGAAATCGGACTTACATAGTCTATAAGTATGGATCCTTGGCTTTAATTTCCCATTGGTCCAAATGAGTGACAAACAAATTTTATAGAAAAATTCTCAAATACAATTGAGAAATCGGACTTACATAGTCTATAAGTATGGATCCTTGGCTTTAATTTCCCATTGGTCCAAATGAGTGACAAACAAATGTTATAGAAACATTCTCAAATACAATTGAGAAATCGGACTTACATAGTCTATAAGTATGGATCCTTGGCTTTAATTTCCCATTGGTCCAAATGAGTGACAAACAAATGTTATAGAAACATTCTCAAATACAATTGAGAAATCGGACTTACATAGTCTATAAGTATGGATCCTTGGCTTTAATTTCCCATTGGTCCAAATGAGTGACAAACAAATTTTATAGAAAAATTCTCAAATACAATTGAGAAATCGGACTTACATAGTCTATAAGTATGGATCCTTGGCTTTAATTTCCCATTGGTCCAAATGAGTGACAAACAAATGTTATAGAAACATTCTCAAATACAATTGAGAAATCGGACTTACATAGTCTATAAGTATGGATCCTTGGCTTTAATTTCCCATTGGTCCAAATGAGTGACAAACAAATGTTATAGAAAAATTCTCAAATACAATTGAGAAATCGGACTTACATAGTCTATAAGTATGGATCCTTGGCTTTAATTTCCCATTGGTCCAAATGAGTGACAAACAAATTTTATAGAAAAATTCTCAAATACAATTGAGAAATCGGACGTACATAGTCTATAAGTATGGATCCTTGGCTTTAATTTCCCCTTGGTCCAAATGAGTGACAAACAAATGTTATAGAAACATTCTCAAATACAATTGAGAAATCGGACTTACATAGTCTATAAGTAATGGTTCCTTGGCTTTAATTTCCCATTGGTCCAAATGAGTGACAAACAAATTTTATAGAAACATTCTCAAATACAATTGAGAAATCGGACTTACATAGTCTATAAGTATGGATCCTTGGCTTTAATTTCCCATTGGTCCAAATGAGTGACAAACAAATTTTATAGAAAAATTCTCAAATACAATTGAGAAGTCGGACTTACATAGCCTATAAGTATGGATCCTTGGCTTTAAATTCCCATTGGTCCAAATGAGTGACAAACAAGTGTTATAGAAAAATTCTCAAATACAATTGAGAAATCGGACTTACATAGTCTATAAGTATGGATCCTTGGCTTTAATTTCCCATTGGTCCAAATGAGTGACAAACAAATGTTATAGAAAAATTCTCAAATACAATTGAGAAATCAGACTTACATAGTCTATAAGTATGGATCCTTGGCTTTAATTTCCCATTGGTCCAAATGAGTGACAAACAAATGTTATAGAAAAATTCTCAAATACAATTGAGAAATCGGACTTACATAGTCTATAAGCATGGATCCTTGGCTTTAATTTCCCATTGGTCCAAATGAGTGACAAACAAATGTTATAGAAAAATTCTCAAATTGAGAAATCAGACTTACATAGTCTATAAGTATGGATCCTTGGCTTTAATTTCCCATTGGTCCAAATGAGTGACAAACAAATGTTATAGAAACATTCTCAAATACAATTGAGAAATCGGACTTACATAGTCTATAAGTATGGATCCTTGGCTTTAATTTCCCATTGGTCCAAATGATTGACAAACAAATGTTATAGAAAAATTCTCAAATTGAGAAATCAGACTTACATAGTCTATAAGTATGGATCCTTGGCTTTAATTTCCCATTGGTCCAAATGAGTGACAAACAAATGTTATAGAAAAATTCTCAAATTGAGAAATCAGACTTACATAGTCTATAAGTATGGATCCTTGGCTTTAATTTCCCATTGGTCCAAATGAGTGACAAACAAATGTTATAGAAAAATTCTCAAATACAATTGAGAAATCGGACTTACATAGTCTATAAGCATGGATCCTTGGCTTTAATTTCCCATTGGTCCAAATGAGTGACAAACAAATGTTATAGAAAAATTCTCAAATTGAGAAATCAGACTTACATAGTCTATAAGTATGGATCCTTGGCTTTAATTTCCCATTGGTCCAAATGAGTGACAAACAAATGTTATAGAAAAATTCTCAAATTGAGAAATCAGACTTACATAGTCTATAAGTATGGATCCTTGGCTTTAATTTCCCATTGGTCCAAATGAGTGACAAACAAATGTTATAGAAAAATTCTCAAATTGAGAAATCAGACTTACATAGTCTATAAGTATGGATCCTTGGCTTTAATTTCCCATTGGTCCAAATGATTGACAAACAAATGTTATAGAAAAATTCTCAAATTGAGAAATCAGACTTACATAGTCTATAAGTATGGATCCTTGGCTTTAATTTCCCATTGGTCCAAATGAGTGACAAACAAATGTTATAGAAAAATTCTCAAATACAATTGAGAAATCGGACTTACATAGTCTATAAGTATGGATCCTTGGCTTTAATTTCCCATTGGTCCAAATGAGTGACAAACAAATTTTATAGAAAAATTCTCAAATACAATTGAGAAATCGGACGTACATAGTCTATAAGTATGGATCCTTGGCTTTAATTTCCCATTGGTCCAAATGAGTGACAAACAAATTTTATAGAAAAATTCTCAAATACAATTGAGAAATCGGACGTACATAGTCTTTAAGTATGGATCCTTGGCTTTAATTTCCCATTGGTCCAAATGAGTGACAAACAAATGTTATAGAAAAATTCTCAAATACAATTGAGAAATCGGACTTACATAGTCTATAAGTATGGATCCTTGGCTTTAATTTCCCATTGGTCCAAATGAGTGACAAACAAATTTTATAGAAAAATTCTCAAATACAATTGAGAAATCGGACTTACATAGTCTATAAGTATGGATCCTTGGCTTTAATTTCCCATTGGTCCAAATGAGTGACAAACAAATGTTATAGAAACATTCTCAAATACAATTGAGAAATCGGACTTACATAGTCTATAAGTATGGATCCTTGGCTTTAATTTCCCATTGGTCCAAATGAGTGACAAACAAATGTTATAGAAAAATTCTCAAATACAATTGAGAAATCGGACTTACATAGTCTATAAGTATGGATCCTTGGCTTTAATTTCCCATTGGTCCAAATGAGTGACAAACAAATGTTATAGAAACATTCTCAAATACAATTGAGAAATCGGACGTACATAGTCTATAAGTATGGATCCTTGGCTTTAATTGCCCCTTGGTCCAAATGAGTGACAAACAAATGTTATAGAAACATTCTCAAATACAAATGAGAAATCGGACTTACATAGTCTATAAGTATGGATCCTTGGCTTTAATTTCCCATTGGTCCAAATGAGTGACAAACAAATGTTATAGAAACATTCTCAAATACAATTGAGAAATCGGACTTACATAGTCTATAAGTATGGATCCTTGGTTTTAATTTCCCATTGGTCCAAATGAGTGACAAACAAATGTTATAGAAACATTCTCAAATACAATTGAGAAATCGGACTTACATAGTCTATAAGTATGGATCCTTGTCTTTAATTTTCCATTGGTCCATATGAGTGACAAACAAATGTTATAGAAACATTCTCAAATACAATTGAGAAATCGGACTTACATAGTCTATAAGTATGGATCCTTGTCTTTAATTTTCCATTGGTCCAAATGAGTGACAAACAAATGTTATAGAAACATTCTCAAATACAATTGAGAAATCGGACTTACATAGTCTATAAGTATGGATCCTTGGTTTTAATTTCCCATTGGTCCAAATGAGTGACAAACAAATGTTATAGAAACATTCTCAAATACAATTGAGAAATCGGACTTACATAGTCTATAAGTATGGATCCTTGGTTTTAATTTCCCATTGGTCCAAATGAGTGACAAACAAATGTTATAGAAACATTCTCAAATACAATTGAGAAATCGGACTTACATAGTCTATAAGTATGGATCCTTGGTTTTAATTTCCCATTGGTCCAAATGAGTGACAAACAAATGTTATAGAAACATTCTCAAATACAATTGGGAAATCGGACTTACATAGTCTATAAGTATGGATCCTTGGTTTTAATTTCCCATTGGTCCAAATGAGTGACAAACAAATGTTATAGAAACATTCTCAAATACAATTGAGAAATCGGACTTACATAGTCTATAAGTATGGATCCTTGGTTTTAATTTCCCATTGGTCCAAATGAGTGAAAAACAAATGTTATAGAAACATTCTCAAATACAATTGAGAAATCGGACTTACATAGTCTATAAGTATGGATCCTTGGTTTTAATTTCCCATTGGTCCAAATGAGTGACAAACAAATGTTATAGAAACATTCTCAAATACAATTGAGAAATCGGACTTACATAGTCTATAAGTATGGATCCTTGGTTTTAATTTCCCATTGGTCCAAATGAGTGACAAACAAATGTTGTAGAAAAATTATTCTTCTATTTTTTTGACCTTATTTAATTTTATATTTATCTATTTTTTAAGGATTTAGGTCACTATTTTTTTTAGAAAAATTTGTAGAAAAATTCTCAAATACAATTGAGAAATCGGACTTACATAGTCTATAAGTATGGATCCTTGGCTTTAAATTCCCATTGGTCCAAATGAGTGACAAACAAGTGTTATAGAAAAATTCTCAAATACAAATGAGAAATCAGACTTACATAGTCTATAAGTATGGATCCTTGTCTTTAATTTTCCATTGGTCCAAATGAGTGACAAACAAATGTTATAGAAAAATTCTCAAATACAATTGAGAAATCGGACTTACATAGTCTATAAGTATGGATCCTTGGTTTTAATTTCCCATTGGTCCAAATGAGTGACAAACAAATGTTGTAGAAAAATTCTCAAATACAATTGAGAAATCGGACTTACATAGCCTATAAGTATGGATCCTTGTCTTTAATTTCCCATTGGTCCAAATGAGTGACAAACAAATGTTATAGAAAAATTCTCAAATACAATTGAGAAATCGGACTTACATAGTCTATAAGTATGGATCCTTGGCTTTAATTTCCCATTGGTCCAAATGAGTGACAAACAAATTTTATAGAAACATTCTCAAATACAATTGAGAAATCGGACTTACATAGTCTATAAGTATGGATCCTTGGCTTTAATTTCCCATTGGTCCAAATGAGTGACAAACAAATGTTATAGAAAAATTCTCAAATACAATTGAGAAATCGGACTTACATAGTCTATAAGTATGGATCCTTGGCTTTAATTTCCCATTGGTCCAAATGAGTGACAAACAAATTTTATAGAAAAATTCTCAAATACAATTGAGAAATCGGACGTACATAGTCTATAAGTATGGATCCTTGGCTTTAATTTCCCCTTGGTCCAAATGAGTGACAAACAAATGTTATAGAAACATTCTCAAATACAATTGAGAAATCGGACTTACATAGTCTATAAGTAATGGTTCCTTGGCTTTAATTTCCCATTGGTCCAAATGAGTGACAAACAAATGTTATAGAAACATTCTCAAATACAATTGAGAAATCGGACTTACATAGTCTATAAGTATGGATCCTTGGCTTTAATTTCCCATTGGTCCAAATGAGTGACAAACAAATTTTATAGAAAAATTCTCAAATACAATTGAGAAATCGGACTTACATAGCCTATAAGTATGGATCCTTGGCTTTAAATTCCCATTGGTCCAAATGAGTGACAAACAAGTGTTATAGAAAAATTCTCAAATACAATTGAGAAATCGGACTTACATAGTCTATAAGTATGGATCCTTGGCTTTAATTTCCCATTGGTCCAAATGAGTGACAAACAAATGTTATAGAAAAATTCTCAAATACAATTGAGAAATCAGACTTACATAGTCTATAAGTATGGATCCTTGGCTTTAATTTCCCATTGGTCCAAATGAGTGACAAACAAATGTTATAGAAAAATTCTCAAATACAATTGAGAAATCGGACTTACATAGTCTATAAGCATGGATCCTTGGCTTTAATTTCCCATTGGTCCAAATGAGTGACAAACAAATGTTATAGAAAAATTCTCAAATTGAGAAATCAGACTTACATAGTCTATAAGTATGGATCCTTGGCTTTAATTTCCCATTGGTCCAAATGAGTGACAAACAAATGTTATAGAAACATTCTCAAATACAATTGAGAAATCGGACTTACATAGTCTATAAGTATGGATCCTTGGCTTTAATTTCCCATTGGTCCAAATGATTGACAAACAAATGTTATAGAAAAATTCTCAAATTGAGAAATCAGACTTACATAGTCTATAAGTATGGATCCTTGGCTTTAATTTCCCATTGGTCCAAATGAGTGACAAACAAATGTTATAGAAAAATTCTCAAATTGAGAAATCAGACTTACATAGTCTATAAGTATGGATCCTTGGCTTTAATTTCCCATTGGTCCAAATGAGTGACAAACAAATGTTATAGAAAAATTCTCAAATTGAGAAATCAGACTTACATAGTCTATAAGTATGGATCCTTGGCTTTAATTTCCCATTGGTCCAAATGAGTGACAAACAAATGTTATAGAAAAATTCTCAAATTGAGAAATCAGACTTACATAGTCTATAAGCATGGATCCTTGGCTTTAATTTCCCATTGGTCCAAATGAGTGACAAACAAATGTTATAGAAAAATTCTCAAATTGAGAAATCAGACTTACATAGTCTATAAGTATGGATCCTTGGCTTTAATTTCCCATTGGTCCAAATGAGTGACAAACAAATGTTATAGAAAAATTCTCAAATACAATTGAGAAATCGGACTTACATAGTCTATAAGTATGGATCCTTGGCTTTAATTTCCCATTGGTCCAAATGAGTGACAAACAAATTTTATAGAAAAATTCTCAAATACAATTGAGAAATCGGACGTACATAGTCTATAAGTATGGATCCTTGGCTTTAATTTCCCATTGGTCCAAATGAGTGACAAACAAATTTTATAGAAAAATTCTCAAATACAATTGAGAAATCGGACGTACATAGTCTTTAAGTATGGATCCTTGGCTTTAATTTCCCATTGGTCCAAATGAGTGACAAACAAATGTTATAGAAAAATTCTCAAATACAATTGAGAAATCGGACTTACATAGTCTATAAGTATGGATCCTTGGCTTTAATTTCCCATTGGTCCAAATGAGTGACAAACAAATTTTATAGAAAAATTCTCAAATACAATTGAGAAATCGGACTTACATAGTCTATAAGTATGGATCCTTGGCTTTAATTTCCCATTGGTCCAAATGAGTGACAAACAAATGTTATAGAAACATTCTCAAATACAATTGAGAAATCGGACTTACATAGTCTATAAGTATGGATCCTTGGCTTTAATTTCCCATTGGTCCAAATGAGTGACAAACAAATGTTATAGAAAAATTCTCAAATACAATTGAGAAATCGGACTTACATAGTCTATAAGTATGGATCCTTGGCTTTAATTTCCCATTGGTCCAAATGAGTGACAAACAAATGTTATAGAAACATTCTCAAATACAATTGAGAAATCGGACGTACATAGTCTATAAGTATGGATCCTTGGCTTTAATTGCCCCTTGGTCCAAATGAGTGACAAACAAATGTTATAGAAACATTCTCAAATACAAATGAGAAATCGGACTTACATAGTCTATAAGTATGGATCCTTGGCTTTAATTTCCCATTGGTCCAAATGAGTGACAAACAAATGTTATAGAAACATTCTCAAATACAATTGAGAAATCGGACGTACATAGTCTATAAGTATGGATCCTTGGCTTTAATTGCCCCTTGGTCCAAATGAGTGACAAACAAATGTTATAGAAACATTCTCAAATACAAATGAGAAATCGGACTTACATAGTCTATAATTATGGATCCTTGTCTTTAATTTCCCATTGGTCCAAATGAGTGACAAACAAATGTTATAGAAACATTCTCAAATACAAATGAGAAATCGGACTTACATAGTCTATAAGTATGGATCCTTGGCTTTAATTGCCCCTTGGTCCAAATGAGTGACAAACAAATGTTATAGAAACATTCTCAAATACAAATGAGAAATCGGACGTACATAGTCTATAAGTATGGATCCTTGGCTTTAATTGCCCCTTGGTCCAAATGAGTGACAAACAAATGTTATAGAAACATTCTCAAATACAAATGAGAAATCGGACTTACATAGTCTATAAGTATGGATCCTTGGCTTTAATTTCCCATTGGTCCAAATGAGTGACAAACAAATGTTATAGAAACATTCTCAAATACAATTGAGAAATCGGACTTACATAGTCTATAAGTATGGATCCTTGGTTTTAATTTCCCATTGGTCCAAATGAGTGACAGACAAATGTTATAGAAACATTCTCAAATACAATTGAGAAATCGGACTTACATAGTCTATAAGTATGGATCCTTGTCTTTAATTTCCCATTGGTCCAAATGAGTGACAAACAAATGTTATAGAAACATTCTCAAATACAAATGAGAAATCGGACTTACATAGTCTATAAGTATGGATCCTTGTCTTTAATTTCCCATTGGTCCAAATGAGTGACAAGCAAATGTTATAGAAACATTCTCAAATACAAATGAGAAATCGGACTTACATAGTCTATAAGTATGGATCCTTGGTTTTAATTTCCCATTGGTCCAAATGAGTGACAAACAAATGTTATAGAAACATTCTCAAATAAAATTGAGAAATCGGACTTACATAGTCTATAAGTATGGATCCTTGTCTTTAATTTCCCATTGGTCCAAATGAGTGACAAACAAATGTTATAGAAACATTCTCAAATACAAATGAGAAATCGGACTTACATAGTCTATAAGTATGGATCCTTGGTTTTAATTTCCCATTGGTCCAAATGAGTGACAAACAAATGTTATAGAAACATTCTCAAATACAATTGAGAAGTCGGACTTACATAGTCTATAAGTATGGATCCTTGGTTTTAATTTCCCATTGGTCCAAATGAGTGACAAACAAATGTTATAGAAACATTCTCAAATACAATTGAGAAATCGGACTTACATAGTCTATAAGTATGGATCCTTGTCTTTAATTTCCCATTGGTCCAAATGAGTGACAAACAAATGTTATAGAAACATTCTCAAATACAAATGAGAAATCGGACTTACATAGTCTATAAGTATGGATCCTTGGCTTTAATTGCCCCTTGGTCCAAATGAGTGACAAACAAATGTTATAGAAACATTCTCAAATACAAATGAGAAATCGGACGTACATAGTCTATAAGTATGGATCCTTGGCTTTAATTGCCCCTTGGTCCAAATGAGTGACAAACAAATGTTATAGAAACATTCTCAAATACAAATGAGAAATCGGACTTACATAGTCTATAAGTATGGATCCTTGGCTTTAATTTCCCATTGGTCCAAATGAGTGACAAACAAATGTTATAGAAACATTCTCAAATACAATTGAGAAATCGGACTTACATAGTCTATAAGTATGGATCCTTGGTTTTAATTTCCCATTGGTCCAAATGAGTGACAAACAAATGTTATAGAAACATTCTCAAATACAATTGAGAAATCGGACTTACATAGTCTATAAGTATGGATCCTTGTCTTTAATTTCCCATTGGTCCAAATGAGTGACAAACAAATGTTATAGAAACATTCTCAAATACAAATGAGAAATCGGACTTACATAGTCTATAAGTATGGATCCTTGGCTTTAATTTCCCATTGGTCCAAATGAGTGACAAACAAATGTTATAGAAACATTCTCAAATACAATTGAGAAATCGGACTTACATAGTCTATAAGTATGGATCCTTGGTTTTAATTTCCCATTGGTCCAAATAAGTGACAAACAAATGTTATAGAAACATTCTCAAATACAATTGAGAAATCGGACTTACATAGTCTATAAGTATGGATCCTTGGTTTTAATTTCCCATTGGTCCAAATGAGTGACAAACAAATGTTATAGAAACATTCTCAAATACAATTGGGAAATCGGACTTACATAGTCTATAAGTATGGATCCTTGGTTTTAATTTCCCATTGGTCCAAATGAGTGACAAACAAATGTTATAGAAACATTCTCAAATACAATTGAGAAATCGGACTTACATAGTCTATAAGTATGGATCCTTGGTTTTAATTTCCCATTGGTCCAAATGAGTGAAAAACAAATGTTATAGAAACATTCTCAAATACAATTGAGAAATCGGACTTACATAGTCTATAAGTATGGATCCTTGGTTTTAATTTCCCATTGGTCCAAATGAGTGACAAACAAATGTTATAGAAACATTCTCAAATACAATTGAGAAATCGGACTTACATAGTCTATAAGTATGGATCCTTGGTTTTAATTTCCCATTGGTCCAAATGAGTGACAAACAAATGTTGTAGAAAAATTCTCAAATACAATTGAGAAATCGGACTTACATAGTTCATAAGTATGGATCCTTGGCTTTATTTTCCCATTGGTCCAAATGAGTGACAAACAAATGTTATAGAAAAATTCTCAAATACAATTGAGAAATCGGACTTACATAGTCTATAAGTATGGATCCTTGGCTTTAAATTCCCATTGGTCCAAATGAGTGACAAACAAGTGTTATAGAAAAATTCTCAAATACAAATGAGAAATCAGACTTACATAGTCTATAAGTATGGATCCTTGTCTTTAATTTTCCATTGGTCCAAATGAGTGACAAACAAATGTTATAGAAAAATTCTCAAATACAATTGAGAAATCGGACTTACATAGTCTATAAGTATGGATCCTTGGTTTTAATTTCCCATTGGTCCAAATGAGTGACAAACAAATGTTGTAGAAAAATTCTCAAATACAATTGAGAAATCGGACTTACATAGTCTATAAGTATGGATCCTTGGTTTTAATTTCCCATTGGTCCAAATGAGTGACAAACAAATGTTATAGAAACATTCTCAAATACAATTGAGAAATCGGACTTACATAGTCTATAAGTATGGATCCTTGTCTTTAATTTTCCATTGGTCCAAATGAGTGACAAACAAATGTTATAGAAACATTCTCAAATACAATTGAGAAATCGGACTTACATAGTCTATAAGTATGGATCCTTGTCTTTAATTTTCCATTGGTCCAAATGAGTGACAAACAAATGTTATAGAAACATTCTCAAATACAATTGAGAAATCGGACTTACATAGTCTATAAGTATGGATCCTTGGTTTTAATTTCCCATTGGTCCAAATGAGTGACAAACAAATGTTATAGAAACATTCTCAAATACAATTGAGAAATCGGACTTACATAGTCTATAAGTATGGATCCTTGGTTTTAATTTCCCATTGGTCCAAATGAGTGACAAACAAATGTTATAGAAACATTCTCAAATACAATTGAGAAATCGGACTTACATAGTCTATAAGTATGGATCCTTGGCTTTAATTTCCCATTGGTTCAAATGAGTGACAAACAAGTGTTATAGAAAAATTTTCAAATACAATTGAGAAATCGGACTTACATAGTCTATAAGTATGGATCCTTGGCTTTAATTTCCCATTGGTTCAAATGAGAGACAAACAAGTGTTATAGAAACATTCTCAAATACAATTGAGAAATCGGACTTACATAGTCTATAAGTATGGATCCTTGGTTTTAATTTCCCATTGGTCCAAATGAGTGACAAACAAATGTTATAGAAACATTCTCAAATACAATTGAGAAATCGGACTTACATAGTCTATAAGTATGGATCCTTGGTTTTAATTTCCCATTGGTCCAAATGAGTGACAAACAAATTTTATAGAAACATTCTCAAATACAATTGAGAAATCGGACTTACATAGTCTATAAGTATGGATCCTTGGTTTTAATTTCCCATTGGTCCAAATGAATGACAAACAAATGTTGTAGAAAAATTCTCAAATACAATTGAGAAATCGGACTTACATAGTCTATAAGTATGGATCCTTGGCTTTAATTTCCCATTGGTCCAAATGAGTGACAAACAAGTGTTATAGAAAAATTTTCAAATACAATTGAGAAATCGGACTTACATAGTCTATAAGTATGGAACCTTGGTTTTAAATTCCCACTGGTCCAAATGAGTGACAAACAAATGTTATAGAAAAATTCTCAAATACAATTGAGAAATCAGACTTACATAGTCTATAAGTATGGATCCTTGGTTTTAATTTCCCATTGGTCCAAATGAGTGACAAACAAATGTTATAGAAACATTCTCAAATACAATTGAGAAATCGGACTTACATAGTCTATAAGTATGGATCCTTGGTTTTAATTTCCCATTGGTCCAAATGAGTGACAAACAAATGTTATAGAAACATTCTCAAATACAATTGAGAAATCGGACTTACATAGTCTATAAGTATGGATCCTTGGCTTTAATTTCCCATTGGTCCAAATGAGTGACAAACAAATGTTATAGAAACATTCTCAAATACAATTGAGAAATCGGACTTACATAGTCTATAAGTATGGATCCTTGGCTTTAATTTCCCATTGGTCCAAATGAGTGACAAACAAATGTTATAGAAAAATTCTCAAATACAATTGAGAAATCGGACTTACATAGTCTATAAGTATGGATCCTTGGCTTTAATTTCCCATTGGTCCAAATGAGTGACAAACAAATGTTATAGAAACATTCTCAAATACAATTGAGAAATCGGACGTACATAGTCTATAAGTATGGATCCTTGGCTTTAATTGCCCCTTGGTCCAAATGAGTGACAAACAAATGTTATAGAAACATTCTCAAATACAAATGAGAAATCGGACTTACATAGTCTATAAGTATGGATCCTTGGCTTTAATTTCCCATTGGTCCAAATGAGTGACAAACAAATGTTATAGAAACATTCTCAAATACAATTGAGAAATCGGACTTACATAGTCTATAAGTATGGATCCTTGGTTTTAATTTCCCATTGGTCCAAATGAGTGACAAACAAATGTTATAGAAACATTCTCAAATACAATTGAGAAATCGGACTTACATAGTCTATAAGTATGGATCCTTGTCTTTAATTTTCCATTGGTCCATATGAGTGACAAACAAATGTTATAGAAACATTCTCAAATACAATTGAGAAATCGGACTTACATAGTCTATAAGTATGGATCCTTGTCTTTAATTTTCCATTGGTCCAAATGAGTGAAAAACAAATGTTATAGAAACATTCTCAAATACAATTGAGAAATCGGACTTACATAGTCTATAAGTATGGATCCTTGGTTTTAATTTCCCATTGGTCCAAATGAGTGACAAACAAATGTTATAGAAACATTCTCAAATACAATTGAGAAATCGGACTTACATAGTCTATAAGTATGGATCCTTGGTTTTAATTTCCCATTGGTCCAAATGAGTGACAAACAAATGTTATAGAAACATTCTCAAATACAATTGAGAAATCGGACTTACATAGTCTATAAGTATGGATCCTTGGTTTTAATTTCCCATTGGTCCAAATGAGTGACAAACAAATGTTATAGAAACATTCTCAAATACAATTGGGAAATCGGACTTACATAGTCTATAAGTATGGATCCTTGGTTTTAATTTCCCATTGGTCCAAATGAGTGACAAACAAATGTTATAGAAACATTCTCAAATACAATTGAGAAATCGGACTTACATAGTCTATAAGTATGGATCCTTGGTTTTAATTTCCCATTGGTCCAAATGAGTGAAAAACAAATGTTATAGAAACATTCTCAAATACAATTGAGAAATCGGACTTACATAGTCTATAAGTATGGATCCTTGGTTTTAATTTCCCATTGGTCCAAATGAGTGACAAACAAATGTTATAGAAACATTCTCAAATACAATTGAGAAATCGGACTTACATAGTCTATAAGTATGGATCCTTGGTTTTAATTTCCCATTGGTCCAAATGAGTGACAAACAAATGTTGTAGAAAAATTCTCAAATACAATTGAGAAATCGGACTTACATAGTCTATAAGTATGGATCCTTGGCTTTATTTTCCCATTGGTCCAAATGAGTGACAAACAAATGTTATAGAAACATTCTCAAATACAATTGAGAAATCGGACTTACATAGTCTATAAGTATGGATCCTTGGCTTTAATTTCCCATTGGTCCAAATGAGTGACAAACAAATGTTATAGAAACATTCTCAAATACAATTGAGAAATCGGACTTACATAGTCTATAAGTATGGATCCTTGGTTTTAATTTCCCATTGGTCCAAATGAGTGACAAACAAATGTTGTAGAAAAATTCTCAAATACAATTGAGAAATCGGACTTACATAGTCTATAAGTATGGATCCTTGGCTTTATTTTCCCATTGGTCCAAATGAGTGACAAACAAATGTTATAGAAACATTCTCAAATACAATTGAGAAATCGGACTTACATAGTCTATAAGTATGGATCCTTGGCTTTAATTTCCCATTGGTCCAAATGAGTGACAAACAAATGTTATAGAAACATTCTCAAATACAATTGAGAAATCGGACTTACATAGTCTATAAGTATGGATCCTTGGCTTTAATTTCCCATTGGTCCAAATGAGTGACAAACAAATGTTATAGAAACATTCTCAAATACAATTGAGAAATCGGACGTACATAGTCTATAAGTATGGATCCTTGGCTTTAATTGCCCCTTGGTCCAAATGAGTGACAAACAAATGTTATAGAAACATTCTCAAATACAAATGAGAAATCGGACTTACATAGTCTATAAGTATGGATCCTTGGCTTTAATTTCCCATTGGTCCAAATGAGTGACAAACAAATGTTATAGAAACATTCTCAAATACAATTGAGAAATCGGACTTACATAGTCTATAAGTATGGATCCTTGGTTTTAATTTCCCATTGGTCCAAATGAGTGACAAACAAATGTTATAGAAACATTCTCAAATACAATTGAGAAATCGGACTTACATAGTCTATAAGTATGGATCCTTGGCTTTAATTTCCCATTGGTCCAAATGAGTGACAAACAAATGTTATAGAAACATTCTCAAATACAATTGAGAAATCGGACTTACATAGTCTATAAGTATGGATCCTTGGCTTTAATTTCCCATTGGTCCAAATGAGTGACAAACAAATGTTATAGAAAAATTCTCAAATACAATTGAGAAATCGGACTTACATAGTCTATAAGTATGGATCCTTGGCTTTAATTTCCCATTGGTCCAAATGAGTGACAAACAAATGTTATAGAAACATTCTCAAATACAATTGAGAAATCGGACGTACATAGTCTATAAGTATGGATCCTTGGCTTTAATTGCCCCTTGGTCCAAATGAGTGACAAACAAGTGTTATAGAAAAATTTTCAAATACAATTGAGAAATCGGACTTACATAGTCTATAAGTATGGATCCTTGGCTTTAATTTCCCATTGGTCCAAATGAGTGACAAACAAATGTTATAGAAACATTCTCAAATACAATTGAGAAATCGGACTTACATAGTCTATAAGTATGGATCCTTGGTTTTAATTTCCCATTGGTCCAAATGAGTGACAAACAAATGTTATAGAAACATTCTCAAATACAATTGAGAAATCGGACTTACATAGTCTATAAGTATGGATCCTTGTCTTTAATTTTCCATTGGTCCATATGAGTGACAAACAAATGTTATAGAAACATTCTCAAATACAATTGAGAAATCGGACTTACATAGTCTATAAGTATGGATCCTTGTCTTTAATTTTCCATTGGTCCAAATGAGTGACAAACAAATGTTATAGAAACATTCTCAAATACAATTGAGAAATCGGACTTACATAGTCTATAAGTATGGATCCTTGGTTTTAATTTCCCATTGGTCCAAATGAGTGACAAACAAATGTTATAGAAACATTCTCAAATACAATTGAGAAATCGGACTTACATAGTCTATAAGTATGGATCCTTGGTTTTAATTTCCCATTGGTCCAAATGAGTGACAAACAAATGTTATAGAAACATTCTCAAATACAATTGGGAAATCGGACGTACATAGTCTATAAGTATGGATCCTTGGCTTTAAATTCCAATTGGTCCAAATGAGTGACAAACAAGTGTTATAGAAAAATTTTCAAATACAATTGAGAAATCGGACTTACATAGTCTATAAGTATGGATCCTTGGTTTTAATTTCCCATTGGTCCAAATGAGTGACAAACAAGTGTTATAGAAAAATTCTCAAATACAATTGAGAAATCGGACTTACATAGTCTATAAGTATGGATCCTTGGCTTTAAATTCCAATTGGTCCAAATGAGTGACAAACAAGTGTTATAGAAAAATTTTCAAATACAATTGAGAAATCGGACTTACATAGTCTATAAGTATGGATCCTTGGTTTTAATTTCCCATTGGTCCAAATGAGTGACAAACAAATGTTATAGAAACATTCTCAAATACAATTGAGAAATCGGACTTACATAGTCTATAAGTATGGATCCTTGGTTTTAATTTCCGATTGGTCCAAATGAGTGACAAACAAATGTTATAGAAACATTCTCAAATACAATTGAGAAATCGGACTTACATAGTCTATAAGTATGGATCCTTGGTTTTAATTTCCCATTGGTCCAAATGAATGACAAACAAATGTTGTAGAAAAATTCTCAAATACAATTGAGAAATCGGACTTACATAGTCTATAAGTATGGATCCTTGGCTTTAATTTCCCATTGGTCCAAATGAGTGACAAACAAGTGTTATAGAAAAATTTTCAAATACAAATGAGAAATCAGACTTACATAGTCTATAAGTATGGATCCTTGTCTTTAATTTTCCATTGGTCCAAATGAGTGACAAACAAATGTTATAGAAAAATTCTCAAATACAATTGAGAAATCGGACTTACATAGTCTATAAGTATGGATCCTTGGTTTTAATTTCCCATTGGTCCAAATGAGTGACAAACAAATGTTATAGAAACATTCTCAAATACAATTGAGAAATCGGACTTACATAGTCTATAAGTATGGATCCTTGGTTTTAATTTCCCATTGGTCCAAATGAGTGACAAACAAATGTTATAGAAACATTCTCAAATACAATTGGGAAATCGGACTTACATAGTCTATAAGTATGGATCCTTGTCTTTAATTTTCCATTGGTCCAAATGAGTGACAAACAAATGTTATAGAAACATTCTCAAATACAATTGAGAAATCGGACTTACATAGTCTATAAGTATGGATCCTTGGTTTTAATTTCCCATTGGTCCAAATGAGTGACAAACAAATGTTATAGAAACATTCTCAAATACAATTGAGAAATCGGACTTACATAGTCTATAAGTATGGATCCTTGGTTTTAATTTCCCATTGGTCCAAATGAGTGACAAACAAATGTTATAGAAACATTCTCAAATACAATTGGGAAATCGGACTTACATAGTCTATAAGTATGGATCCTTGGTTTTAATTTCCCATTGGTCCAAATGAGTGACAAACAAATGTTGTAGAAAAATTCTCAAATACAATTGAGAAATCGGACTTACATAGTCTATAAGTATGGATCCTTGGCTTTATTTTCCCATTGGTCCAAATGAGTGACAAACAAATGTTATAGAAAAATTCTCAAATACAATTGAGAAATCGGACTTACATAGTCTATAAGTATGGATCCTTGGCTTTAAATTCCCATTGGTCCAAATGAGTGACAAACAAGTGTTATAGAAAAATTCTCAAATACAAATGAGAAATCAGACTTACATAGTCTATAAGTATGGATCCTTGTCTTTAATTTTCCATTGGTCCAAATGAGTGACAAACAAATGTTATAGAAAAATTCTCAAATACAATTGAGAAATCGGACTTACATAGTCTATAAGTATGGATCCTTGGTTTTAATTTCCCATTGGTCCAAATGAGTGACAAACAAATGTTATAGAAACATTCTCAAATACAATTGAGAAATCGGACTTACATAGTCTATAAGTATGGATCCTTGGTTTTAATTTCCCATTGGTCCAAATGAGTGACAAACAAATGTTATAGAAACATTCTCAAATACAATTGAGAAATCGGACTTACATAGTCTATAAGTATGGATCCTTGGTTTTAATTTCCCATTGGTCCAAATGAGTGACAAACAAATGTTATAGAAACATTCTCAAATACAATTGAGAAATCGGACTTACATAGTCTATAAGTATGGATCCTTGGTTTTAATTTCCCATTGGTCCAAATGAGTGACAAACAAATGTTATAGAAACATTCTCAAATACAATTGAGAAATCGGACTTACATAGTCTATAAGTATGGATCCTTGGTTTTAATTTCCCATTGGTCCAAATGAGTGACAAACAAATGTTATAGAAACATTCTCAAATACAATTGAGAAATCGGACTTACATAGTCTATAAGTATGGATCCTTGGTTTTAATTTCCCATTGGTCCAAATGAGTGACAAACAAATGTTATAGAAACATTCTCAAATACAATTGAGAAATCGGACTTACATAGTCTATAAGTATGGATCCTTGGTTTTAATTTCCCATTGGTCCAAATGAGTGACAAACAAATGTTATAGAAACATTCTCAAATACAATTGAGAAATCGGACTTACATAGTCTATAAGTATGGATCCTTGGTTTTAATTTCCCATTGGTCCAAATGAGTGACAAACAAATGTTATAGAAACATTCTCAAATACAATTGAGAAATCGGACTTGCATAGTCTATAAGTATGGATCCTTGGTTTTAATTTCCCATTGGTCCAAATGAGTGACAAACAAATGTTATAGAAACATTCTCAAATACAATTGAGAAATCGGACTTACATAGTCTATAAGTATGGATCCTTGTCTTTAATTTTCCATTGGTCCAAATGAGTGACAAACAAATGTTATAGAAAAATTCTCAAATACAATTGAGAAATCGGACTAACATAGTCTATAAGTATGGATCCTTGGTTTTAATTTCCCATTGGTCCAAATGAGTGACAAACAAATGTTATAGAAACATTCTCAAATACAATTGAGAAATCGGACTTACATAGTCTATAAGTATGGATCCTTGGTTTTAATTTCCCATTGGTCCAAATGAGTGACAAACAAATGTTATAGAAACATTCTCAAATACAATTGAGAAATCGGACTTACATAGTCTATAAGTATGGATCCTTGGTTTTAATTTCCCATTGGTCCAAATGAGTGACAAACAAATGTTATAGAAACATTCTCAAATACAATTGAGAAATCGGACTTACATAGTCTATAAGTATGGATCCTTGGTTTTAATTTCCCATTGGTCCAAATGAGTGACAAACAAATGTTATAGAAACATTCTCAAATACAATTGAGAAATCGGACTTACATAGTCTATAAGTATGGATCCTTGGTTTTAATTTCCCATTGGTCCAAATGAGTGACAAACAAATGTTATAGAAACATTCTCAAATACAATTGAGAAATCGGACTTGCATAGTCTATAAGTATGGATCCTTGGTTTTAATTTCCCATTGGTCCAAATGAGTGACAAACAAATGTTATAGAAAAATTCTCATATACAATTGAGAAATCGGACTTGCATAGTCTATAAGTATGGATCCTTGGTTTTAATTTCCCATTGGTCCAAATGAGTGACAAACAAATGTTATAGAAAAATTCTCATATACAATTGAGAAATCGGACTTGCATAGTCTATAAGTATGGATCCTTGGTTTTAATTTCCCATTGGTCCAAATGAGTGACAAACAAATGTTATAGAAACATTCTCAAATACAATTGAGAAATCGGACTTACATAGTCTATAAGTATGGATCCTTGGCTTTAATTTCCCATTGGTCCAAATGAGTGACAAACAAGTGTTATAGAAAAATTTTCAAATACAATTGAGAAATCGGACTTACATAGTCTATAAGTATGGATCCTTGGTTTTAAATTCCCATTGGTCCAAATGAGTGACAAACAAATGTTATAGAAAAATTCTCATATACAATTGAGAAATCGGACTTACATAGTCTATAAGTATGGATCCTTGGTTTTAATTTCCCATTGGTCCAAATGAGTGACAAACAAATGTTATAGAAACATTCTCAAATACAATTGAGAAATCGGACTTGCATAGTCTATAAGTATGGATCCTTGGTTTTAATTTCCCATTGGTCCAAATGAGTGACAAACAAATGTTATAGAAACATTCTCAAATACAATTGAGAAATCGGACTTACATAGTCTATAAGTATGGATCCTTGGTTTTAATTTCCCATTGGTCCAAATGAGTGACAAACAAATGTTATAGAAACATTCTCAAATACAATTGAGAAATCGGACTTACATAGTCTATAAGTATGGATCCTTGGTTTTAATTTCCCATTGGTCCAAATGAGTGACAAACAAATGTTATAGAAACATTCTCAAATACAATTGAGAAATCGGACTTACATAGTCTATAAGTATGGATCCTTGGTTTTAATTTCCCATTGGTCCAAATGAGTGACAAACAAATGTTATAGAAACATTCTCAAATACAATTGAGAAATCGGACTTACATAGTCTATAAGTATGGATCCTTGGTTTTAATTTCCCATTGGTCCAAATGAGTGACAAACAAATGTTATAGAAACATTCTCAAATACAATTGAGAAATCGGACTTACATAGTCTATAAGTATGGATCCTTGGTTTTAATTTCCCATTGGTCCAAATGAGTGACAAACAAATGTTATAGAAACATTCTCAAATACAATTGAGAAATCGGACTTACATAGTCTATAAGTATGGATCCTTGGTTTTAATTTCCCATTGGTCCAAATGAGTGACAAACAAATGTTATAGAAACATTCTCAAATACAATTGAGAAATCGGACTTACATAGTCTATAAGTATGGATCCTTGGTTTTAATTTCCCATTGGTCCAAATGAGTGACAAACAAATGTTATAGAAACATTCTCAAATACAATTGAGAAATCGGACTTACATTGTCTATAAGTATGGATCCTTGGTTTTAATTTCCCATTGGTCCAAATGAGTGACAAACAAATGTTATAGAAACATTCTCAAATACAATTGAGAAATCGGACTTACATAGTCTATAAGTATGGATCCTTGGCTTTATTTTCCCATTGGTCCAAATGAGTGACAAACAAATGTTATAGAAACATTCTCAAATACAATTGAGAAATCGGACTTACATAGTCTATAAGTATGGATCCTTGGCTTTAATTTCCCATTGGTCCAAATGAGTGACAAACAAATGTTATAGAAACATTCTCAAATACAATTGAGAAATCGGACTTACATAGTCTATAAGTATGGATCCTTGGCTTTAATTTCCCATTGGTCCAAATGAGTGACAAACAAATGTTATAGAAACATTCTCAAATACAATTGAGAAATCGGACGTACATAGTCTATAAGTATGGATCCTTGGCTTTAATTGCCCCTTGGTCCAAATGAGTGACAAACAAATGTTATAGAAACATTCTCAAATACAAATGAGAAATCGGACTTACATAGTCTATAAGTATGGATCCTTGGCTTTAATTTCCCATTGGTCCAAATGAGTGACAAACAAATGTTATAGAAACATTCTCAAATACAATTGAGAAATCGGACTTACATAGTCTATAAGTATGGATCCTTGGTTTTAATTTCCCATTGGTCCAAATGAGTGACAAACAAATGTTATAGAAACATTCTCAAATACAATTGAGAAATCGGACTTACATAGTCTATAAGTATGGATCCTTGGCTTTAATTTCCCATTGGTCCAAATGAGTGACAAACAAATGTTATAGAAACATTCTCAAATACAATTGAGAAATCGGACTTACATAGTCTATAAGTATGGATCCTTGGCTTTAATTTCCCATTGGTCCAAATGAGTGACAAACAAATGTTATAGAAAAATTCTCAAATACAATTGAGAAATCGGACTTACATAGTCTATAAGTATGGATCCTTGGCTTTAATTTCCCATTGGTCCAAATGAGTGACAAACAAATGTTATAGAAACATTCTCAAATACAATTGAGAAATCGGACGTACATAGTCTATAAGTATGGATCCTTGGCTTTAATTGCCCCTTGGTCCAAATGAGTGACAAACAGTGTTATTAAGTTTCGTTTTTAGTATCCCCTGCAAAATATATTAGTTTCTCTAATTCCCAGATACTTTTATAAAATCCCCAAAAATATATGTAGCTAAAGATATAAGGGAAAAAAAATTTTTTTTTTTTTGTGTTTGATTTGCTTTTGTGTTTCTGCAGCTTTGTTTTTATTTCCCCAAAAACATTTTAATTGCACAATTTCCACTTACCTGCTTTGTTTCCCACGAATCCAGGTCTAGTTTCATTTAAACTATCATCAAGTTTTAAAACATTTCCCAAATTGGCCTAACAAATTCCTGCCATATTTTAAGCTGAAAGAGTAAAGCAAAATGGAAAAATTTTAACCATTTTCGCTTTCAATTATTTTTCTTTTCAGCCGAGTACTCAATGCTCATGGTTAATTTCCACTTACAACGTCACATGGGCAACTTTTTGATACAAGTCTATGGTCCCTGCTGCCTGCTAGTAGTTTTATCCTGGGTATCTTTTTGGCTTAATCGTGAGGCAACAGCCGATCGTGTGTCGCTTGGCATAACCACTGTTTTAACGATGACCTTCTTAGGCTTGGAAGCCCGAACTGATCTGCCCAAAGTGCCCTATCCTACCGCTTTAGATTTCTTTGTTTTTCTCTCGTTTGCCTTTATATTTGCCACCATTTTACAATTTGCCGTTGTACACTATTTCACCAAATACGGTTCAGGGGAATGCTATTTTATTATCGAGGAAATGGAATCAGATACCGAATCCGAAATTCTGGATAGTCAGGCTTTGAATCGTAGTGACATGGAATCGGACTTTGCCACTAGTACGGAATCTAAAATCTATGAGGTTATTCCTTTGTCCATGTGCTCTATAAATATTCCACATAGTCGGAAATCGTCTAAACGAAATCGCCGTGGTTCACAAGATCCAAAATTTAAAGGTTTTTGGCATAATTTAGCGGCATGTTTTAATTGGCCTTGCTTAAAGGGCAACAAAAAGAGGCGTAAGGCATCATTAAATAACTTCGTAGATGATGATGATGATGAGGAAAAACATTTAAGATCGAATGAAGGTAAAATAAAAAATCCGGATGAATTTTCACTAAAAAAATATAATTAATATTTTACAGATGCCGCATCCCATAAGCAAAGTGGACGCCGCCGAATGTCTTACTTTCGCCGTGAGGAACTTGAAGCTAGACGTAAAGGCAAACGCATGCCACAATACAACTCAGTTTCGAAAATAGATCGTGCTTCCCGTATAGTTTTTCCCATACTTTTTCTAATCATCAATGTTTTCTATTGGTATGGCTATTTGTCACGTAGTTCACGCATCTTGGCCCACGGTAAAACGAGCACTTGATGTTATCTATTAGCAATTTAGGTGTTGTTAAAAACGAAATCAAAGACAATTATTTACTAAGCAGGGCAACAAGCTTCGGCCAAAAGGGAAACTAACTTGAAATCTTAAGGGATCAATAAAAAAGAGAAAAATTGTTTAAATTTTCTACTGATTTTGCTAATGCTACTGCTTTAGTTATGATTTGCCTTACCTAAATTGCTAATGATTGTGGAAAATATTTAAGCTACTTTTAAATAAATGTTAAATTAGAAAGCTTTTAAATAAAGCTTTTTTCAGTTTTTAAAAAGAAACGTTATTAAAATTGTTAAACGTAAGTTGACATAAATAAAATAAATTAATTGGTGTTAGAAAGAAGGTCAGCTTAAAAGCTTCTGAGCGATAAACATGATAAAACATGTTTGAAATCGTAATAAATTGCATATTAAGTTTTAGTAGTAAATTTTTTTTGTTTATTTATTTAATATTATATTTTTGCTCGTATTTGCAGAAATGCTATTCAAAATTTTAAATATTAAAAAGAAAGTTTTAAGTTATAGATTTTCGTAAAAAACACCATTATATTTAACACTTATGCTATTAAGTTCATAGTTTAACTAAATAAATGGGGTTTTCAGACAAACACATAAAAAGCTTTATGAAACATAAAAAAAATGTAAAATATTTAACAAATGAGTGCATAAAACCAAACTTTAAGATAAAACAATAATAATAGATACATACATATGTAATCGTATATTTAATTTATAGGTTTTAAAATCAAAAAAAAAAGTTTAACATTAATATGTAACACAATAGGTCTGTTCCTATACGAGCTCGAAGGTATCAAAACTTTCTTCATAAAAAAAAAAAAACTATCGAGTATATTGGGGTAACTTTGTGCTAGTAAAGAACTCATCTAATACTTAAATACAAAATAAAATTAAAGCAATGATTACAATATGTATGATATAAATATAAGAAAAGCTTTAAACAAATATGATTTAAATAAGTAAACGAATTTGTTAAAAAGGAATAGCCGGAAGCTTTTTCTTAAATTAAATCTGTATTCAATTTTAATAGCTACCAAAAAAATAATTTTTATTTAAAAGGCTTTTTTTTTTTTTTTTGTTTGAAGTGCATAAATATTTTGGATTGTAAAAGTAAAAAAAACTTTAAAAATATATGTATATATTAATTAAAAGATATTACGATATTACGAAAGTTTTTTTAGTTAGCGATCAGAGGAGAACGTTGCTATAAATTTCACGTGCTTATCGCTGTACTCGTATGTAATTATGTACATAAGTACCCAAACTTAATGGAAAACTATTTGGAACATAAACCTCATAGTACCTCGTTTCTGTATCTTGTGAGAAGTTCACACATCAAAAAAAAAAAATGTGAGATAAAACTTGTCACTCGATCTTTTGTAGAATGACTCACATAATATGAGCTGCCACCAAGCCTATTAAAAGTACGAGAATTTAAATATTTTTTCTTACTCCTCCTGTTTTTTCAGATGCAAGAAACTCTCACATTAGTTGCAGAAACAAGGCACAGGACCATTGATCGTCAAATTAGCCCCTAGGGGCCGAGCACCAATCGTCATTTTCACATACACAACACGGACCAAACAGAAGAGACAAACTAAAATACGAAACATACTCATTTGTCGCTTTATTTTTGAATTTGCAACAACAAAACACATGCAAAAGAGGACAAGAAAGTATTTATTTTTTTTTTTAGTCTCTTTATTTGTTATTCATAGTACACTGCAGTGATGGAAAATGCAGTACTTTTGTACTATTTTCGGTACTTTTTCACAACAAAAATACCACAGTACCCCCACGTCAAATTTAGTACCACTTTTTTGTTTAGAAATCTGCGTTATTTTCATAATCATTGATAACATTGGCTTCAAAACAAGAACTAAGGAATGCACAAACTCGTTATTCATGTTGTTGTATGTGTTTTTTGCAAAAGTTGTTAAGGGCACTATACACTGTCATTGACATCAAGCGCGTGTACGTATGCTTGATATCAAGCATACCCAGGGCTGGGCAGTATTTGAAATACATGTATTTGAAATACGTATTTAAAATACAAATACGTATTTTGTATTTGTATTTTAAATACATAACCTGAAAGTATTTTGTATTTTGTATTTTAAATACATACAATAAATAGAAGTAGTTTGTATTTTGTATTTTAAATACATACAAAAAATGGCAGTATTTTGTATTTTAAAAACATAGTTAACAAAATATATTTTGTCAGTTTAAGGACGTGCTTCACTATCCTACACAATCGTACGATTCATTCACAGGAAAATCTTGCAAAAATCTGACCGACTTTAAAAAATCGTTTCAAAGTGGTGTTGTAGGCATAGCTGCCAGATTTGACGATTTATCGTCATTTTGACGATTTTGGGTCCTAAAAATTACATAGTGACGATGGGACGATTTATACCCTAATTTTGACGATTTTAAATAATTCAAGTTTGCAACATTTATTTGTACTATTAAAGCAACTGAACTGCTGAAAATTTTAATGAGCAACTTTTTAAAAACTACTTTGCTTAAAACTGTAAACTTTTATTTAATCTATATATATATAGAATTGTTGCAAGTGTGTTGTGACTTTATAACTCACGAACGGTCAAACCGAATTCGATTAAATTTTAAGGATTTGTTCGTATGGTAGTGTAGATGGTTTATCGAAATCGGTCGACGCGTTTGTGAGTTATGACTTTTGTGAAAGTCGTGATGTGCTTTGAATAGGTGAATCGAAATTTATAAAAGTATATAGCTTCCGTGCGAAGCCGGGCGCTCAGCTAGTTGATTATAAAAACAAAAACAATTTTTTGAATTTTGAAGCCATTTCTTTAGGAATATTTGCCAGAGATGAAATTGAAGAAGCACAAATAAGTGCAAAAGAAAAATAATAATTGTGATAATTTTTATATAGAGCTTTGTGATCAGATATTATCCAGATTTGATTTTGAAAATAAATACATATATAAAGCTCTTGTCCAAATTAATCCATTTAATATTATTGATGTAGAAAAAAATTGGTTTTCTGAAATTATAAGAGAATTTTCCTATTTTGTTGAAGAAAGTGAAAGCCAAGAGCTAGAAACTGAGCTCAGATAATTATAATTATTGTAGTGATATAAACATATAACTATTGGATTTTTGGAAGAAAAATATCAGAGATGCAAACGAGGGATTCTAGTCTTTTGTTTCCGGTTTTGACTAAATTTATTACAAAAAACCTAATTTTACCACTATCCCCAGCAAATGATGAAATAATAATATATGTAAATTATGTATGTATATGTACACAAGTCTTTTTTCTTTCACCATTATATTTTTATTGTATAAATTATATTTTAGTTTTTATACATTTTTAGAAAATGTGTTTCCGAAAATGAAATTTAAAACCATATTTTACTAAATTGAAGTAAAAATAACTAAAGGATTTGGATTTTTTTCCATACAATACTTTTTCCATGCATGTTTTCAAAGTATTGAAAAACATGGCATCTATTTACATGTGATTTTATCGTGAATTCTAATTGAAGTATCTGATCTGTGTATTCAAAAGAATGCTGTTTTATTAATCAGATTTGTTTATTTAAGAGTTTTGTTACGTGTTGCCTCTAATAACATATGTTTTGTTGGAAAAAAATCGGTTTGTTTCATTTGACGTTTTTATGACGATTTCAATAAGCTATATTGACGATAATGACGATTTTTGCCCAAAAATATGACGATATTACCTAAAAAAATCTGGCAGCTATGGTTGTAGGTGCCACACTATCATAGAAATCTGGTGCCAAAACATCTGGTTGACAATAAATACTTCTCTGATCGCATGAAAACTATCATTTTATGAAAATTTTCATAAAATTTTACAAATCGCACGACTTGCCAAAAAATCTGTCACACAGTTGCATTTTTAGTCCACACTACTATACATTTTTAGCACACATGTCATATATTGCAAATCGCGCGACTGTGTAGGATAGTGCGGTGATGGTTGTTTGCATTTTGATCTATTTATAATAAGGGTAATCACGATGGTGATTGTGCAAATATGCATTTTGCAAATTTGCTGTGCATATTAGTGTACTTCGTGAGCGTACTTTTAAATTTATTGCATTTTTGTGAAGAGCATGTAATTTTGTTCACAAAAATGTGGCAGCCCATCAACAATTCTGGCAACACTGACCTCAGATGTCAAGTTACAAATGCATAAATTTATTATTTACTAATAAATTAAAAAAAGAAGACTAAAACTTTTTAAATTAAATTAAAATTAGTTACAAAATTAAATTTTCTTTTTCTACACATAAAAATATGATAGTCTGTATGTCACAAGTTATTGTTTATTTTCGTTTGCAATTGATAAAATATGCACTACTCGTACTATCTTTGCTCATGGTTTTTTTAGTCCAAACGAAGCAAAATTAAGCAAATTGCAAATACATACATTTTGTTGTTATGTTGTGCAAATGTGTGTATATTTGCACACATTTGCATCGTTTGCACACTTTACACTACCCATCGTGATTATCCTTAATGTATCATGCGTCAAACCAATAACCAAAAACTAGAATCGCTAAAAAACGTAACTATACAAATTCTTAGAGTTGGCATCAACGCAATTCAGCTGTCAACTCTAAAGCATTTTTTCACAATGCGATTTTATTTTGCAGGTAGTACTGTTACGACAACAAGTTTAACAATAAAAAAAATAGCATGGTTCTTTTTGCATTGGGAGTCAACATAAGGGCGAACAATTTTCAACGTATGTACGTGCCTCTCACTAGCAAGAATTGTGTGAGCCTGTGTTAGTAACACCACCTGTAAAGTGAATACATCTTCAGCGTTGGGCAGTATTTGAAATACGTATTTGAAATACAAATACGTATTTTGTATTTTGTATTTTAAATACATACATGACGTGGAAGTATTTTGTATTTTGTATTTTAAATACATACATGATGTGTAAGTATTTTGTATTTTGTATTTTAAATACATAACCTGAAAGTATTTTGTATTTTGTATTTTAAATACATGATCAGCAAGTATTTTGTATTTTGTATTTTAAATACCGCAAACCATGTATTTTGCCCAACTCTGAGCATACCAAATATCTAAATTTTTTGATTTTTCATCAAGCGTCGTCGGTGCCACACATACAAACAAATTTTTACTGTTACAACCTTAAATGCTTGATGTGATTTTGGCGAATGTATAGTGCCCATTAATGTTATTGGTCCAATTTACACGAGATTAATTTTTAGTTCGCATAACTTTTGTTCTTTCGAAAACACACGAGACTAAATAATCTGGCATAAAATTGTAAAAATATACATACTTATATGTGTCTATTAGTGTATTTTGCACACATTTGTTTTTTTAATGTACATGTATTGGTTTTGTTCTGCTAATACGGGGTTGAACCTGGTTGAAAAATTATGCCAACCAAGCTGCATTTTTTCTTCATTTAATATTTTTTTATTATAAAATGGATTTTTAATTTTATTTTTCAATAAAAATATATGTTTCGCAAAAAGGACCACAATGTCGAAAAAAGTACTCTTTTTGTTGTCGGACAGTACCATTTCAATTTTTCATTTTTCCATCACTGGTACACTGTGAATATTTTAATTTTTCATGATGTGGAATGTTGACTGGGAAGAAGCTTTTTTGTATATATATTTTTTAATGGAAAATTTTTGTAATTATGTAAATTCATTCATTCGTTCATTCTTTCGTCCATAAGCACGCTGAACCAATCCAGTGTGCATGCATACAAACTTTTAATATGATGTTAGGCTACAGTAAAAAAATAAATGTAACAATCAATTTCTACAAGTGTAAAAACACCAATACATTGATATTTCCTACATGTTCTCTTTATGACAAAGGCCGCACAGGACTATAAAACATTGTTGTGAACTTTTTTGCACTCACAGCGATTTGAATTACGATACTGCCTGTTCGCCGATATCGAAGAAGTTCTTTCTTTCGAACAATTATATGTATATAAAACAAAAACAAAATTTTTGAATTTGTTTTTGTTTCAAATGTAATTGTTCGAAAGAAGTTCTTCGTTATCGGCGAACCGGCACTTTATTTTATGTATTCGAATAAGTTTTTAAAAACTGTGGCCAAATTATAATAAAATAATAAAAGTTGTTGCTAAAAATTTTACACAATTACTTTCTGAGGAATCTATTGCTTGAAGAATCGTTGTTGTTGTTAAATTGTTTTCAAAATTCTTTAAAATTGTTTTCTAGGCTTTTTTTTAAAAAATTGGGTGCACGTTTTTCTCCTAAAATATTGATTATCGAGTAACGTGTCTATTTATTTATTTATTTATTTCATTGATTTCGGGATCGAATTTTTGTTTTAGCAGGCTTACCTGCAGTTTGGTCCCAAAAAAATTGTTTAGAAAATCAATGAAAAGTTGTTCCTCTAAAATATTGATTATCGGATAATTCCTCTATTTCTGAACCGATTTTCAATTTTTCAGTTTTTTTTTATGCTTACATAAGTTCGCTTGCAGTTGGGTTCCATGAAATTTTTGGAAAAGTCGGGGCAAGCTGACTTAACCTCACTTTAGCAAAAAAAAAAAATTGGTTATCCAATAACTTCCCATTTTATTTATTTATTTTTTTTTTTTTTTTTTAATTTGAAGGTTGCATAACTTTAATTTATTTATTGATTTTCAAAATATATTTTTTGTTTTTTTTTTTTGTGAAGCTGTTTCTTGCAGTTTGGGGACAAAAAAAAAATTTGAAGATCGTATAACTTTCAAAATCATTTTTTTTTTTTTTTTTTTGGAAGGCTTTTCTTACAGTTTGGCCCGGCCCCCTGAAACGTTGTTTATAATATGAAGCCACTATTTAGGAGCCAATTTTAAAATTGTTTGTATTGAATTCATTCTTTATTTTTGCTAGCATTATAAGATAACTGATTTTCGATTGAATCAGAACGGCGGCTTAAAAATTATTTAGAAAACTTATTATTGAAACTTTTCTAATCTGATATCTATTTTAAACCTGAATTCTTAAAAATAAAATAGATGTCAAATGTGTTTTAGTACAAAATTGCAATACAAATTTTTCTTAAAATAGTTTCAAATCCATTTCAAATTTTTATGAATTAATGGATTAAAATGTAAAAGTTATTTAGGGATTGGTTAATAACTATATATTTTATTTTAAAAATCTTTTAAACAAATTTTGGAAATTTGGCGCAAGTACCATCTATTTACTATCGGCATTATCTGTAATGAAAACTTGGCATGAAGTTAGCATAAGTGACGAAGTTGAACTGGATTTCATTGAGTTTTTCCACATGCTGTGCAAATCAGAAATCATCGTAGATTATAGTCATGAGTCCCGACTACAATCTACAGTGATATTCAATGTCAAATTGTAAAAGAAAACTCGATAAGCTTTAGTTCAATTTCGGCTAACTTCATGCCGTATACGAGTACGTTTTAAATTTAAAATATTTAATAATATTTGTCTGTAAAGCTTTTAACAACAAAACAATGATACATTTATTTCAAATATGGCAATAAATCAGCCAAAGAATCTATATAATAATCGGGTATAAAATCAGTGTTATTATTTTCAAGCAATATCTGAACTTTGGACCATTTAAAATAACCAGTGCCTACTAAAAGTGTATTGAAGCCACAATTCTTTCCAAATATTACATCAATTTTTGCGCTAATTAAAAGAAATGATATAAAATTAGTGTGACAAACAAATAAAATTCAAAGAAAATGTTCTTTCTCTTACCAATCGCCGATCATCAAAGTTTTCTTAGCCACCATTTTACCAGATTTTATTATATTTTCACAAATTAAGGGATTTGGTTTGCCCATTAGTTTGGCGTCCTTGCCCAGGCATGTTTGCAGTGTTGCTAAAATTGCACCTGTCCCTGGTATACAATATTTCGAATATTTATGCACGGCATCAGCATTTGTAGCCAAAAAATCACAATGCGGATTAGAGCTGAGATAACTGCATGCCTTTAACATTTTCATAAAACTAAAATGTTGATCGAATCCCACCACTACTGCTGCGACTTTTTCACATTCCGCAGCTCTTTTAATATTTTCCAATTGATCAGTCCACTTCTTTTCCACTAAATCTTCGCCAGTACCAAAATTTTTTATATTTAAATTGTTAAGTTCTTGTGTTATGGCCGAACTGCCTATTACATAGACTTGATCATTTTTACTTAAATGCTGCTTCAAATGTTCAGCTATACAGTAAGTGGGTGATATGATGTGACTTTCGTCGTCGATTAAATAATTCATTGCGGTTGCCTTAAGCCAGAGCTCTTGGCGAGTTTTCGTGCTATTATTGGTAACGAAATAAATGTTTTTTCCCAATGATTTGAGTATATTTATCGTTTCTGATACTTGTGGTATTTCTTCATGGTCGTGCCATAAAACGCCTAGAAAAAAATATAATTTTTAGAAATTATTTTTCAAGTTTGTATCTATCAGAATGGTCATCGAAATTATTACGAAATGTCGTTGGCAAAATTTTATAATTTATTCTAACTGCTGAAAGCGAATTAAACGAATTCCAAACAATTCATGCACATCTATTGTAATTTCCAATCTGAAATTTTTAAAAAAAAAAATAATGCCAAACCAATCCCTATTAGATTCTGTGAACAGGCTGTGTTCCAGCAACGTCTGATTAACAGTTAAATTGATTTTTCATACTTTTAATTTCCTAGTGTTTTTGCTAACTAACAATATTTTATGACTACTAAAATTTTTTAATTAACTTTAGAAATCATTAAAATTTTCCACAATCATAAAACACACAAACTTACCATCGCAATCTGTTATAATAGTATCGTACAAGTTCAGCCATTCTTTAAGGGCCATTCGATCCAAACTTTTTAGATTTATTGTATTTTTCATAGTGAAGAAAATCTTAATGGAAACCTTTTATTTTTGTCTAGATCAGCTGTTACGACAATCTCTACTGAACTTAGCTTTTGAGTAAACATTTATTTTAATTAATTACTTAATAACAAAAAAAAAAACACTCATGTTGCGATCGTACTCTTATCAAAAGAGTTATTAAATTTCTTAAACAAGTCTCTTGCTGAAGGTAAACTACACTGTGGAACAAAACTAAAATTTAAAATTTTTTAACAACCGAGATCTTAATACATACAATTTTTAGAGTAGTAGTTTGATAATGTTGTACAGATTTATTATCAAAGCAAAATAGAATTACTCTTATTTATTAAGTTTATGAAAATATTGTCGAATTAGTACCTATCTGTCATACATTTTCAAACATTTTCATTCCCTATGGAACAGAAAAACCAAACACTTATATGTTGAAATGAAGACTAGATACGTACGCTTTTTATAACATAAAGTTATTTTTTTACTTCTATTTATTTAATGTTTTGACAATTGCAACAATAAAAATCGCTACCACCAATTAATACTTTAACTATTTTAGTGCTTCATGGGTATTTTGTAGAAAATTTTTCATTTTTTTTTCTTCTTAATTTAACAAAAGCATCATTTTTGGCTTGATTATGCAACTTAAGAATAAAAAAAATAGTTATCTGTATGTACTTGTTAGTTCTAAATTTAGGTATAAAAATAAATTCACATATGAGGCAGTAAATCTCCTAATTTGGGTAAATACACGTCTGGTATAAGTTTAAGTAATTCATTATTATTAGAATTCTTCCATTCATCCACATCATTTAACTGATGTATACCGCTGCCCACTAGCAGAGTCTGGAAGCCACAATTATGGCCCAATAATATGTCAGTGTTACATCTACAAAAAAAATAAATACATTTTCCATTTATTAATATACATATTTAATTTATAAAAACGTGTTGGAAATAGAAAAAAAAACACTAACCTGTCACCAATCATTAGGGTTCGTTCCGGCTTTATTGTACCCTCGTTGATAAGATATTCACATATTTCTTTATTAGGTTTGCCAATAATAGTTGCTTTTCGCTCCGCACATGTTTCTATGGCTTTAACAAAACTTCCTGTACCCGGTATCACCATATTGGGCATAGGAAAACGTTCATCTGTATTCGTAGCTATAAACAAACACTCGGGATTACTGAGATATGAAGCAGCTTGTGTCATTTTTGGAAAACTAAAGTGTTCGTCGAAACCAACCATTACTGCACCCACATTTTCATCCAGCTTTAAATGTTTCGATATATATTCAGCCAATGATGCTTGCATTGTGTCTGGCCCAACTTTATTATGTTCTATACCCACAGAATCCAGTTCTTTTGTTATACCCTCAGAGCCTATTACATAGACTTTCTTGTTAAAATTTAATAACTTCAAATAAGCAGCAGCCGAATGTGCCGTTGATATAATTTCCTCTTCTGTTATACTAAAACCCATTTCTATCGCCTTGCCCAGCAGTTCTTTGCGTGTCTTTGTGGAGTTGTTAGTGCAGAAAAATATTTTTTTTCCCAATTCTTTGAAGCGGTTCATGACTTCGACGGAACCGTCTATGACACTGCCATATACCCACAAAACCCCTGGCAAAGTAAATTATAATAAGAAACTTAGAAATAGATATTTAAAATATGTATTTGCAATACGTAGGTACATACATACATAAGTATGTATGTTCATATTTGTATTTATATCTAAGTATGTATGGTATATCAAATGATTGCTTGAAATGTTTGAAAAAATTATAATAAATGTTTTTTTCGGAATGGTATAATTGATTTTTCAATTAGGAACAAATCTAGTTTAGTGACGCAGCTCAATGAAAAAAAAAATTACATAGGGCGATAGAAAATCGAAAAATAAGACGAAAATTTATTGTGGTAACTTTCTCGGAAACGCATAGTTTTCGAGTTATTGGCCTCTGAAGTTTTTATATACATATATGTATGTATGTGCTATTTCCCTTTACATTTCTCAACGTATAAGGACAATTTTGGTATCATTTGAAAGCTTTTGACTAGATCTACTTATATGAATATGCAAATTTTCTATTTAAATTTTGAAATCTTTAGGTGTCAAAGCAGTTAGTTTAGATTGTGTGCATAGCAGGCCTTCGGCCGGGCTTAGTGATTTTCTCGACCATGGTATATCCCGACACGGCGGTATATAGAATTGATTTTCTTGCCTAGCCGGCCTTTGGCGGGCCTAATGATTTTCTCCACCTTGTACACCAAAACAATGATATAGAAAATATAATATTTATGACAGCAGATTGTACGCTGGAGGAAGAGTTTGACAGATATACACACAAATCTATTATATTTTAATATAGGTTAGCAGGTTGCTGGAAATTAGATTCCAGCCCACTTGGGTCCAAAAAAAAAATAATTTTTTTTTAATATCAATAAAATCTTCTGTATTTTAACAAATTCATACAGATCTAGTCAAAAGCTTTCAAATAATACCAAAATTAACCTTATTCGTTGAGAATTGCAAAGGGAAATCGCACAAACTTCAGAGGCCAATAACTCGAAAACTATGCGTTTCCGAGAAAGTTACCACATTAAATTTTCGTCTTATTTTTCGATTTTCTATCGCCCTATGTAATTTTTTTTCATTTGGAGCTGCGTCACTAAACTAGATTTAAGCCTTCAATTATATTAGAAGATTCAGATACAGAACTCTAAAAATATTGGTTTCTCATTATTATTTCTCATACCTAATAAGAAAATTTACTTTTTTTCCGAATGGATAATCGATCGCAATTAATAATAGGAGAAATTGTTAAATTTCCCAAGAATTATTTTACATGATTGTGCCGAATGTTTTATTTTAATGAAAAATTACAATTTTTAATCTTTTTAAAATTGTTTAAAATCTAACGATTGTACCAGCAACACTGGTTATAGCGCAACTTATTAAAGCATGCCGTTATTATTGACGTCTATCAAGGTCATTAACAAAAAAAAAAAAGTATAGAGAAACACTCACACTTATCGAAATTACAACAAAAGAGATCGTCTCAATTGACTCGCAAATCAATTAAACACAAAATTATGCAATTTCGAAATATATTACTTATTTTCTTAACTGTCTATTCTAAATAATAAAAAACACATTACATATATTAATTTATTACCGTCACAATCTGTAAGAACGGAATCAAATGAATCCAACCATTGGGTCACCTTGTCGGCATTTTGTTCTAATAAATTTGTGGCCGTCTGTTTAAACATATTGTGGCAAAATTGTTTTAGCATAAGTATGTATGTAATGTACTCTTCTAAATATTATAAATCAAATGTTGGATTTAATAATTCATTAATATCTTGGATAAACTTTTATACAATTTATTTACAATGTTGTCTGCACCAAAACATCACACCCGGGCTAAAAAAAAACTGAATAAAACAACCACAGAAAACAACTAAATAATGGTGGAATAATATAAGGTGCGCTTATCAACGCAACAACAAAAAACGAAATGTATTTTGTTTGTGTAAAAATTAGCCAATGTTGTCAAAAAAAAGCTGTATACATAACATACATAGTGGTTATGCAAAAACAAAAAGCATAACGTAAACAAAAATATTCATGATGGCGGCCAAAAATGTAAACAACTTTTGACAAGACTGAAGAGACTTACCATTTTTTTGCAGATTATTTAACGGTCAAAGCACAACCTTACAAAAAACCACACCTTATATTATTCCACCATGAACTAAATGAAAAATGTAAAAATAAATGTACCGAGATGTGTCACGGCAGAAGAGAACTAATTCAAAGGATGCCAGATTGATTAATCATTTTTCACCTAAATTTAAACAAAAAATACCGAAACTTTATAAATATGTGTTCATATTCATACATATATATTCAGAAACTGATGTGGTAATTGCGTGCATCCTTTCCATAAGTTTTAATATATGTATACATATGTATATATTAAAAAAAAATATAAAGCCGCAATAAGCACAATCAATTCATTTCATTTATTATGACAAAATATGTAATACAATTCATCTCAAAATAAAACTATTTGCCAGTTTTGACAAGAGCTAACCATGTTGGCAGCTACATACATACATATATAGAAAAGAGAAATTCGCTCAAGACAGCAATGGCAGATTTATTCCAGCAAAAAGCGCAAATCAAAGGATGCCAGATTGACTAACGCGATACTAATTCAGTGTTTTTGGTTCTAGTATTTTAGTTATTTTTGAAGCGTGAAAGCACTATTATATTTTTCGAAAGCTTCGAAGCAAACTATGCGATGTACTATGTATGCACAAAGAACTTAGGCATCGATTTGCTAATACAGACTTTCAGTATATTTTACCCGTTTTTTTTTTTTATTTTTCGGACATAATTTTGCTTTTTTTAAATTTTGATATGTGTATTCATATCGAGGCGTATGTAACAATGTATCCTTATTAGTACAATAAAGTATGTATGTACATACAAAATTGTTAGTGTTCAATGAGCTTCATATTTTAAAAGTCGAAGCCACCATACTTGGGTGATCCTAGAGTTAAGACTACAAGATAGATTAGATATTTTTCTATTTTTTTTTTTAAACTAATACAACTTGCGAAGCGATAAGTTTGTCTGCAGAAAATACCTAGGCTAAAACAACTGCAACGATCGGATAAATAAAATAAATTTCTTTCTGCCAAAATAAATCGAATAAAAAATAACACGAAGTCAACGTAAACTAAATAGATAAAATATATTACGTTCTGGGTGGAAAGACAATTTATAAATTAATTGCACAATCTGATTGCAATACTTAATAAACTATAAGAATAGTAAATAGTAAAACAAATTTAAATTTGTGATAATCAAAATATGTATGTATGTATGTATCTATATGCAGGATATCAACTATTATTTAAATTCTACTACAATGCAGTCAACGGTGCTATAAAAAAGATTTATTAAACCAATAATTACAAATAATTACTTAAACATGTCAATAGGTAATAATTAACGAATGAAATTCTTATTTTAGAAAAAAAAATTTGAACTTTAGTTATGAAATATTTGAAGAATGTGTTAAGTTGTATAATGTATGGCTTAACTTAAGTACATAGTTTTTGTTTGGCATTTTCGCAATAAGAATACAAATGTTTAATAAAAATAATTTATTAAATGGTAACAGATGCCAGAATAGTTTTCATTGTCAATTTAACTAAAAACTTTTCTTGGCAAGTAGATTTTTATATTTTTTGCAATAACGTTTAGGATTTAAAAAAACTATCTATTGGAAATACCAAGTAAATATTCCATGGTAAATAGTCTTATAATACGTGATATGTTTTCCGTAGTATTATAATCTATAATAGAAGCATTGTCATGTTCTGTATGCCATATGCTTGGAAATGGTGTAGGTATAATATGCAGAATGGGAACATTGCGCTTTAGAAATGGTGTATGATCATCTTCTATAAATGCCGAACGCAGAGCATTGGCTTGGAAATATCTTTCAGGGTTGTACGGCTTCATACCGCTGCTAACATACTGCTGCATAAGACCAGCGTCTGTTAGGCGTTCTTCTATGTTGATTAAGCGAATATACCACGATTCAGTGTTTTGGAAAAAACTATAAAATTTAGGATCTGGCGCTCCAATTAAATCCAACAACATTAATATATCAATTTTTGGTAAAAAGTTTTGTGATTCCCATTTTTTAGCTAAATGCCTTGCACCGTATATGGAGTCTGTGGGACTCCAATTTTTAAAAGCTTCTTCACCATCAAAGAACAGCAACATTAAACTAAGCTCAGATTCTCTAAATTGTTCCAAATGAGAGTCTAAAACTTCGGCTAAGTTTAAAAGCATGGCACAAGGAACGGCTGAATCGGTAGCACCCAAGAATTCAAAATTTTTCATGATTTTACTATCGTAATGACAGGCCAAAACCAAATAACGATCTGCATTTGGATTAAGTGTTGCAATTATATTGTGAAATTCATAGCGACGCTTTGTGGGTGCAGTGTCATTAAAACTGTCAACTTCTACTGACCATTGCAGATCTCTCAGACTTTTAATTATATAGTCACGAACTTTTTTATGCCCTGGTGAGCCCACTGTGCGAGGTATTAGAATTTCCTTGGTGGCTTGTTTTAAATGATTGACATTTGATAGCCGGCTTAAGTAGGAAAATTGTTTTTCACTTAATTCTGGAGTGGCGTAGGGTATCTGGAAAGAAATTAATAAAGAAAACAAATTTTAGTATACAAACTACAAAACAATTAAACCCACCTGTTTTGTTCCTACTAAAAAAACACCATCATCATTGGCCGTCACAGACACCAAAAAAAAGATAACCAAAAACAAATCTCTTAAATTCATTTTTTTTTTAGTTTTTTTAAAAGTTAAATTGCGAGCTAGTTCAGCAAAGGGCCAGGGTCTTCAACAATTTTTCAATGTTTAAAATAATCAACAAGTGTTTTGCTTTTCTTTCATGACTTTAATAAAGTTTTAGCGACACGTAGACAGTAACATACATACATACATATGTATGTACATATTTGCGTTGCTGTTATTTATTCTACAATTTTTTTTGCAGATTCGTTGATCTATTTTATTTTAGACTCTATTTACATTAATTTTTAACAAAATAAGACCGAAATTATTTTAGAGCAAGGAAACCGGCGTAAACAAACAAATATTGCGTATTTTTTCAATTATCAATTAATGATGAGTAGTTATACGGGATTTGTTTCGTAAGCCATTCGTAAACCACTTTCGTACAAAAACTCTAAAAAGTCATGTTAAAAAGTTTTGTCTTGTTTTTTACTTTAACAGCATTATGTTAAGTTATCAATGAAGTTGAATAACATTATAACAATAGAATAATTACATATGTATGTAAATCAAATTGGATTTATTATTTTAATATTCAATTACTTTTTATTTAGGTAAGTTATTTTTCACAAATTGTAAAAATTTGTGCGCAAAAACATAAATTTCCAAAATGTAAACAAACGTAGAACAACTGTTTAAATGCAGACCTGTCAGCTTATTTTTGGTTTATAGAAGAGTAAATCCATCAATAAAATTTTCAATTTTAGTTTTGGTTTATTAAACAATTTTCCTTAAAAATGCTTCACAAACATTCCACAACTTTTTATGAGTACGGCTGATTTAGTTTTGAAAACACTGGCCCATATCTTATATGCCCAAGCAGCTCTATAAATGACAAAAAAAAACTTGCAAGGAATATGTACTTTGTTGCCAAACACTGCAGTAACTGAGACCATTTTCTTCCCAGCTGAACTATTGGTTAGTCTGAACCGTATATGTATATATGTATGTATGTACATAACCGGAACTTATCGTGTTGTTTTGATTTTATTAATACATTTTTTTTGCATCGCCGGCGGTGACTTATTTTACATCAACTAGAATTTTGTAAAACAACAGTAACTATTTCTAACATTGTATCATGGTGGAATAACATTTTTCGTCGAAGGCAGAGTTGTTATCAAACACATGTTTCGAAAAATTTACCTCAGCGATTAATAAAAAAAAGAAAACAAAAACAAAACAGGCTGCTTACCAAATCGACTACTTCAAAACAAGCACCCAAATTATAAATTTTCTTTGATGGCAATAGACTTTGAACAAAGGATGGACAATTTTTGCGCACTTGATCCATTAAAGAGTTATAGATTTTGCTATTTTCGTTTAAAATATTTAACAAACGCATTTCTAAATATTTTCAACACAAAGAAACGAACGCGCTACGATATTATGCAAGTCTGTAAACTGTTGTAACCATGTACAGAGAGTATTACAATTAACATTTTGAACACTGTTATCTTTAATTCGCAAAAACAAAACTCTTCTTTTATTTACATTTTTCTTTTAAGAAACATGAAATTTGTGTTTCTTCACTACTAAAGGGAAATGGTATTGATTTTTAATAAAAATGCTTACTTTTAACAGTACAAAATTACTTATCCATATTAATATAAAATTTAGGATTCAATCTGCCTTCCTTCTGCTAGTTGTCGATTCGCCGAAGTAAGCTCTGTAGATATATAAAGCCAATGCGACATGTAGAACCAAAACAGCACCCACGGCTGAATATATATTGCTTTTGGTATCAGTCAACATGAAAAATCTATCCAAGATTACTGCTTTCAAGCAAAAGAAGGTACCTACTGGCATAAACACAATTAGTGAACAGTAAAACAAAACTACTTTGAAAGCACTGTAATCTTTAATATCCTGAAAAGTAAAAAGAGAAAACATGATTTTTTTTGCTGAATTTTTTGTTTTATAAAAAACTTACGTCTGACATAGTTTTGTCGTATTTTGCCTGTTTTGCTGATTCTGTGGTATTGCCTTTATTTTTGTTTGCCATTTTGCTATTTAGTAAATCTTAAAAATTTGATTTAACTATAAATAAATAAATAAAAGTGTTTTATCTCTTCTTTGAGATAAATTGTCAAAAATGACAATTCGATAAAGAACGTCACATGACAAGCTAACATTTTATGGGGAAACGTCAATGTTAAGCGAGCAGCATATGTTAGCAGTATATGAACAGAGCTGTATTGCAGTTGGAAGCAGTGTTCGGAGCATGGTCTAATAATCAGGTCTGCGCAAGAAGGAATATGGTTTTTTGTAGGGTTGTGTTTTGACCGTTAAATAATCTGCAAAAATATGGTAAGTTAATTCGGTCTTGTCAAAAGTTGTTTACATTTTTGGCCGCCATCATGAATATTATTGTTTACGTTATGCTTTTTGTTTTTGCATAACCAATAAATACATACAAAACAACTTTTGTTTTGTTTTGTATACAGCTTTGTTTTGACAATGTTGAATTAATTTTACACAAACAAAATGCATGTCGATTTTGTTGTTGCGTTGATACGCGCACCTTATTATTCCACCATGGTTCGGAGGTTCGAATAATTGTACTCCGCGAAGATGCCACATTCCTTATCGTACTTTTGATGTAGTATGGTGTTATTTGAATATGTTTTTGGTTATTTAAAGCAAAAAGAAAATAACATTGATCAACAGACGACTGTCTTTTTGTTTGTGCAATAAAAATCTGAAATATTTTGCTTGTTTGTTGCAAGTTGATATTCATCTTATTATCGGTAATTGGCTTATTTTTAGTGATTTGGCGGTAATAATACAAGAAATAACGTCGGGAGCATTATGTCGTCAAATTGCGAATGTTCAAGCTTGTGTCTCTAGGTATCTTAAAACACATTTTTTTATAGTTTTACTGAAGAAGCTTGTATATTATTTGTATTGTAAATTTTAATTACGGGATTAATATACAAAAAAATTCACTATTATCAATACTAATAATGTTTTTTTTTTAATTTTTTTTTCACCTTTTAAGGCCGTGCTTCAGTATCCTACACAATCGTACTATTCATTCACAGGAAAATCTAACAAAAATCTGGTGTTGTAGGTGCCACACTATCATAAAAAACTGATGCCGACTTTAAAAAATCGTTTCCCAATGGTGTTGTAGGTGTCACACTATCACACAAAACTGATGCCAAAACATCTGTTTGTTTTGTGTAATCATTTATTTACATATATTTAAAAAAAAATACATATATTTCGTTGCATCAAACGAAAAGAATAAAGTTTTACGCATAAAGACAAACTTAATATTCTAAGCTCGTTGACAATAAATACTCCTCTGATCGCATAAAAACTATCATTTTATGAAAATTTTCATAAAATTTTATAAATCGCATGATTTGCCCAAAAATATAATTTTCATGCAAATAATTGACTTTGGCAGCAATATGTTCCAACATTTGTTGCAGGATATGTTTTCAAACACATATACGTGCGGTCCACACGTTAAACTCTTCTGTTGGCAACAGAATTTGTATTTTCCTCTTATATAATTGATTTCAATAAATTTTATTAGAACATTTGGTTTTATTTCGTTGACTATTGGAAAAAAAACATCAGGAATAAAAAATATAAAAGTTTAAATATTGATTTTTAAGAAGGTATCGAGATTTGTAGAGATTTTCTTAAACATTTTTGTTATACGCATTTCATTGTGGAGCTCTCGGAGAAATCATCATCACATTGCTGCGCTATACTAATCAACGTAGCTGTCGAAATGTGGCCAAGAAGTGACGGTAAATTATACAATCTGGCAATAACGAATATAAGTGAAAATTTTGTTTTCTTTCCGTTTTCCCATCCAAATTTATGTTTAGTTCACTTTAGTGACTCGATTCGTGAGGAACGTTAAAAACGGAAAACTATTAATTCGAGTTTGAAATTGTTTCTCATATTTGTTATGTATATGGAATTTAAGAAAAAAAAAATCAAGAACAAGTAAGTAATTAACTGAAAGAACAAAGTAACTGTGTGCAATTAAGAGAAACCTTTTGTTAAGAATTTACTAAAATTATTTGTGAACATCATAAGATAAAGAAGTTGTGAAAAGGTAAAAAACATTTAATATATGTACTTACATAGGTACATACAATATATGTATGTATGTAAGTATAGTAAGTAGTAAAATATACGCCATACATGTACATAAAATTTTCTTTGTTCGCTTGGCATATTTTTCCGTTGCTGTATGTATGTATGTATGAACTTGCATGGAGTATTGTGTTATATTTTGTTTAAAATGGGACAGAAATAAGTTTTGTATTAAATTTTTATAATTTAAATTATGCCCGTATATGCATAAGTATTTCGCTTTCTATTTTCTATGCATAGTCTAATTGGAAACACATCTGTTTGTATGTACTTATGTATACATAAGTATATATATTTTACATGCATGTAAAATATACACTGTAATTAAATAAACACATAAAAACTCTTGGTGAAAAAAAACAAGAAAAATTTCAATACGTAGTATGTATGCACGCTCACACAGATCCATATATAAAAATTTAAAAAGCAAAAAGAACAACTTTGGAAACCAAAATAATAATAAACGGCGTAATTTGCAGAAATCAGCTGTCTATCCGCAAACCTAAAACTAAAAATAACAAATATAAAATAAACATAAATATAAACAAACAGTAAATAAATAACAAAATAGAGTTACCAGTTAATCTGCAGTCTAGTCCAGTTGTGGGCAAATAATTAAGAAACTCGTTGTATTAATAAATAATAAAATTTACTTCTTTTAAATGGCTTATTTTTAAGCTCTTCGAATTTTAAGGATATTTATATAAATAGCAGCTGGGAATATACATATTGTTATTTGTTTCTGGAATTTAATAGTTTTAATTTTCAGGAAAATTATACATATATAATAATAATGTATGTATGTAAGTACAGACATACATATGTATATTTTTATAAATGGTGTGCCTATTTTAAAATTGTATGTACATATTTGTTTAATAAAATGAGTTCTAAAAATATTTATTTTCAGTAAAAATTATTTTTATTGTTTTCTTTTCAGTAACTTATTATTTTTGAAAACTTGAGTGCTCAACCGTCCTAAAAAAATTACAAAAGAAACTTTGCTATCATATCAAAGAAACACTGCTAAATTAGTTTAAATAAGTGATTAAAAATAAACCTTGAAAAAAAACCAGGAAGTTTTTTTTTTTATATTAAAAAAATTCCAACTAAAAACCAATAAAGCAATAAAAAAAACATGCCGTTTATTTCAAAAGATTGGCGCTCACCAGGAGAAGCTTGGGTCAAAACCGAAGAAGGTTGGGAACGTTTGAAAGTTCTTGAATGCGGTAAACGTAAACGGTGAGTAAAATCATGTTTGTTTTATTTATTATGAATTTCGTGAAACGGTTCGAAACTCGGACGTTTTCGAAAACAATGAAAATTTATATGAAATAAACTCAGTTTTTTTTGGGGTATTTTTTACACAATTTCATAAAATACAAACAATCGCACAGATGTGCAATAGCTTTTCGTGTTTAGTCTAAAGGTTTGTTCTATAAAATAATATAAAAAGATACAAATTTATAATGGAAAATAAAATTAGAAATAAGTATACTAAAAAAATATCTCAAAAAAAAAATTTTCCATTTGTAAAACATTTCTTTTTCAAAATCTATATTAATCTATAGGATTTTAAAATTGTTGTTAAAATCATTTGCTATTGAAAAGTAAAGTAGATACTGGCTACTGTCGAATAGAATAGTGCGGAACACAATAAGTTTTTTAAATGATTCCAACCCAAATCATCTGGTGAAAGCAATTGTGTGTGAGTATAAAATAAAACGAGTTTTTTGTGTGAAATGTTTTATTGAAAACAAAAACAAAATTTCTTATATTTTTTGTTGGAGAAACTCTAGAACAACAAAAAAAAAAAAAAAACGAAGAAAATAAATCAATCGCAGGGATGGAATTCAGTGCCGGCAAGGTATGGAGTAGTTTGTACCGAGTAGTTGCTACTATTTTTTTTTTTTTTGGTACTCAATAATCAAAAGTACTTAATACTTTCATGCAAAAATGCAACAAGAAAATGCATAAATTTAAAAAAATATTAGAGTTTTCTCAATTTTGTATTGTATTATTGTCTTGTATTTCGTCCCACTGTTGCATACCTACATATATTTTTATCTCCTTGAGCTTTAAAGTAACCATCATTTAAAAAATAGTGAGTTTCTTAATAAGATTAGGGGCTGTGCACATATTACGTAACGCTCCAGGGGGGTGGTTTAAGATTTGTTACGGATTGGAAATTTTGCACAAAAAAATTAGTAAAAAACGTTACGAAGCAATCTTTCTCTTGATTTTTACACGTAATACAGAAATTATACGAAATGGAATTTATAATTTTTTTACTTCCTTGATTTTCATTCGAATTTTGTGTTGCTGCACTTTATCGTTTCAAAAGCCTTTGTGACATTTAATCATTTTATTTCATAGTTCCCATGACATTTTTTGTTTGTGGGTGCAGAGAAATAATTGTCTCGTTGCAAAGTCTAATCAACTGATTGTGTTTTGAGATTTTTTTTCTAGTTATGAAGACTTTTTCTATTTTTTGCATTTTAATTTTGCTTTAAATATCATTGTTTTCAGAAAATGACATGTGATAATTTATGTTTTATAAATACGTATGCTATTCCATTTCAAAATTAAATTGTATTCAATCAAAAATTTTACGTTTCTTATAGCAGAGACAAGTATTACAGCTTTTCGACATGAATTTTAATAATGCTTTATTTTGGCGTTGCATTATTTTGCGAACATGTATGTATGTATGTACATAACTAATACGAGTGTATAAAGGGGATTGTAGTGTAATACATACATACATACATATGTATATGTTTGCTGCACTCCATTAATTATTTTAAATAATTTAAGGCACCACGAAATAAGCCCCAATGAAATAAGCCCCAAATCGAAAAATGAAATAAGCCCCAAAAAATTTTATGAAATAAACCCCAAAAAAAATGAAATAAGCCCCAAACAAAATTTACGAAATAAGCCCCAAATAAAATGAAATAAGCCCCAAAAAATTTTATGAAATAAGCCCCAAATTTTTAAAAAATGAAATAAACCCCAAAAAAAATGAAATAAGCCCCAAATTTGTCAACTTTTTGATGTAAGCTTAAGAAGAAATCATAAAATGCAAGAATTTTATCCTCTAAATTATGTCGAACACCGGCTTCGCGTTCAAAGTATTCTCTGCATAACCGGCCTACGGCAGGGCGCAAGAATTTTAGATATATTTTACGGATATGAAATAAGCCCCAAATAAAATGAAATAAGCCCCAAAAAATTTTATGAAATAAGCCCCAAATTTTTAAAAAATGAAATAAGCCCCAAAAAAAATTAAATAAACCCCAAACAAAAAATTTGAAAATTTTTTGGGGCTTATTTCATTTTTCGATTTGGGGCTTATTTTATTGGGGCTTATTTCGTGCCACCTAATTTAATGCTTTTTAAAAATCTATAATTATGTTAATATAGGTACATAAAAAATGTTATACCTATGTATATTTTAACAATACTATATACAAAATAGAAGTAGCAATATTGCTATGTGATCCTGACCTATCGTGTTTTCATTTGAAGGATAAAATATTTTTAACAGCTACTTTATAACCCGATTCGAAAAAAGGAATTGTGCGAATTTGTATTTTATTTGCAAACATATTAATCTTTATAATAATCATCCTACGGCTGAAATCACACCAACGAAAGTTAAAACGTTTTTGTCTGTTAAGTCAAAGACACTTGATTGATGCCACCCCACATCAAAAAAAAAAAAAAAAAATATAATAACATTAATTTTTCGTCTTTAAAGACAAACGGTAATCAGACAGGGAAAAATATAAAATAGTAGAATTGTATTAGAATTACCTCTAATTATTTTTTTGCCATCCCAAACACCAGTTGCCCAAACATTACAGGTCATTATTATTTTTGCATTCCCATAATATTTATACACAAAATATTGCTTGGTGAAGGGTATATAAGATTTAATTTTAGTTAATACTTTCAAACAACTTTTGCTGTTTTGTAAGAGGAAAATACGAAACACTTAAACTGAAACCAATTAAAAAAATGATTTTTTGTTGTTAGTTACTGAAAATCAGAAATAAATTTGCACTTCAAAATCATGATAAACACTTACAAACATATATCTGTATATATGTAAGTACATGCATACGTACACATTCATTTATTAGATAAAAAAGAAGGCAAAAAAGTTTTTTTTTTTAACTAACCGTAGATTAACTTTACGCTCTGCTGCATTTTAACATTTTATATAGCCTTTACTTTAATTACACTTTGCAACAAAAATATGATTTTATTTTGTTCACTTGAAAAATTATTTATTTAGATCTTTTGGATAAAACCGGAGTTTTACCGTTTTTCTGCGTATGACAATTAAATAAAAAAATAGCAAATTTTATTAATCATGAATTTATATTCCGAGAGTGGAAATTATCATTCACTTAAGGTACGGTCACATCTGTCAAACATTTGCCCAAAAAAGCGTAACCACTAAATACGAATGAAAACACTTTTGATTTAGATACCTGTTTATTACGTTAAACAGTTCCCTACATAATTTATAGAAAATGTAATAGAATCTTATCTTATTAGATGCTGTCCAACTTAATAAATAAATGCATAAATCAAAAAGTTTTTCATTCGTATTTAGTGGTTACGCTTTTTTGGGCAAATGTTTGACAGATGTGACCGTACCTTTACACAATACACGACAGTTACTACCAAGGCGAATTCACTTACCAAGTGCTTTTTATTTCTACAACTAATACGACATTACAACAAAGTTTGACATATCATCTCATGTGATTGCATGTAAAAATTTTGACATATCGACCTCCATTATACAAGGTCCAGTTGATTATTTTCGGGGTGAAACCCTTGTAAATGTGAGCCAATTACTTTGTCAAATGCGCTGTTGACACATATTTTGGTACATATTTTGAAAAAGTAAGTAAGCGAATTGACCTGAGTCTACACGTTATGAATTTGCCTTGTCCATTATACAAGAAAAAAGTAGCTCCGCTGTGTTTATAACACCACCTGATAAGTGAATTCGCCGTGGCTACTAAATGTATGCAGCACAATAATCTCCTTTTGAAAAAACAAATTTGATGTGCCGCACCAGACAGGATATAATATATATATTATAATACATACATATATTATATGTATGCACATAAGTACAATTTTCAATACTAAGTTTGGACTATATTCTTAAAAAATAATTTATTTATTATGGTTCGTATTTAGCAACCAATGAAATGCAGCATACAAATTAGTTAACCCACAACAAATAAATAATTTTTTTGAAAACATAAATTCTTGATCGAATGAGATGTTATATTTTATATTCATAAATAATAAAAAAATCTTTTTTTTTTTGTTGGAAACTTATGCCAGAAGCAGCGTCGGAAATAAAAAAAAATTGTGTTGGGTATACATATTTTGAGAAAATTGCCTGAAAAATTTCCTTATATTTTTTTCTCTATTCCGTGTTTTTAGCATATGCGCCAAACCAAAGATACGAAAAACTATGTGAAAAATAAAAAAAAATGGACTAAAACGCTAAAATGTTAAAATTGCATGATTTATTTGTCGTTCAGTGTATTGATTGAGTCAAACATACAAAATTGAATTTGAAAACATCAAATAAAAGCACATTAAATGCTTATCTTTTGAAAAATGCTTATAAAACAAAGAAATAAAGCAATTTTCCAAAATATATAATTAACTTTAACAACAGTTAGTTTTACTATTAAATTAAAAGTAAACATTATTTATACAGTGGCGAGCAAATGTGCACATTGTAAATAATTTAGCTAAATATTTCGTTTTTCGTTTCGTTTTTTTTTAATAAAATTAGTGTAATTTTAATCACAATATGTTTATGTTCCAAAAATATGTTTAATTGTTTTATGCAAATTGTGTTTTCATAAAATAAAAATGCATAAAACGTACATATGTGCTTGAAATGCAATTATTAGAATCAATTTTCATAAACAATTATTAAAGTTAATGTTGGTTTAGTGTACGAATTTTGTATGGGAAAGCCGATTAATATTACGATTGATAGCTTTTTAAACATACTTTGCTTAGAAATATGTATCGGACCATAATCATAGTCTTTAAAAAAGTAACTTATGACATATTATTGTTAGTTTGTCGGTTCGATTCCAGCGAAGGACTTATGGAATCCACAAAAGGTGTAATTAACTTCACTCGTAAAGGAGCCATGTTGCCATTTGGTTTAAAATTCAGTTTTGATGCAGTGCAATACAAATAAAGAAAAATATGTGCATCGTTTGCAGAAAAAAAAATATGTAGTCGTAGAAGAAAAGTCCTAAGAGTACTATAAAAATTTGGAACAATATCTTACTAATTATTGCTTGCAACTTTCAAAACAACTGATTCGACTAAACAGATTAAAAAATACAAACATATTTCCGAACTAGTTTCATTAGATAGGGAATTTTGTAAAAATGGCTAAAATACTGCCTTAGGTTCGTTTTCGAATTTTTCGGTACAAAAAGCTTTTCCTGTTTGGATTTTTTTTAAAAATTTGTATATTTTGAAATTTTGTATGTATGCACTTCTCCTGGTCTGTAGAACCACTAAGAATAGATATTTTGGTAATTAAAATTTGAAGGAGATAAAACCGGCTAAAATCGATATCTCTACATCTCTAAAGTTGGCACCAAAAAATCCCATTTAATTTCAATTTATTCAAGAAAAAGTGGTTCGTTGTGTGTTATTTTTAAAAATTTATCTATTTTAAGGGTATAATAAGAGCGAAAGTTCAGTTTTCGGTCCTTTTGTCCCCGATTTATAATCGAAAGCTATAAACAGAAAAATTTAATTCTAAAAAAAAACTTCAAATGGACTTAGCATTTTTTTTTAATTTTAATGTAGAGGGGGAAAATTTGATCCCTCTGTTTGGTACGTTTTTCTTTGCAATAAATTTTTTTAAGTACAATAATATGTAAGAGAACAAAAATTTTAACTATAAAATCCCTTTACAATGAAGAATTAGTAAAGAAAATGTTTGTTTTTTAGGGTGGTGTTGGCTGAAGTGGTTAGCGCGTTGACTACTAAGCAAACAATGACTTGGGGCCTGGGTTCAAACCCTGTCCAGAGCAAGTCAATAAACATCATTAATTTCTCTAATGTACATTAGTGAGACATTGTATTTATTGTTGTCGGACTATTTAAGTGATGAAGGAATAACACTGGTCACTAAAAAACTGTTCCGACAGCGATTGATGCTATCCAAGCTAATGTACACAACATCGCCCTCCTTCGTCGGTTAGCAGAAACATCGGCGAAGTAAATCAATTAATAAAATGCCTGCTAATACAGCTTAACAAAGTTAATGCGTCTCCTTAACACCGGAGGCCCTCAACACTGCCTTAAAAAAATTAACATAACGCGCAAAGCAGAGTTGTGAAAGAGTTAAGTCTTCTAAATTTTCAACATCTATCTTCTCTACCCTATCCATCTCCCTGAGTTCCGGCTCAGTGCACTGCATACTGAGGGGTCATCCCCTGAGTGCTGGTCCTAAATAAAAAAAAAAGGTGGGGTACTATTTGAAACATGGCGAATTCTGAAATAGTTTATTTTGATACACTCAAAAAAAAAAAAAAAAAGACGTGTACTAAATTTTAGTAAAAAAAATTTCCTTGAAAATAGTTTTTTAAAAATTTCTATATTTAAGTATAATTTGATTAATAATGTACTTATGTATGCATATTTTTTTTTAAATCAAATAAAATTTTCTTATAATAAAAAAAATCATCTCTTCAAAATGTCACTTCAAAAAATTCTACTTCAAGATAATTTTCAGTTTATTTAAGTGCGCTTTTGCTAAAAGTAAGAATGTTTCTTTTTTTACTAAATTCAAGTACATACATTTTATCATACAAATTAAATTATTTATAAAAAAATGATTTAGAAAATGACTTTCTCCCGAATAGTTCATACAAATTTGAATACAACTTTCCACTCAAATCATTTGTTCGTCTTGTGGAAACAGCACCTAAGACAAATGCTATTTTCAGAGAATTCTTAAAAGTCTTAACGACGCATTTATTTCTATTTTTATTACACAAACTTTCTATAGCATGCTTGAGATTTATTGAAAAATTAAACTATTCGTTACATAGCTACGAAATTGAAATGAACACATGTGTTTCTTATCAATTACAAAATGTTGTAATATTTGAAACTATAAAAAAACAAAAATAGTAAAACACGTGAATTTCTTGATTATAAATATTTAAATTAAAGGTTAATACTACAAAAGATTTTCATAAACTGTTTAAATTAAAACCTTCAATACAGACTTGAGTGCTGTAAAAAATATTTTCTTGAAATTTGAATACTCGTATTTTGACATCTCTTGACTCACTGCATGGGCTGTCTATTACTTTTAATTTTAAAAATAAACTTTTGTATTAGTTGGTGCTCTGATTTTTAGAATCGGATTTTTGTTTATTTTTTTTTATTCATAAATATTAATTTTGACCATAAATTGAGAATGACCTAGTTTTCACTATTTGTTTGTTTATAAATGCAACACAAATTCATGTACATACACATTTACATACATACATACACACCAATGTATGTGTTTATATTAATTTCTGTAATTTTTTATATACTTAGGTCTGCTATAAATATGTTTTGTATTTATGTACACATGTATGTATGTATATATGTAACTAGACACCAACAAGTATATAACTACAATATAATATGAAGTTGCACTTAATTTACATACAAATAAGAAACAGATATTAAAAGGCTGTTTTCTAAAAAATTTGGAAAAAATATATTTACTTATTAAGCTATTGCATAGCTTTTATCGCGCGCTTTGAGGTGACCGAATGAAGAAATTTTGTCTTAAGTCTTTTGTTTTTGAAACGAAAAAACCTGACACTAAGTTTGTTTCTTAAGTCTTTTGTTTTTAGAAATGAAAACTTCTTTTTTGTATAGTCTATGTATGATGACTACACAGTGTTGCCGCTTTGGAAATTTTTTAAATTTCCAGCGTTGCCACTTTTCCAGGAAATTTTCTGGGATTTTTGTCCACGTTTTGGGAATGACCGTCCGGTGTTGCCACTTGTCCCGGGAATTTTTCTTGGATTTTGAGTCCAAGTTTTTGGGAATTACCGAAGGTGGTTTGTGCATTTGCTAAGGTTTGTGTCTCTGCTAAGAATTTGTGTCTCGACTAAACACAAGTGTGTCTTGGCTAAGTGTTTCCAAACTAGCAAGTGTCGTCGAATAAGCAGATATATCTATATATGAGCCGTTTATTTTGAAAGTGGCATAAGTTACTTTTTAAAAAAAATCGAGTTAATGGCAACACTTAATAAAATTGAACGGCATCTTTTCACTTGTAAGATATTTGCAATCAACAAAAAAAAGTGACTTATGCAACTTTAAAAATAAAGGGCTCATATGTATATAAAAGAAAGTCGTGTTAGTTTCACTATTTATAACTCAAGAACGGCTGAAAATTGGTGGGCAGGTTACAGAGCCAAAACTGCCTAATAGAATCAAGAAGATTTTCTCTATGAAACGCTTTTAGGCTAAGGGGTATCCCAGCAGAAAGAAGCGAAGATTTTTTCGAAGCGATTCCTTATTGTTTTTATGTGGTAAATCTTATTAATTTTTTTAATAAGGAAAACACATAAAATCAAGAAGAAAACTTGTTATTTACATTTTTGAAGTGAAAACTTCTATTGGCGCGGTACGAAGGTTTTGGATGAGACAAAACCTCAGAACTCGCGACACCGTCACGCTTGTAGCATCTCTGTTTGTGCGAATGCCTAGTCGGAGTGAAGTTAACAACCTACAGATATTGGGGTTTATTACGGTTCTCGATTCGACTTCGACTGCTGTAATAGATTAAAGAAAAATGTTGTGTGTTTCTTTAATCTAGTACAACAGTCGAAGTCGATTCGAGAACCGTAGTAAGGCCCAACACCTAAATTTTTCGCTCAAAATGAAGCGAGCGCCCTCTCTTGTGGGTGATGTTGCTATATATGAGAAAAACACTCATTTTTTGGTGCACCAAATAGGGCGCACTCTTCAATTTGAGTGAAACTGATTAAGAAGAGTACACAAAGATGGCGCTCTCTTCATTTTGACCGAAAAAAATTTAGGGTGTTAACTTCTCGGGCGCAGTTGCATTTGCGTTTACAATAAGTGGCATGGTAAAACTAGCAGGTACATATGCGCAGTTCGACAACAAGTACAACAATCCAAAAACAACATGTATTTTGTTGGTATAAAGCACTCGCTTCATATCAAAACACATAAACAAATTAAAAGCATTTTAATACCTATGAGTACCAAACTGTAACCATTTTTTATGTACTCTCTTCAAACTATATCAGTTTGTATGAAAATTTGCTATAAAGCGAGCTCAGTCAGGTGTGCTAGTAAGCTCACCTGTTGCATACGCCTTGATAAGTGGTTAAATTTGTTGCATGTATTTATATAATTGATTATATCTACGCATAATTTTTTTGGCAATAGCACGTGTATTGTTGTAATCACAAAACGTTTTCTCTTCTGTCGGCACTCCCGGAGTGCTACCCGTAGTTTTTTTATTTTTTCCAAGGCTTTTTACATTTCTTTAATTTGGTTGGTTGGTTTGCATAAGATTCCGTTTTGACAGACCACTCCACTCGACAGTGTCAACCTGTGTAGGTCCGAACCCAGGCTTCGGATTCGGTAATTAAGATACTAGATCCAACCCGTCGTATTGAGATAGCTGATCAGGTCACCCAGACCTATCCCTGATAGCTCCGAAAGTTCGTCTAGTATACTATTGCCTAAGAATTTGTGTCTCGAAAAGTGCAAAGCCGGGCCTTCGCAAAGAAAGTTGAAGGCTCGTTTTTCTTTAATTTATTTTGAGATTTTTTACAGTTCAAAATATTTTTCAATTAATTTTAGTGATTTTCCAAAAATTTATTAAAGAATTTTTTTTATTTTATATCGATGACAAAGAAGAAAAAAGAAAAAGAACAGTTTTCAAAATTTAATTTTTTTTTAGGTAATGGGTTAGCTAATTTTGATAGCATATACATATTATGCTACATATTGTTGTCTGCTAATCCCAACAGCTTTGTGATAAAACATTTTTGAAATTTGTCTGTACTTTTTCTAAATTTAAATTATTTTTCTATTCTTTCCATATTTGTATGACTCATTAATAGCACATTTTGGGAAAATATTTTGAAATTTTTTCTGCATGACACAATTTCAAAGGCATATCGACCCTTAACTGCGAAAAAAAAACGTAACTAACATTTTTTTCGGACTTTTTTAAGTATTTTCATTAAAATATTCTTAAGAAATTGAAAATAATCTGTAAAATAAAAAAACTTCTCCTGTAAAATTTGTTCTTTGCTTGTTATGTTTTTTTTAGCGGTTAGGGATCGATATATTAATAACTATCCAATTGCATAGTGCATATACCCACACATATGTATCTACATATGTGTATGTATATCTCCAAAAATAAGAATGAAAATTTTCCCACAATCATAGTAAATACTAGTGATGTTACGAATATCAATTCTTGGTATTCGCGAATACGAATAGTTGAAACACTATTCGCCGAATACGAATATTATTTATAAGGCTTAGAGCCACGTAATATTTCAAATTTAATTGGAAAAAATCCCTCCCTTTGCGTCAGTAACAATAAATTGAAAAAAAAAAACTGTCACACTACTTTAGGTATTTATCATTATTTTGACATTGAGATGCCGAATTTGAAGACCGCTCGTGCCCAAGCGTAATTAATATTTTTATATTATTATTATTACGAATAAACGTAATTATTAATACCCTAATACAAGGGTCACAGTAATATGTGAATTTCCCTAATATAGAGTAAAAATAACAAAAACGTTAGAATACAAAGTAGAATACTTTGATGATAACGGACTATGAGTTTGTGTTGATTATTAGTAATTTCCAAACAGTAATGAGGGAATTTCGTTCTAACCAGCACTGTTTCAAGGTAGAATAAAAAATGAATTAAAAATTAATTCTCATATTCTATTTCTCTTGAAAAACTGGTTAAATAGTTGATATTCCTCTCAATTAGTATCCACTTTACGAAAATTGTAAAGATGGACAATTGAACGCTGATGAGAGGTGTAGCGGCCTTGAAATCAGTACTGATACGTTTTGCTAAAAACTGATTGGATATAAATAATAATATTTTCCAACATAAAAAACTCTTAGTAATTTTGAATTTTCATTTATTCAATAAAACTGAACTTGAGGCTGATAATATTACTTTTCATATAAAAATTATTATAAATTAATATATTTTTGTATATTTGATGTACTTTTTTTTAAATTTTTGTATGTTTTTTTTTTTTTTTGGGGAAAATGTATGTGAAAATTATTCCAGAAATATTCGCTTGATTTTGGCGAATACTAATACGAATATCTTAAAATAGGCGAATAGTCAAATAATCTAATAAGAATACGAGTATTCGTAACATCACTAGTACATAAATAGGTGGCACGAAATAAGCCCCAATGAAATAAGCCCCAAATCGAAAAATGAAATAAGCCCCAAAAAATTTTCAAATATTTTGTTTGGGGTTTATTTCATTTTTTTTGGGGCTTATTTCATTTTTTAAAAATTTTAGGCTTATTTCATAAAATTTTTTGGGGCTTATTTCATTTTATTTGGGGCTTATTTCATATCCGTAAAATAGATCTAAAATCCTTGCGCCCTGCCGTAGGCCGGTTCTGCAGAGAATACTTTGAACGCGAAGCCGGTGTTCGATATACCATAGAGGATAAATTCCTTGCGCCCGCCCGTAGGCCGGTTATGCAGAAAATACTTTGCACGCGAAGCCTGTGATAGATATACCATAGAGGATAAATTCCTTGTGCCCGGACGTAGGCCGGTTATGCAGAAAATACTTTGAACGCGAAGCCTGTGTTCGATATACCATAGAGGATAAATTGCTTGCGCCCGGCCGTAGGCCGGTTATGCAGAGAATACTTTGAACGCGAAGCCGGTGTTCGATATACCATAGAGGATAAATACCTTGCGCCCGGCCGTAGGCCGGTTATGCAGAAAATACTTTGAACGCGAAGCCTGTGTTCGATATACCATAGAGGATAAATTCCTTGCGCCCGACCGTAGGCCGGTTATGCAGAGAATACTTTGAACGCGAAGCCGGTGTTCGATATACCATAGAGGATAAATTCCTTGCGCCCGGCCGTAGGCCGGTTATGAAGAGAATACTTTGAACGCGAAGCCTGTGTTCGATATACCATAGAGGATAAATTTCTTGCGCCCGGCCATAGGCCGGTTATGCAGAAAATAATTTGAACGCGAAGCCTGTGTTCGATATACCATAGAGGATAAATTCCTTGCGCCCGACCGTAGGCCGGTTATGCAGAGAATACTTTGAACGCGAAGCCGGTGTTCGATATACCATAGAGGATAAATTCCTTGCGCCCGGCCGTAGGCCGGTTATGCAGAGAATACTTTGAACGCGAAGCCTGTGTTCGATATACCATAGAGGATAAATTTCTTGCGCCCGGCCGTAGGCCTGTTATACAGAGAATACTTTGAACGCGAAGCCGGTGTTCGATATACCATAGAGGAGAAATTCCTTGCGCCCGGCCATAGGCCGGTTATGCAGAAAATACTTTGAACGCGAAGCCTGTGTTAGATATACCATAGAGGATAAACTTCTTGCGCCCGGCCGTAGGCCGGTTATGCAGAAAATGCTTGGAACGGGAAGCCGGTGTTCGATATAATTTAGAGGATAAAATTCTTGCATTTTATGATTTCTTCTTAAGCTTACATCATAAATATAACAAATTTGGGGCTTATTTCATTTTTTTGGGGTTTATTTCATTTTTTTAAAAATTTGGGGCTTATTTCATAAAATTTTTTGGGGCTTATTTCATTTTATTTGGGGCTTATTTCGTAAATTTTGTTTGGGGCTTATTTCATTTTTTTTGGGGTTTATTTCATAAAATTTTTTGGGGCTTATTTCATTTTTCGATTTGGGGCTTATTTCATTGGGGCTTATTTCGTGGTGCCCATAAATATGCCTGTATTTCTGGCTTAAAATCGTATATATGCAGTTTAAGTTTATTTTATAGATTTGTAGCATACTTACGTGCGTATAATGGTGATTTTTGTTGTTGTTGTATATAAAGAATATTTAGTATTGAAACCTTCACCTCATTTCTTCAATGTTTTATTTTTCAACTCTCTTTTGTTATAAAATAATTGTTGTTTTCCTATGTATTATATAATAGTGAATTTATGTACATACATATCGATAAGCCTCGTTTCACGTGGCAAGTTGAGAGCAAAGAAAATATGTGTATTTTTTTCTATAGGTTTTTCATGTTAAACTTAAATCAAACTTTTTAATTGTCGGGATTCACAGCAAAAATTGAGATTGATGGCTCGATTATGGATGGCAACCGAACTACAGTTGCATTGCCAGCCGGCAACTGAAAATTTTTGGCTGCCAGAAAAGCCCTAAATAGCAACTGAAACTGGCAGCTCTCTGTTAATACAATTTTCAGCAACTGAGGTTCGGTAGGCATTCATAATCGACCTATAAAATGGTTTACGTATAGCGCCAATGCTGTTTTTTTTACAGAAATTCTGTAAAATTTTCACTGATTTCAGGAAATAGAAATTTCATCTTTCACAGGAAATTTTTCTTATTTATGAAAAAAATTCGCGGGTAAATCGACTTATCTTTACATACACAAGCAATTGGCGCTATGTAATAGTTGTAGATGTACATATATACATATGTATGTACGTACTAGAGTTGTCAATTATTCGCCTTTCAACTTTGTTCGAATAATTCAAATAATTGTTTTTGTTCGTTCGATCAAACGATAAAAGCTAAAAAATTATTCGATTAATCGATGAGAACAACAAATAAAAAAAGCTTAAAAATTATTTATTGATAAAAAATAAATGTTTGTTATTAACACAATAATGCATATACATGTAACCAAAAAAACTTAAAAATAAATAACATGTATTTATTTGGTTGGTATAAAGTACCCGCTTTGCTTCATAGCATTCAAACAAATTTAAACGATTTTTACGTATGCATTTTAAACTGAAAAAAGTTGTTCGATTAATTGACATTAATTAATCGATTTATTCGTTATTCGAAATTCGGCATTTTAAAATTATTGGAGCAAGAGTTTGGTTCTCTTTAACCGATTAATCGAATTATTCTTTATCGGTTGACAACTCTAGTACGTACACACACATACTTATATCCATATTATTTATAAACATATTTTGTTTTGTCCTTTTATGCTACAACAACATCCTTATAATAATTTATAACAAATTGTTGCATTAAATTTGATAAGAAAATGCCTGCTGATTGAACAAACTTGTTTCATATGGCCGTAAACGTTGTGTCATATTTTTACAATAGATATATAAGCCGTTTATTTTGAAAGTGGCATAAGTCACTTTTTTTTGTTGATTGCAAATGTTTTACAAATGAAATGATACCGTTCAATTTTACTTAGTGTTGCCATTAACTCGATTTTTGAAGAAGAAGTGACTTATGCCACTTTCAAAATAAACAGCTCATATATGTATAGTACACACATATCTGCATAGTTTAAGGATAATTGGCTTAAAAGTTGTTAAACAATGATATGTGTATAAATATTCGTATGTATGTATATATAGCTGCACATTTGTGCGTTTTCCAAAAGTTTAATTAATTGCAAAATTTCTATGTTATCTAACATCACCTTGGGTGGATAATAATTTAAAGCTCTGAAAATTTAGTTTGCATGATTTTGTATTTTGTAGACCTTTTATTTTACTAATTATTAAATTATTTGTTCAGCTTAAGGTCTGATAATCGGCTCCATGAAACATGGCCCCAATGAAAAATAGCCCCAAACTAAAAAATGAAAAATGGCCCAAACTGAAAAATGAAAAATGGCCCTAAACCAAAAATGAAAAATAGCCCCAAAATAGGAAAAATTGTCCCAACAATAATTATTGTTGTTTTTAATGTAAAAAGTTTGGGGCCATTTTTCATTTTTCAGTTTGGGGCCATTTTTCATTGGGGCCATGTAAAAAGTTTGGGGCCATTTTTCATTTGATGAAATTTTCAGGGAATCTTGGGAATCAGACTGACACTGTGAAGTCTGATTTTCGGTCTGCGGGCGGAGGGGCGTGGCAAAATCCAATTATATCTATGTATATAAATAAAAATGATGTTCGTTGCCAAGCGCATCACTCGAGGACGGCTGGTGGACCTATTTCGATAATCTTTTCTGTTTATGATTTGAAATATTCCGAGGATGGTTTTTACGGAAAAAAAGTTGGAAAATTGGAAAATTTGGAAAAACAAAATTTGTGGTTTTCTATTGAAATTTCCGCAGAACATTGTCTGTCGGGTCAGCTACGAGTATTATAAAATAAAAATAAACTTTCATTTCTATTATTCTTTCATTTGATTTTTATTTTTTCGATATTTCGATCAACATCGTTGATCATCTTTAACGGATTTTTTCGAAAAAAAAAAAAAATGGTGTAGTAAATTTTTAAATTTCTTTAAATTTGAAAGGACACACCAAAGTATATTTATAAAAGTATATGCAAGAGCACAGCTGGCCGTGTATTTTTTATACATATTTTCATTGCATATTGTCAAAAAGTTTTCATTGTCTTTCTACACAATTTTCTTTAAGTTCTGCTGAGCAGAGATGTAAACGAATGATTAAAATTTAGTTTTTAACTCAAAATGATTTACAAAAAGTTTAATTAATTGATTAATTTTACACGAAATGTGAATTGAATTAAAACACGAAAGCATTCCTCATGAATTCTCGTATGCATTCACATCACTAAAGAGATTAATTGAATTTAAAGTTTGAGTGAATGCATTGGTGATTTAAAGAAAATCGATTTTTTAATTCACTGTTTTCACTAGGATTAGGATCATTATTAAAAAACTCTTGAACGTTTTAAAAAAAATTTCAAAAGCGTTTAGCGTAGATTCTTTCAAAAAGGAATCATTCCTTTACAGCTCTGCTACTGAGCTATTTTTGAAAATTGTAAATTTATTTTACACAAACAAAAAGCCTGTTGTTTTTTTTTTAATTTTTATGTTGCTGCCGAGATGCATATACTTGGGACACACAAGTTATTATAAAGACTGGCGTTGTATTTAAGAAACAGAAAATATGTGTACAAATATTGTAATTTGTTCGCTTGTAAAGTCTGCTTTGTTATCGCCAAACAGCAGCAGCAATAGTATTTGTCGATTCTACCTTATTGATGGTCCTTCGAACCTTAGCGTACAATGTACCCATGAGTTACGATTTAGTATATGTAGTAATTTTATATCAAGTTTTTGTTAAATTACAAATTAAATCCTATTCATAGATACATACATACATATATTTAACTGTATGAATACTATCTACGTATTTACCTACATATCTATGTACATATGTATGTATATAATTGATTTTGTGAAACAAAATAAAACAATCCACATAATATACATATGTATGTACATACACGCCATAGATAAATCATTCGACGACTTTTAGTTAAAGCTTTCAAACGTTCATTTACCTTTTGGTTTATATCTTTTAATAAAGAAATGTTGTATCAATTTCTCTTCTTTTTTTTTTTTGTAATACAATTAATTAAAAATTTATAAGATAGAAATATTCGTTTGTACACACAGAGAAAACAGTGCCTAATAAATACCTAATAAAATAGAACAAAATTAATAAGATATCTCTATGGTTTTTTTTCAAGAAGGAAGTCTTATTATTTTAATAAGGAAACCCTTATTGAAAAAAACAATAAGACGACGTAATGAAATCAAAAAAAAAACCCTTATTGAAAAAAACAATAAGAATACCTAATAAAATCAAGAAGATATTCTTATTAAAAAAATTAAGAAGATGATTTACACATGATCATACGGGAACCTAATAAAATCAAGAAGAAAACCTTATTGAAAAAAACAATAAGACGACGTAATGAAATCAAGAAGAAAACCTTATTGAAAAAAACAATAAGACGACCTAATGAAATTAATAAGAAAAGAAATAAAAGTATTTACAATTCATATGAAAACCTAATAGAATCAAGAAGTTTTTCTCTATGGATTGTTTTTTTGGTGCCAAAAATAACGGAAATTGGGTAAAAAAATTGTAAATAACAAGTTTTCTTCTTGATTTTATGTGGTTTCCTTATTGAAAAATTAATAAGATTTACCACATAAAAACAATAAGGAATCTCTTCGAAAAAATCTTCGCTTCTTTCTGCTGGGATACCCCTTAGCCTAAAAGCGTTTCATAGAGAAAATCTTATTGATTCTATTACGCAGTTTTGGCTCTGTGCACACACAGAGAAAACAACTCGTAATAAATTTAGGTATTTTAGGATTACTTTGAGTACGAGTTGTGATGGAAAATTTTAATTCGAAATGAAGTGGAATCAATGCTGAAAGACGTTAAACACTTTTTCAGCAGCTGCCTCTGTTCAGGAAGAGATGTTCCTATATTGGACTCACCATGCAGTTTGATAATGTGAGATCCATACCTGTCCCCTGAAGAATGGATTTGCTGGCAGCCATCGCACTACCTTCGTTGTTGGCAAAATTCCTTAATCGGTTATTGGTGGGGTCTGCTTCGGTAGTACATGTGGTGGCTGTGGTTGCTACGAAAAGCAGGGAGAGTTACAGGTTTAAGGACTGATGCTCGACCACTGCTAGTGCCTGGATAGACTTCGGTCTACCAATTCAAAGCTTCTTTGTGCTGTTGCGAAACAACCGATAAAAGAGATTAGATAGCTCGATCACTTAAGCATGTTCTTTTACCGAAGAGGGGGTGGACCATGCATAAGAAGTAGCCACCTGAAAGACTAGGCCCTCGGGTTGGGCAGGTTCCCACATTAATCTGTAACATAGCTGTGCTGATAAAAACGAAATTAAATTACCCCGACTAGCGATTTTTTTTTTAATTAGGACCCCTACGTATGCAAAGAATTGAACCGGAACTAGGAAAATAGGTTTTGGGAAGGAGGATAAAGGGAGTAGTGTTTGTGGACATTCGATTTGAACCCTGACACACTGAAAGTGGCAGGAAAGACCTCTGCGGGGAGTTTATTCCACATACGAACAGTACGGCTAAAGTAAGAATTCTCTCTGTAATGCGTAGTGCGGTTCACTGGCATATCGACCACAAAGGGATGTGCTCTTGATGAAGAGCATGTTGTACGTAAAAAGTGACGGGTTTCGCGAAAAAGTTCCCTGATTTCATTAGAGCACATTCTTTTGTAGTAGCGATAGAACAACGAAACACACCTAACATTGCGTCGATGCTCCAGTGAGTCAATAGAGTTAGCTACCCTACTGTCACCGATAAGCTTCTTCGCCCTATCCTGTACGCGGTCGAGTAACTTCAAAATAGATTTTGAAGCACCAGCCCATACATGAGAGTTCTATTCCATTTTAGGTCGGATAAAGGTGGTATAAATATTAGGGTGATCAGATAGAGTGAAGTATGTCCTACACCGTCTTAAAAAGCCGAGGCACTTGAATGCTTCTTTTGAGACATGAAAAATGTGATCATTCCATCGAACATCACAATGAATTTTCATGCCAAGAACATCAAGAGCTTCTGATTCCTCAATATCTATACCATCCATTTACAGATGGAGCAGCATGTCCGGTCATACGTCTGGGTATGAGCATAGCACATTGGGTCTTTCGTGCGTTAAAATTTACCCTATTAGCATGACCCCAATTTGAAATTGACAGGAGATCGCGATTTAGTGTATCATTCATATTTTTCCGCATTGCCCGGATCTCCGACGGGTTTGGCCTGTTGCTGAATGAATACGAATGAACTAAGCTGCTGTCATCTGCAAAAGAGTAGATAGGGTTGGAAGTTTAACGTAGAAGGTCATTAAGAAAAATAAGAAAAATGTTAGGAGAAAGAACGGAGCTTGCGATAAACCTAAATTTATCTTGAACTCGTTTGATGAGACCCCATCTGCAACAACTCGTATAGTGCAATCTCTGAGAAAGCTCGATACAAATCGAGTGAAGCCATCACCGACACCAAAAGCAATCAGTTTTGACAAAAGTGCTCCATGACACACTCTATCAAATGCCTTGGAAATATCCAGAGCCACCACTTTCCTTTCGCCAAAGTGATGTATGCTATTACACCACTTTTCGGAAAGGAAAGCTAGTAGGTCCCCTGTAGAGCGGCCCCTGCGGAAGCCATACTGCCGGTCGCTAAGTAAACTGTTGAGCTCCAAATACCTCACAAGATGGAAATTCAACACATCCCGACTAGGGATTGCTACTAGTATGCGTACGGTCACCATATTTTTCGACAAAAAAAAAGGACACTCAAAATTAAATAAAAATTATTGGTATTAACTTAATTACATATACATATATATTTTATATCAATAAAATAAAAATATAATTCAAACAATGTAATATTAGTGACTACTACAAATAGTTACATTTGTATGCACTTATTTTAATGTTTAAAACAGAAATTAAATATGCCTAGAAGTTCATACGTCGTTAAAACATAAAATTAATGAATTAATCAAAATTAACAAAAAAAATTAAATTTATCCAATAATACAAAAATAACAAAATTCAATAAATTAAAATAACTAAAAACAATAGTTTAAGGATTATATGTATATTATTGATATTTTTCTGAAGAATGTATTTTGTTATTACGAGTATATTAATGTTATTTGATAAAAACAATTTAAATTCTGCATAGTCCATTTGAAAGCCGACAGAAAATTTGACACATTGAACATACACTTTTCAGTGTTGCCAGGCAATTCCTGTCTTGGGTGGTTATAAATTTATATTGTACTAGATATACCCGGTGCGCTTCGCTACACCCCTCGTTATAAAATAAAATTCCTATTGTGAAAATTTAATGACGATCGGTCCAGTAGTTAAGACTATATTACGATTTTTAATTTTTCTAAAAAGGGGCGTGGTCCCACCCACTTTTCTCCTGGTACGTATTCCAAATTATGCCAATACCATATGTACCAAATATCATCGACGTATGTAGGTAAAAAATGCCCAAAATATGGCGATTTAAATTTTTGGGTTATATGGGTGGTGCCACGCCTCTTTGTCCAATCAAAACTTCATATAGCCTATGCCACCCGCCTGAATATTCTGAAGATTCCCTGAAAATTTCATCAAAATTGGCCCAGCCGTTTTGGAGCCTATTCATTTCAAATAAACAAACAAACAAAAAATCAAATCTTTCCTCTTTATAATATTATTATATGTAGATTGAGTTTAACTGCCTGTTCGCCGATGTCGAAGTAGTTCTTTCTTTCGAACAACTACATATAAAACAAAAACAAAATTTTTGAATTTGTTTTTATTTCAAATGTAATTATTCGAAAGAAAGAAGTTCTTCGTTATCGGCGAACAGGCACTAAAATTTAAAATAAATGTGTACGGCTTTGAATTGGATGAATAATAATGTTGGACGTAGATTCGTGCATCCATTCTAAAGACATTAATTTTTGCCTTAAATCAATCTGTGAGCTTTTTTTTTGAAGTAATATCCCCTTTTTTTTTGGGATTGTATTAAATATCTTATTATTAAATAATCCGTTCTTGAATCACTCTTTCTATACCCTTCATCAAAAATGGTAAGGGTATTTATAGGTTTGTCATTACGTGTGTAATTTCCACAATATTTATATGAGGTCCATAAAGTTATATATGTTCTGAATCCTTATAGATAGGGAAGTTGAACGAGTCATGTCCGTCTATCCGTCTGTTTGGATGTGAAATCGATTTTCCGAAGACACTATAAGACCTAAAAACTTGGGTATTGGACCGAAATATAAGGATTTTTCTTAAGATGCTTCGTATTGAAAATCAGCACAAGTAAAATATCGGTGCTGATATTGAATTATATATACAAATTAATGAATATATGTATATTTACATACATATATACATATTAGTGTTATGGGATTTATTTAAGTGCATTTGAGATTGAGTTTTTTTTTCCAGTGTATGCATGTATATCTATACATATATATAATAAATATGTATGTATGTAGTATGTACGAATATATGTATGTATGTACATCATATATAGATTTGGAGTTTTCCTCTGTTCTTTAATGGCTGCTTGACTGGCAAAAATAAAATAAAATAATGAATGTGCATTCATTCACCCAAAATACGAATACATACGTACATAAATTTTTGTATCTCTTAGTTGTGCATAAGAATTCGTTTGTGTGGAAAAGTATAGAATAAATAAATATTTTACTCTAAAGAAGATGAGACTTTAAAACAGAATATGTATGTATAGACATTTTGCTATTTTTAAACAATTTTTCTTTCTTTCTCTTTTGGTTTTTTTCTGGGTTTTTCAACTGTAATTTATAATAAAAATAAAATATGTATGCAATTACTTTTAGTATGATGGAGAAAAATAGGATCAATTAATGTTATCACTTTGACAAAAATAATGAGATTGTGTTTTCTTGTTTGAGAGTAATTAATTTAAAATAGAAATAAATGACATAATTTTAGCTGAAACTTAAAACCAATTGAGTTTGAAAGGTTAAGTATTACTACAGAATTACTTCGTTGGAAGAAAAATTCAAAACTTATTGATTAAACTACAATCCTGTAGTAATAATCTAGTTAAGGTCTTTTGATCTACTGGGAATGGTTTAGTCACTGGCTAAACAAAATCCAGACCAAGTGAAAAGTGAGGGCTGGCACTGTGAAATATCCTAATTTGAAAACTTTTACACAAGTTCAAGTCATGTTTTCTCTTTTGTTTTTTCTCCCACATTTGTAACAAACATTTGCAATTATATATAAAATAATTAAACTTAAATTGATGCCAATTTGTAATTAAAACTTAAACCTTAAAAAAAACTCAATTAAAAGAAAACAGACAAAAAATAAAGCAAACTTGCACCATTAGCACTACATCAGTTACAAACACATGCATTATGCAACCATCAAGCCCCATCAAGGATGTTTAAAAATGAGGCAAAAACAAATAATAAGTATGTAAAAAAAATATAAATTCACAAGGATACTGGACAAGCTGATGTGTTTGTTGTTGGTGGTGTTTTTGACAGCAATAAGGATAGATACTTGAACAGACACATAAAAGAGAAATATCAAAATTAAACTCAAAACCAAATAACCATGACATGACCTTAGGAATAATGTGGTGCACAAAAGTCATGCATTTAACATGTAATTAGAAATATTACTACAACGCTGTTTGATTTGCTTCAACAGCAAATGGTTGAAAAATTTGGACGTTGGTGGGAAAACTAATTAGCAATTAGTGCCAAATAATTCTATGTTTTGTAAAACACACTGTATACAGAATAAAAATATTAGTCCCTAACGTACTTAAATCAATCCTAAGGCGAATTCATACAATGCTTTAAAAAACGCCTCCCTAGGATGTAAGAAAAAACGTGTTTTGACATCTGAGTGAGATGAAAAATGCAAGCGGCGAAAATAATTACTTGTGCTCTCGACACCAACTTCTGTGAATACATACATACGCCTTTGAATCAATCCCAAGCGGTGTAAAAATATTGATTCCAGTACGGACAATTTAATTCCTAAATACAATCCCAAAAAATGATAAGTTTAAAAAAGCGTTCGGCTTATTTTAAGGCGAATTTTAAAAACTTTAGATTGCATGCAAGGCAAATTCAAAACAGATAGACTCTCCTCAATCCGCTTTGAAAAATATCTACATCCACAGTCACAATAATGTACCAGACATTGTGGCAACAAAGCAACTGGCGCACAAATACAAGGGGCGAAACTAATCAGCTGAGAAGTCGAGAATACCTCTTATGTAATTGCCTTGAATTGGATGCATGAATACACGTCCAACAACATCATCATGCATTCATTTAAAAGCCGTACACATTTCTTTTAGCTAAAAACCAATCCGGTCGCATTCTTGACTCAATCCCCAATCGGGCTTATTTATGCTTATTTTTATCCTGGAACAATACAATTGCGTTAATATTTTCAATACTTATCTGAATTAAATTAGTTTACTTAATTTCAATTTCAAATTAGAATTTTCGTCCATTGTTGGTATTGAGTCATAGAGTCACATGTTTGTAACACATCGCTCAAAGATCCACTAGTTATATAAAAATAGCAATAATAAATTTATTTAATTAATTGTTATCCATTATTTTACTACCAAGCGTTAAAATTAATATGAAATAATAAAAAAAAAATTGAACTAAAAGCAAAAAGTTCTAAAATTACCATCTTTCTCGTATTTTACTTCCCCAGAAAAAAGTAAAAAATAGAAGGTACCAATTTGCCCATTTTTAACGCTTAAAAATTACTGTATATTTTAATCAGGGTCACATGCATAATCAAATTTTGTTCAAATCCAATAAGAGAATTTCACAAGAGAAAAAGTACCAAATGTGAAAAAGTACTTTAAGCAAAAAAGTACCAAAGGTGTCTGTTTATTTTCATTTTAGCCTTCAGAAAATATGTTAATTTAGAACAAAAAAAAAAAAAAATTATATGTAGTAGAAAAATAAAAAGTATCAAAACTGCCAATTTGTCACTTTTTACCCCTTATCTACCTAGCACCCTAAGTTTTAATCTGGGTCACATGCAATCCGTTTAGCTATTCGATTCTAGACATATTCACAATAGAAATGATCAAAAAGAAGATTTGGCCCAACTGAAGTTTTAAATTTAAAATTTGCTATTCTCATCTAAATGTACAAAACTAAATATCTTCAACTCAAATACGGGGATTATTTTGAGCTGCAGCAGTGGTGCGAGATGGTAAATGCAGCTACGCCAAGCCGCTGATGCTGTGCCGCAGATTTTTTTTGTCACACTGTGTTAATTTGACTTTCTAAAACTTTAACGATCTAATAATTAGTTTCTCTCTCCACTCATTTGCCTGGTTGTAATAAGTCACCTGTTAACTTTCTTAAACTGCATGAATGGAATAAAGAAGAGAAATAAAAACATAAATAAAGCAAATGTGTGTAAAGAAAAATAAACATTTATAATTGCAATTTCATTAAAAAATTTATTCAACAACCGATTACATCTTGTTCGCCTTAATGCAATATTTCTTCTTTGTATGGTTTCATTTTTTTTTTTTTTTTGCAATTTATAGACTTCCATCCACTAGCGAAGACAATTATGAAAGTGATGATAACAACGAGGAAACTATACCACCGCACTGCCACATAACCATTAGATGTACAAAAGAAATAGCCGGTTTTAATGGACTGAGTGAAGCTGTACGACGCTTAGACTTCCGCAGTTCAGTACGAGATCGTCGACGTTTTCACTATATATGTGCATTGTTAAGGCTGCTGGTGGCTCATAAAGGTATTGCCAATTTGTCGGGCAGTGCACAAAAACAACTATTGCAAATGGTCGAAGAGGTGGCTTCGCATGGTTAGTACGTTTGTTTGTTTGTTTGTTTTGTTTTTTTTTTTCGTTTTATTTCCTTTAATTGAAAACACGTACAAGAAGACATTTTTGCTATTTAATATTTTCATTTCCGGTTTTATTTATTGCAGTTAGCGATAGTCAACAACATTTGAATGTATTACGTGGCCTGTCTCTGCAATTGCAACACATTGTGTATCAGGAAAATCAAAAATGTTGGGGCAAACCGTTGGGCAGCTCAAATTTATGGCAGGAACATGTTGAAACTATTAAACGTATACAACAAGTGGCCAATCAAATTGAAATCAGAGAGGTAAATTAATTTATCTCAATGTAATGTGCACGTACAGTGTTTATATATTTGCTTTTTCTTTCTTTATTTTCACTTTTAATAAGCCTGGCCCTGAAATACGTCCAAAACTGCATGACTTGCCCGAAGAATGTATAAGAGAAATTATTTTGCGTATTGGTGATCATAGAGATTTAGAGGTGGGTAAAATGTTTTATTTTTTTATTTATTTTTTTTTTTTTTGTGGAAAAAGAAACTTTTTTAAAGGACATATTTTATTTTTGTACGACAAAATTATGTTTTAAATAAAAAGATGTTTACAACTGATTCGGATAGAGGTCGCCAAAAAATTTATAAGTTGTCTTTTCTTATTTTAGGTAGAGTTAAATTTCTTTCCTCAAAATTTTCCATCTTCTTATAGTGTGTTTAGCTCTTTTATGCAAAATACTGTGAGGAATATTTTTGTGGAAAATATTACCCTTCTAACACTTTGCTCTGTGGGTCTTTTTTGTCTTATTCCTGAGTAAGTGGCAGTAAACTCCCTTTCAACGGAAATTTAGACAGTATAAAAATTTCCATAAATTTTTACTTTCTCGAAGGCATCAAAATCGGATATAGAATATATTTTATATAAAATACGTCTTTAGGGAGGCATTTTGGTACTTATTACGAATAAGTACGAAATTAAGCCCTCTATCCCATTTTAGCCCTGTAAAACGTTTCAGTTTGAATTTTTGTGGGCTTTGAAGATTTACACTCGTATTAGAATTTAATTGTTACAAAAAAGTGCTTATGATTCGATTCACTATAATCGAGTGCAGAAGGGTGGAAAGGGTTATTTAACGTCCGAAAAGTAGTACAATTTCAAAACACTTGTAGATGAACAATTTTTTTGGACCTCTACTAGAATCGGTCGTAAGAAACTTGCCATTTCGAATGTCTTGAGCAGAGTTGCGCCTCTGAGATTTCTTTTTCATAAAGTTAATTCTTAAAAAGTACTTTTTTTTAGGTAGGAAAATTTACTAAAATAAGTACTACTTGCATATAGTATTTCTATTAAAAAAGTAAATCTCTTAAAAAAGTATCCTCTTCAAAATAATTTTTTTGCAAACTTTTTTTCTGAAAAATAATAGACATTTTACACGGTACTTGTTTCAAAAATTCCCTTTTCTCATAGGGTTACCTCTTCCGAAAAGTATTTTTTTGTTTAAAAATATTTTTCTCAAAAAGGTATATGCTTTCAATTTAAAAACCCTGTGTTTGTCAAAAAAAATGTACTTTTTACACAAGTGATTTTTTTTACTATTTTACATTTACATATTTTCTTGTTCCATTTTCAAAAAGAGACTTTGTTAACAAAGAACTTTTGCAAAAATAAATACTACTTTCAAATGGTTTTTTCATAAAATGTATTATCTTAAAAATTTTTTTCCAATTGTGTTTGTTGATAAAAAAAATATTTTTTGAATTATTCTTGTTATTTTAAAAATATCTATCCTTTTCCTAAAAGGTTATATTTCCAGAAAAGTACTTTTTCTATATGAAAAAGATTTCTCTTAAAATGGTACTTTTTAAAAATTTGGCTCTAAAGAAAATATAATTTTTCATATCTGATTTGAAATGCGCAGTTTTAAAAGGTATTTTTTTTTAAAGACATTTGTTTTTAAAACGCATATTTTTTAAAGTTCTTTTTTTAAAGGTTTTATTTTAAATTGGTACTTTTAAAAAAAGTCCTTTCCAAAAAAAAGTTGCTATTTAAGCAAGTACTTTTTGAAGAGATCCTTCATTTAAAAACTAAAATAGGCTTCTTTAAAAAGTACTTTTTCAAGCAATAGGCTCCTTTTTATGAGGAATTTAAAAAAAAAATAATAATTGATAAATTTTGTATCGTTTTCAGTCCTCAGCTGATGCCTGGAAAATCATGTCCAAGCTTGTTAGTGAACAACGTATTTGGCGTGAATTGATACGTTTTCATTTTAATAAAAATCAAATTGAATCGATTTTAGATTTAAATAAAATGAAACATTTGAACGAAATCAAAGATGGTAAGAAATTCTATCATCAATTGAGACGCACCTATGGAGTTAATGATGATTATCAATTCGCCGAGATATTGTCATTGTGTCGCTATTGTTGTTGTTTATTTTGGCCCTCGGATGGTCATCCCTGTATTGTCGATCAAAGTCCTGACTATAGGCAACGACTAGAGGAAGCTGGTGGACAATTGGCTCTAACACAGCCAGTACCACCGGCACAATTTTTAAAGTTTTTCTCATTGTAATTCGCATTTTCAGTTGTTGTAAGTCATGGAAAAAATTGCAAAAAAAAAAAATTCAAGATATAACAATTTTGTATTTAAAAGCTACTGGTGATAAAAAAATGTAACAAAACAAAAAAATAAATGTGAACAAAAAAATTTTAATAACAATATTATGAAGGAAGAAGGAACGAAGAAAAATTTATAATTACAATTATATGGGATATTAAACCATTTGGTTGAGATCTATTCAAACAGGTTTGAGTTGGAATGAATTGGTTTGATTATTTGCTGCCTGTTAAGAACTCTCTTGGAACTTCATGATTTTATTTAAGGTCTGATTCTGTTTTTATAAACATTTTTTAACGAGACGTACTGCCCGTGTTGGCGAATCAGAGAGTTAATTTTTAGCGCAATGCCAGAATTTTTTTAATACAAATAATCTCGGAAGAATTTGTATATTCTTTCATGCAAAGAACTTAATTTGATCGTATATATTTGTTACGAGTGTCAACTGCAAAATATCGATTTCAATGTCTTTACGATCAGACATGAAAGTGAACGTGCCGGATTGCTTGAGAGAAATTCCTAATTTGAATTAATTTTTATATCTCTGATCATAGAGAGAACTATTAATTGAAAATTGACGTTCTCCTACAATATCTGAGTACGTAGCATTAATCGGCGTTATGTTGAGAACCTTTCTGGCATTTAGTACGTCTAAATTACGCTGCCGATTATGGTTAATAATATCAAATATTTTAGTATCGTAAAGTTAAAATTACGATAACGGTTTACAGCACTTAGCTTTAGTGTTGTAAGTTTAGTTTTCTATGTCAAATCGGCATCGTCTGTTACTCTGCAATTGTGAAATTTTGGGTATTGACCTAAAATAGTCCCCTGCAAGCAAATCTGTACCTCAGAAAATCGGTTAAAAAAAAACGCTGCTTGGAACAGGTAAATGGCCGTGTATATGTAAGTATGTATGTTAAGTGATTATATTTGCCTGAGCGAATCACTCAAAACCAGAGCCACGCCAAATAGGAAGTTTTTAAACTTGAGACCAGTTTTTAAATTTGCCGGAAAGGGTTCGTTGAGTTACAATTTGATAAGCCGTTTTCTGTCCAACTTGAGGTAAGATTTGTAGTTCTTTCATAGATCCTTTATTCAGCAATTCTAAACCCGCTTTGCGATGTTTAGTTAAACTCGTATTAGACTGGTCACTAAAAACTGTTCCGACAGCGCTTGATGCAGTTCGAAGCTAATGTACACAAACAACATCGCCCTCCTTCGTCGGTTAGCAGAAACATCGGCGAAGTAAAACAATTAATAAAATGCCTTCTAATACAGCTTAACAAAGTTAATGCGTCTACTTAACACCGGAGGCACCTCAACACTGCCTTAAAAGTAAACATAACGCGCAAAGCAGAGTTGTGAAAGAGTTAAGTCTTCTAAATTTTCAACTTCTATCTTCTCTACCCTATCCCTCTTCCTGAGTTCCAGCACAGTACACTCCATACGTAGGGGTCATCCCCTGAGTGCTGGTCCTAATTAAAAAAAAATGATAACTTTTGAAATAGAGTCTGTGTTGACAGAACGTAGCATCTCGATAACTGCAATACCATTTCATGAGCGTTGCTTCATGTTTTTTCTTCTCAGTGTAACGGTAGGAACACAACTGTAACGATCGACGAGTTTCTGCAAGCTGTCTTAATTCGTCGCTTAAAATTCGTTGTGTGAAATCGTCGAACTAACTGTTCTTCTAACATGTGTATCATTATCATGTCGTTCTGAATTTTAAGCGTTTCTTACCCGATTGTAATTTCCTTAATTGTCGACATTAATTCAATACAGGTCAAGCGATTTCCTTAATGCATTTAGCAACTTTTCGCAATATACGATTTTTTCGAGTGTTCTTTTAATTTTTTTCTTAATACTTTTAGCGCGATTTCACATAAATTTCAGTGCTACTTTCCGATTTGGCAAATTTTCGCGATGTTAGCAAGTTTTTGCGATTTTTCGCCATTTGAGCGATTTTTACAGATTTTTTTTTGCATTAGTTAAAATGCAATCGATTTTTATTAATCAAAACCAAATTTTTCGCCAATTTTCGCATTTTCCACGACTACAGTAATTTTTCTAAAACGTATGTTAGTCTTGCAATTTTTTAAAATTTTAATCAATATTGCGCTCGGTAATGTTTTGGCAAGCTTTTGTGAATTTTTGTAATTTAGCTATTTGTTTACCGATATTTACTTTATCCTTAAAGTTTTAATCAACATTCGAGATTTCTAAAAATTTTCCAGCTTATTTTCGCGATTTTTTTTTTTTTGCATGGAATTTTCGAATATTTTTTTTGTAGAAAATTACAATTAATTTAAAATTTTTTTTTCGAATTGCCAACTTTTCGCGATTTTTTCATACATATATGAAAAATAGATTATAAAATTAAATTTAAATTATTAAATTTTTAATCAAAAAACAATTATATCTCGTTGATCGGCGTAAGAAATAGAAATAAATCTATTACCGATTTCGCCTCGCACAACGATGTTGTGACGCCGATGTTGTGTTTTATTTCTGACAACGAAAATACATCGTTTGTCCCAATTGTGTTCACCGCATAAGGCAGCAAGAAAAACAGGAAACCCTTGCTTGAAATTATTTTTACTAAGTTGTGTTTACAGAAAGAGTTGTTAGCAAAAAGTTTTATATAAATATTTAAAGTTTGCGGTAAATCCAACTGGAGGAACTCCGTATATAGAAAAGTATGTTTCGCGTGTATGCAAAAGTTTTGCTACTTTTCCTTAAGAACTTATTGAAAGCTCTATTTTTTCTAATATAATTAATTGAAAATTTACGATCAATAGTTAAGAGAGTAAAATAATTTCCTTAAAAGAAGAGACGACAAATAGTTTCTGAAATTTTTGTTCTACTCTTAGAAAACTAACTTTTTTTCTCAAAAAGTCATTTTAATGAACGATTTTCATTATTTTTTTGATTGAATAAACCATAAATAAAAATAAACTATGTGATTAATGTTAATCTTGAAATGAAAAATATAATATAAGAAACTTTATGTTATCTTAGAAATAAGTATTGATTATATAAGAAATTAAAACTAAATAAAAAACCCCCGACCAGTTTGAAACTCAAAGAAATTACTAAAAGCATAAAATGATGATAATGATGTTACCACAGGAGCTCGTTAACTTTTAAGCCTCTAATGTTAAAAACTATACTAATAGTAATAATAATAAATAAAGAAAACAAACAAGAAACAGAAATAAAATATTAAAAAAACAAATCCAATATTTTGTGCTGAACTTTTTTAAAACATACATTTGAAAACAAAAAAAAAAAAAACTTAAACTAACTATTTTTTAAGTTTACAACAATTAAAAAAATTCACTAACAAGTAGTTGCCTCTTAAGATACTCGTAAATATGTACTAATAAAAAAAACTTTGCAATTAAAACTAAATTAAACTCAAAACTAAACCCATACGCCAATACAGTGTAAACCATAACTTGCTGGCAAATTTCAAGATTAATTTCTAGGATCTAAAAACTTAAAGCCAATATTGTATTGTATTAATTGTGGTGATTTCTTTCAAAAGTATTAAGTTTAAAGATTACACAAACGAAAATCTCCAACTAAAGTAATAATAAATGTTTAAAACTTATGCAGAGAATTACAAACAATATATTGATATACATAGATTATATACATACAAGCATAAATAGTATTTATGGATCTATTATTTATTGTATTAGTTATACGAAACAAAACCAGAAACAAAAAACCAAAAGATATATTCATAATAAAATGATCTAAGATATAAATATGATATTTTAAACGACCTTTTCTCTGATTCTAGTATATTAGATTAATCTATTCCGATTGAGAGAGATATAGTTGAGAGATTAATTTCAAATCAATGTCAATTAAATACTTTAAACTTTACTTCATATACATACATACATACCTCCATGACTATTATCCACAAAAAAAAAAAAAAAAATTTTATAAGACATTTCGCAAATATCAAATAAATCCGGGTTTTCTTTAGATTCTCTGCAAAAATGGGTGCGTTCAGCAGACACAGTTTGCTACACAATTGTTGCTCAACAATCTGCTGAACGCTTTGACTACTGAGCGATGAGCGAACATGTTGAGTGAGCGCTTACTGTTTTTGGTAGCAAAGAAAAATTACGATGCAATTCATCAAATTACAGTATTTCAGTTGAGTTTGACTTTTAAATCAAATTTCATAATTTATTTTTAAATTTTAATTCCTTTAAATTCACAGATAAAAATTATGAGTTCCGAACGTTTTAAATTAGAATGAAAATTTCCGAATCACAAAATAGAATATTTGTTGTCCGGCATACTTCCGAATATTTTTGCTCGAATGGTGGCTAATGTGAGAATTTTTTTTAAATCTCCTTTTCCATGTGTTATTCTCAATCATATATTGGCTTTTATTTCCGAATTAAGTACATAAGATATCAAACTTAAGTTCAAAAAAGATTTTTTTCAAATTAAATTAGTTTTATTGTGCAATAAATGAGATTATATTTGCTTTCACACAGCTTAGCGTAGTCAAAATATTCGGAAAAGATTCACTTTCACACGGATGTGAAACTCATGACAGACACGATTATTACAAATAAACGTAATTATTATTTGAACTTATATTAATGTACATATGAAAATTAATATTATCAGGCTCAAGTTTAGTTTTATTGAATTAATGAAAATTCAAAGTACTAAGAGTTTTTTTATGTTGAAAAACATTAGTATATGCAATCAGTTTAGCAGAACGCATCAGAATACCGATTTCAAGACCGCTACACCTCTCACCAGCGTTCATTTGTCCATTTTTACAATTTTCATAAAGTGGAAAGAATATCAACTATTTAACCAAGTTTTCAAATGAAATAGAATACGAGAATTAATTTAATGAATTTATATTCTATTTTTACATGTTGAAACATAAATACAATTTTTATATAATAAAAGTCAATAATTTTTATTGAAAAGTAAAATTTTTTGATATTTTTGTCAAAAAAGTGAGCAGACCGTTCAGAAAAATTAATCAATTCAAAAGCTGGTACATCTAAACTGTTTAGTAGCAGGGTAGTAGCCGTAATCCAAACATAAAAAATACTGAAATAGAAAAGAAAATACTCTTTTAAATTAAAAAATTAAATAAGTAAACCAAGGCGAATATACATATATATATATATAGTTAATTCGCCTTGAAATAAACCTTTTCAAAATTCTCATCCAAAAAAAAAATAAAAAACAAATATTTTATCGAAACCTTTAAAATAAATCAAAAAAATTTCTTAATTTCTACTCTCATAATGTTCACAAACAATCAATTTATATATTCTCGCGAACGGCGAAATTTCGGCCGTCAATGCATTTTCAGTGATCGTTCACAACCACTGTTGAGTATATTTCCCAGCTCGAACCAACGTCTAAATTATATTTTGCGCAATCCTGTCAATATCAGCACACAGTTGAGTGACCAAAAAGCTTTTAGCATAGTGGAGACGGAAAATGTAATCTATGCTGAACGTGGTATGGATCATTATGAGGGTGGCTGGCCCAAAGAGGTTAACTTGAATGATGAAGAGTCTACTTTGAGATATAGAAAAAAGATTGAACGTGAAGATAACTGGGGTGTACAAGTGACCAATTTGATACATCATACCACCGATGTGGTCGAAATCAATAACACTGTAAATATTTATCAAGAATTTTTCATTAATTTGCCAGCCGAAGATTTATGTGAGAACATTAAACAGCCGTTTGAGGCCAGACAAAAAACTATTTTCCACGATCCTTTAGTGGTTTCACAAAGGCCAATAACGGTTATTGATTGGGCTCCCAGTGATGTACGGAAATTTCTGGTTTTATACACCAATATACCCTTGAAAAAAACGGAAGATGTTCAGACCAGTAACGATCATATTATCAATAATTTTTACATCTGGGATTTGGAAAATCCCCTACAGCCTGTGGTGGTTTTTGAATCTAACGAAACAGTTTTGAAATCTTTTTTCTGTCCTAAAGATGAAAATTTTCTAGCTGGTGGCTTAAAATCGGGCAAAGTATGTTTGTGGGATGCTCGTTTAGGCAATATGCCAATCAGTATTTGTCCACTAGAATGTGCCCATCGAGAAGCCGTACCGGCTGTATGCTGGGTTCATTCCAAAACTAATACCGAATTTTATACCGGCTCTCATGATGGATCGATTAAGTATTGGGATGGCCGTGATTTAAATGCTCCTTTACAAGAGGTTCTCTTAGATCCCAATATGACTGATGAACAATCACGAGATCGTGCCCACGGTGTTACCGTTTTAGAGTTTGAGTACACCATACCGGTGCGTTTCATAGTCGGCAGTGATATGGGCAGTATTTTTGTGGGCAATCGCAAAGGTATGACACCAATGGAAACTTTTGCTGCTGGTAACTTTCGTATATTTAGCGGCCCTATAAGAACAATTGAAAGAAATCCATTGTTCGTAAAAAACTTTTTAATAACCGGAGATTGGTGTGCTAAAATATGGGCAGAGGAATGTAAAGGCTCGCCCACAACTCTGTTGATAAAAAAGAAAAATCAAATTCTATGTGGCACTTGGAGTACTATGCGTTGTTCGCTATTTGTTACGGGCGATATGTCAGGTGAATTGGATTTTTGGGATCTGTTGTTGCATCAACTTCGTCCTATATTTTCAATTAAGTTTTCAAAGCCAATTATGTATGCAAAATTTCGAAGTGATGGTGAATATTTAGCGGTTTGTTTAAACAATGGCGATATACATCTTTTGGAGTTAGACGAAGCTTTGAAGCATAGTACTAGCAAGGACAAGGCTTTGATAGGGGCGGTAAGATGTTACTACGTTTTCTTCCCATTGTTTGATTGTAGTAAGACTTTAGTTTTTTCTGTAGATGTTTGAGCGTGAGCAATCACGTTGTAAACTCTTAGAAGCTCGTGTAGACGAAATGAAATTAAAAAAACGTGCTGCCATAGAGGAGGAAGAAAGAAAAAATCTCTTGCAAAGCGAACCACAACCCTCCATAGATTCTCCAAATCCTGATAGTCCTGAGGAATTTTTACGTCTCATTTCATCCGACTTAGAATTTCAAGATGTTCACAACAATTTCCAAGATCACATAATAAGCGTGGAAAAGAAACTTGAAGCACGTAAATATGTCATGGAAATCACCGAATTTGAAATGCTATAGGGTATGCCAAATATCTAGTAAATAGACCAACTTGAGAAAAACTACAATTATACATTATTATTTGTTGTTTTTTTGTTTCTTCTTAAAATGCTGAAATATATTTCGATAATTCATCTATTTCAACAGCTCTCAGATCAACAATTGTAATTATCAATTTACGTCTTAACATATTGGGCTTTTTAATCAAAAGTTTTACTTCATAATGATTCATTAAAAATTTCCACTTCAGTTTTTCCACATCTTTTTCGCCAAGCATACGATATTGTTCCGTATTCAAATCTAAAACACGTTCAGCTGTTTTATCTGTTAAGCGGGCCTCTCTTATAGTACCCGTTTGATCGCTAAAATGTATATTTAAATTGAAAAAATATTCAAAACTGTCTGCGGTATCATTGAAAGACAGCGACAGTTGACATTGTTCCATTTCGCAGAGATTTTTGTTCCAAGAAATCAAACGACCGCAGCTTTTGCTGGAATTGGAGAGTTTGTTTTTTTTTTTTTGTAAAACTTAAAAAAAGAGGTACCCACCATTTTTTGCTTAAGACAAAACTTTGTATATCTAAATTAATATGGGAGATCATAGCATATACTACAGCAGTAAATTGATCATTTGAATCAATTAATGGTCCTTCGATTCTGGTGTATATTTGACGCACTGTCATTATCGTTTGTATTTGATCAGCTAAGTATAAAAACAGGTGAGAAATAAATATAATTTTAAATAATTAAATACTCTTGAGTAATTTTATAATAATTATATAAATTTGATTTCAATATTTTGCCACACCGTTTGCCTACCGTACTTCTGAAAACTTTGTGTTTTTAACCTATTGAGTTCATTAAAAGTAAGATTAGAAAACTAGTATATCAATGCAAAATACTGGTTTTAAGGTCTTACGAAAAAGTCTCTATAAAAAGTTTTTTTAAAGGATTATGAAACGGGTTTCATATAGAAAATAACTATATGTAGGCCTTTAATAAATCAAAAATATTTTTCATAAATAAGACCGTTTTAATATAATTATGGGCCAATTATATCTAAAATTTTCACAAATGTTTTTATGATACATTTTCCCTATTTTAGTTTCACTTTTTTGATTAAAAAAATTTTCAAAATCTCAACTGTAACACGATAGTATTTTTGTTAGCAAAATAGAATTTTTTTTTTTCAATTTCAAGTCGGTTTTATATATAAAGTTAACTTTAATCACCTTTTGGCAAAGAATCCGCAGCATGCTGTGGCAACATTTCAAATTGTGTTTTTTGCATTGATTCAGCATATTCGAGCAACATTTGTGTCTCTTGACCCATAGGATTTTCATAAATTAAACTACGCGATGTGAAGTTGAGTATACAGCCCTTATGAAATTCCGAATAGCTCGCCTTAACATCTATTAGATGCAAAACAGATTTAAAAGGTTGCCAAATCTTTTGGGCTCTATTTATCCAATCCTGATGCCATATAGTCAAAATCATGCCAGTAGGCAAACTTTGATCAAACACCACCAGTTCAAAACATTTTAGTAATTTGCCATTTTTTACACCTTTAAGCTCACGTATAGGACGTAATAGGCCTACTATTACCAGGAAATCTGTATGCATGGCAGTAGTGTGAGCATCGCGTAAAGAGCTTTTAACATCAGCTAGATTTAAAACTGTGTATAAAGGCTTATGTGATAGACGCCATAGTTGTTTAAGGTTTTTATAGTTTTCTAAATCATGAAAATTATGCTTTTCCATAAATCCTTGACCATCATTTAATACTAAAGTGATAGGCAGTGTAGGCAAAGGTTGAAATCTTGCCGGCTGATAGTCAAGACTTTCAATTTTAATATTATTAATCTTGGGACATATAACATCCACAATATCACTAATTTGTATATTTTCATTGTATTTGTCAATCTTTTCCCTAGGACCCCAGCATTTGCAATTAATCACACTTTCTTTAGAGTCTCTCAAAGTAAAATTCATGACACCTTTATATTCAGTATCATTTTTGGCTAGAAAAATATTGGGTTCCGTTTTGCTTAAAACCAATGCCACGGTTAAAGTATTTCCATCTTCGGCCTGTAAATCGCCAAGTTTTTTAACTTTTAATTCGGATAAATGTTCATATTTTTCCACAGACTTCATAATATTACTGATTTTTTTCTATATTGCTAAAATATAACAAACACTTTGTAGTACAAAGAATGATTTTAATAAACAACCGTTATTTTCTTACATCTCGGAAGATAATAGTGTTACACTCTTGGGTTGCCATACCTTCAACTTTTGTTGGTTAACGGTTGTCATTGACTGCACTAAAAACTCTTAATACATATTGATCAAACAAATTTTCTCAAGTATAAAAACCACATATAAAATCGGTGGTCATAAGGTATTGTGCTTCTTTTGGAATTTATATACATGGAATACACTTATAAAAAAGAAAGACGTAATTTTGGTTACGCCACTTCCTTTACTAACAAGGATGAGGTTGTATTTTCGGAAAATTCCAATCGTGAATTGGTTAAAAACTATATACTTAAAAACCCTGTAGATCGGGAAACTCAATATGCCAATCGAATGTCTTTGAGTGTAGCCAATACAGAAAGAGCAACTTATAAACATGTTGGCCTAACACACAATGAGGGTGGCTGGCCGAAGGACATTAATATGCACGATCCCGAACAAACCGTTAGGTATAAAAGAAAAATTGAAAAAGATGAAAACTATATAACACAGGTTATGAATTTGTGTAAGCCTATGGAGCAATATATATATCAAAATAATGCTGTGAATATCTACGAAAACTATTTTGATGAATTAGAGCCGGCCCCTTTACCAGAACCTTGTCGTTCGAGAACGGTTAATGTTTATAGGGATCCAAATCCTATAAAAGTGCCTGTAACTCATTTGTCGTGGTCTCCGGATGGTGGCATAAAAATGGCCGTTAGCCATTGTGATATGAAATTTCAAGGTGATAAAAAGGGACAAAAATGTAATTCTTATATATGGGAAGTCGAAAATCCCAATGAACCGTTTTTGACTTTGGAACCTAAGGTGGCCTGTGTTTGTTTGGAGTATAATCAAAAAGATCCTACTAGCTTGGTAAGTGGCATGTATAATGGTCAAGTGGCTGCCTGGGATACTAGACATGGTAAATACCCCGTAATGATAAGTGAACGAGAAGTATGCCATCGTGAACCGGTGAATTCCGTTTTATGGAATAATTCTAAAAGTGGCACCGAGTTCTTTTCAGGTGGTTCCGATGGCCAGGTGTTATGGTGGGATACTCGTAAACTAAATGAGCCTTTGGACCGTTTACTTATGGATCCGGTTAAGAGCGATGAACAGGATTTATCACGTTCTTATGGTGTTTCGGTCTTAGAATATGAAACTACTATTCCAACAAGATTTATGGCAGGTACCGAAATGGGCATGCTATTTGGTTGTAACCGTAAGGGAAAAACACCTCTTGAGAAAATACAATTACGGGTAAGTAGTTTTTTTTTTTTAATTTTCCACTTAAATTCGCCTTGGATAAACCTTAAAAATTATTCCAGATGATGTGTCATTTGGGGCCAGTTTATGCCATAATGCGCAATCCAGCATTTGTGAAAAATTTTCTTACGGTGGGTGACTGGTGCGCCCGTATTTGGTCTGAAGATTGCCGAGAAAGTTCCATAATATGGACCAAGAGTAGCATGGCAATGTTGACCGATGGAGCCTGGAGCTATACTAAGTAACTTAACACAATTTGCAATAGAAAAATATAAAAAAAAATTTTTTAGAGTTTCTCAATTTTTTATAACTCGCATGGACGGCGTTTTAGATACATGGGACTTATTACAGCAACAAAACGAGCCCGTATTAACCGTTAAAGTATGCGACGAGCCTTTGTATTGTGTACGTACTAATGAAAATGGAAAATTTGTTAGCTGCGGTAGTAAATTGGGAGCTACATTTTTAATTGAGGTCTCAGAAAATATGGTGACCTCCAATAAGAATGATAAGCCTTTGTTAACAGCTGTAAGTTTCACATTTTATTATTAGTATAATAAAACATATTTATACTTGTTTTATTTAAGATGTTTGAACGCGAAAATCGTCGAGAGAAAATTCTGGAAGCCAAGTCTCGTGAGATTAAGTTAAAGGTAAAAACAAATCAGGGCCAGGATCAGGGCGATTTGACTATGTTAAATGGGAAAGTTAATATAGCACCATTTAAAAGTGCCTGCGAACAGGCTGAAGCAGAATATTTTGCTGCCGTTGAACAAGAACGCTTAAAAAGAATTCCCGGTAACAAGCGTAGGTGAACATAACGAAATTTTTTGCTATTTTTTTATGTATATTCTATAATACTGTCGTTACTTCCATTGCAGAGGACTTGGACGAAACTGAAGTCTCCGAATGCGATAATAGTCCTAAAACTTAAAGCATTTTTGGTGGATGAAGGGTTTTTAAATTACAACCGTTTTGTATGCAGGTGGCAGTGATAATACAGGTTTTACATTACAAACACTGCATTACTGCAATTCTGATTTGTGGCACAAAATTAAAATACTTTACAACACTGTCACACAATGGCTTCATTTTGTTATCACATTTTCTTTTAGCTGTCATTCGTTTAATTTGTTCTTTTAACTTAGCAAAGGTTTTGCTGTGCTAGTTGTTTTTTAATAATTTTTATAATTTAGAATAGTTTATTTTGGAGAAGAGTATTAAAAATTAGGAATTTAATATATGTTAAATGTAAATAATATCAAGAAAATTAAATGAGTGTAAAATTAAAGTATAAAAATGTAATGTTAAAAGTGTGAAAAAAATGTACGCCTAATTTTTTTGTCTCGACCAACAGCTGCCCTTTGTAGCAAAGCAAAACAGAATAATTGAATTAATGGTATTCCTTTTATAAAAATAAAACCAATAAATAAACAACTTATTACGGTGATAATTTGCTGTAAATTAAATATTTTCTTGGTGAAAGTGTGAATGTTTTTAATAATAAAATAATTTGATTTTTAAGGATGTTATAAAAAAGGTTTTACGTCAAAAAACAATAACTATTATATGTTTTTGTATTTCAACTCAAGCTGGCTTGATATTAAATAAAATTAATCCCTTATTTAATACGTGAATTTGTCAATAAAAGGTAAGTGTTTTTTTCCTTTTTAAATTATTGACTTTTGTAGTACTGTTTGCATTGTATGTATGTATGTATATTGTTGTGGCATTTTCATATGCATTGGCTAATTTCTTTCTGCGTCGCGTTGAACCATAGCTGCCAGACTAGACAAATGATACTGCCGATATTTTTTCTTCTAAATTGTTTTTATAGGAAAATTTCGACTTTTAGCTAAATATGTACATGTGTGTTTCTTACAGAACTGAAAAGTAACATTTTCTATAATCTGTTTAAACGTTTCTATTAAATTAAGCGCAGCCTCTAAAACTGAATCCATCAGAACAGGGGTGCAGGTTTATGAAATTGTGCCGACCCAAACGTAAAATATTAAGTGTTCCCAAACTGAAAAATGGTACCACAAGAGGATAAATGACCCTAAAATATTTTTGTTTTCAATGGAAAAGTTTTGGGGCCTTAAAAATTTTTTCTTCATCGATCTATTATTCAGGAATAGGCTTGTCAAAACATGTTTCCCCATTTATAAGAACAATTTTATTAAGTGTTCAGTAAATATTCCAAGTGAAGTGAAACTTGAAAGTGTAAGTAAATGAATTAAAAAAAAGAATATCTTACTTTAACAGTTAAACAATTGTTGCAAGCTGCTGTGTATTATGCGTTCGGGAAAATCTCCTAAAGAATAGTCGTATATATCGAATATCAAGATCTTAAGTAAACTGTTTATTTCTTACTTTAATGGTTAAGGGATTTCATATTTCAAATACATCATCTTAATTAAAAGACAAATGCATGAACATATTAAACTAACAATTTCTAAAATACACTTAACTATGAAAATTATTTTTCCACAAAGGCTACAATGCTTTTCATTATTTTATTTCTAGGGAAAGACAGCATTATTAAATATTGGACGCAACAATGGGGGACCACAAGAACAATAAGGCCGCATTAAAAATGAATAGTTGAAAGTCAAAATGACGCAAAGAAAATGTGTTCTTTTTCTATTGAAAAATATATAGACTATTTTAATTTTGAACAAAACTAATGCATATAAAATCTAAATTAAATACGGATTTTATAGACAAAAGATCTAGTAGGACTTATACAAATATGGCCAGTAGTTTATTAAATGATGATGAGGACAATGCCACACGTAATACACAGCAGCAGCAACAAGCAAAACTAGAAAATAATAATCATAATGACAACAGTTGTTTGAATTCTCTAAACAATAATCAAAATTTAAACGAAACCTTGTCGAACCACACCAGCAGCAAAATGCAAGATAATGAGGCCAAATTGAAGAAACAAAATTTGGAACAACGCAAACAAGAATTGGAAAAATTGCTCAATGAGAAGAGTTGGCTTTTGCAACAATTGCAAAAGCAAGAAAGCCACATATTAAACGGAAACTTTGAGTACATGAATTTTAATGACTTCATATCAAACTTAGCCGTGCAATATAAACAAGAACAAACAACTAATAACTCAAACGCACATAATACTGGAGATAGTGTATCCACATTAAGTGGTGGAGGCTCCAACCATTTCTCAACTGGAGAAGAAGCTATTTTAAGACGTAAGCCGTTGACGGCCAAAGAAAATTATCAAAACTTAAACAATAATAATGTATTGCATAGAAGGCAGTCAGAGATATCCAATAGATCTTCTGAGTACGACAACTATCCCCAAAATGATAACGTTTCAACTCATTCGGAAGGAGGCAGAAGTAATGTAATGCATGGCGCTGCTCAAGCTACTCAGCAATATGCTGCCAAAGCAGCTTTAAAGAAAAGATCTGCTACCGTTGCTGGCACAACAGCTCAATCATCGTCTAATCTACAAATGATAAGGCAGCAGCATTTAGAGCAGCAGCAACAACAGTTATTATATAAACATCATCAGCAACAGCAACAGCAGCAACAACAGCAATATCACCATCCCCAACAGCATTTGCTTAGGCCACATTTTGAACATCATCAAGTTTTAATGCCTCACCTGCAATATGCCACACAAAAGTTTTACTACACCACATTGCAGCCACCTCAGCCAAGTAATACGACGCAACAGATGCTTCAGCAACAACAGCAGCAACAATATGGCCGCTATATACAAAATAAGCAAATTGCCCAACAGCAAACGTTACATCATAACCAAAATTCAAGTCCCCACCAACAAATTTTGTTGACACCGGCATCCGGCACCGGCTTAACTGTTGATAACATATCTCTGTATTCCCTAAACTCCAATAATGTTGCAACTCTACACCGTTCAGCTCAACAGCAGCAACCGATTATTGTACAATGTGACAAATACTATTTATCACCCACATCTCATCACATACCGCACAATGATGGTTGTGGTTTCATAAAATCATCACAAAATATAAAAGAATATATTTCGCCACACAATTCGCCACAAAGTTTCAATATACGTGACAAAAGCCGTATACAAACATCACAAGCGAATTTATTCCAAAGAGGTGCTACACCATCTTTAGATATCATATCTTTAGCACCCTCATATGTGTCCATGGAAACTGTAGACTATTCAACATCACCAGTAGCCTCCAATATGCGATGGAGATCACAAACAAATATTCCGCCCATTAAAGGCGCTTGTGCAACGGGAGAAATTAAATCCCAGTCAAATGATATGCTAAATAATAATCAATATTATAATACCACCTTAAATCCACCACCGCCACAGCCCTCCATTCTAGTGACTCAAAACCAAAATATAGTCCCACCGCCAAATGTAACCCAAGTGAAACCTTTTAAACCTTTAGATGATGTTTCCTTAAATTTCTACTCCGCTGAAACACAAAAAAAGTTAAAACCTAAACAATGGCTAGAATCGTCATTGGATGGTCCTGTTATAAGGCAAACGCCTGTCCAAGATGAACCCTGTTCGTCTACTTCATTTTCCCCAAATAATAACAGCCAAACGAGAACAAAACTTTCGTCTCAATCTTTAAACACTGCACGACACTATTCTATGTCTGCAGCTCAATCTAAAAACAACCACAATCAAATTAATTCTGCTAAACCTAATCACAATAAATTAAGTCAGTCAACTTCTTATTTAAATCAAATCGATTTTGCCAATGCTAATCCTTTGTCTATACCCACACCTTCTATATCGAAGGCTTATAATTTAGAATTATCTCCACAAACTTCGTCAGCGTATAAATATTTGGCAGCTCAACAAAAAGCCTCAACAAGGCCAACACCTGGTGCCCTTTATGTTAATACTTCAAATACAAATTTAACCCAGTCAGCCACACCAACACCTCCGTTGGCGGCAGCTCTTTCACCCGAAATACGTATAGAATCCCCGGTTAATATGACTATAGTACAACCGGCCACATTTCAACCTTACAAGGAGGTAACAAAGCCTTTTGAAATGTCTGATTTTTATAAATATTCAACAAAATTTCGCCAAAAGGAAAACAATAATAACCATACAGAGAATTGAAAAAAAAATTTATTATATATACATATTTTAAAAGAAATGCTTATTACTTGTAACATATGCATGTATGTTTTCATTTGTATTGTTATAAAATACTTTATAAAACTGTTTTGTTGATTTTGGAAAAAGATTTATAAAAAAAAAAAAAAAAAAATAGATCTGTTTTATTAAAAAAGCAGCTAACTTTTTTAAAATACTTTTTATCAATTTCATCACTGTAAATCCCTTGAAATATGTAAAACATAAACGATCGGAATTAAAATTTCAAATAAATTTCCAAATTTTAAAATTTAATTTCAACATTCGAAATTAAACTAGAAATTTCGATATCTTGTTTGAAAAATCATGGAAAAAAGCAAATGTAAATTTAAACGATTAAAAAAAATTATATATTACTTTCGATATCATATTATTCGATATTGATTCGAAATCTAGTATTTGGGGAGATTTATAGGAAATATTCTAAATTTAATTTAAACTGTTACGTGGTGTGTTTTAAGATAAAAAAATTGTATTTAATTTTAAATAATAATTGTTAATTTTATAAGTTTTAATTTGTATTTTATTTAAATTTGTTTTTCTCCATAACGAATGTAAAAAGTTCTAGATCTATTTTAATCAGAATCATAAAATATGCAACTGTAAACTCAATTTAGATGTTTTTAAAAGCATATTATCATATAAAATAGTTATTAACAAGTAAAATCACAATTAAATCTATCAAATGAAAGATATGTATGGCCGAATTGAAAATATTAATATTAAACCGTAGTTTCACTCTTTAAAATACATTATATATATGTATATTCGAACAGCCTTAGTCGCCTAAGGGCTATTGAAGAATTTTAAAGCTTTTCTGATTGCTGTAGTTCTAGAACAAGCCCTTAAAACTTTTCCTCGTTAAGATTTGGTTATGTTTTTTTATCATTCGATTCAATTATAATTTATGTAATATTTTAATAATTTTTAATATTAAACCTGACATTCAAATTGTAATAATATTTGTAAAAATAATCAAGATGTTTAGTTCACTTCGTGTTCGAATCTGTCTTTATACTCGAATTGCTTAAAACTATTTTTGTTTTTATTTCTTATTAATACCTACTACTCATAACTTTTGACAGCTCTATAATATAAGCCTGCAAATTAATTTATTAGTTCAGCTATTGTTATAAAATATTATTAATATATATATATGTATATATATACAATAAATACAGTGTCTTACTAACAATCAATAAAAATCCCAAGAAATTTATTTATAAAAACGAAAACAAATCTTATAAATAGATTCCAGAAATTATTGCCTTAAAATGTAGTTATTGACTACTTAAAAAAAAAAAAAAAAAAAAAAAAAAAACAAATTAAAACTATTTGAAATTGTATTGCTCAAATCTATTGCCAAAATATATAAACATTTTCTATTCCACATTTGTTCAACACTCTAAATTAGACAATAAATTTTATATTAAATATATTTATGTTTTTATAAAATATTCTTTAAATTATTCTATAACATTTACATATATAATACATACGTACTATATAAGAGTATAAGTATACTTATACAATGTTTTTTTAAAATAGCTAATTTTTATTATTATTAATATTAAATAATCGCCTGGAAGTTGTAATTAAGCATTTTATATTGAATAAAAATATATACATACATAAATATAAAATGCAAGTTGTTATAATTATTTACATTCTAGCTACACCCGGTGTGTTTCACTACACTCATTATCTTAAAATAGAAGTATGATTTATAAGTATAAATTACTAATAATGGCTCGATTATGGATGACAACCGTACTTCAGTTGCGATGTCAGCCGGCAAAATATTTTCCATGAACAAAAGAAATGGTGGAAAAAAATCTGAAAATAGTACACTGACAGGTGAACTTTTATACCCCATAAGGCTGATTAATTACTTTGCATGGGAGTGCCCTTCTCCCACTAATTTTAAAAAAATATATACAGGTATGTTCCAGAAAAGTAAAAGTAAATGAAGTTTACTTTTCAAACTTCTTATTTTAAATTTTATATAAAAATGACAGATCACAATCACTAGTTGTGCTTTCGTATGTAATTTACATACATTTATGTTTATTCATTACAAACAGCAAACTTTTGGTTTTGCAAAAAATCAAACATAAAAAGTGTGAAAACTAAACTTCATTTACTTTTACTTTTCTGAAACATGCCTGATATTTTAATTTCTCGGTCGTCAGTAACCAGACAAATCTAGAATATCATTGCGATCCTCAACAACTGGATTTTAGCTATGTGTGTGAAGATAAATATGCCGAGTTAAATATGTTTTACGTCAGAGCTTACGTCATGACATATTTAACTCAAAAGTTAAATAATTTCCCATTGGTTCAAATGAATGACAAACAAAAATGTTGAGATTATCAAAAATCATCTTAGTTAGGATACATTTATATCAACTAGCAAAGATGTAAACCAAAAAGTTCCATCGAGCTATGTTGTCAATGTCCCGACTAGACATATTTAACTTTTGAGTTAAATATGTCATGACGTAAGCTCTTACGTAAAGCATATTTAACTCGGCATATTTTCTTCACGCACATATTTTAACTTTGGAAGAATTTTATGTACACCTTCACTTTTATTTCCTTTCATTTTAGTAATCGTTAAAAATTTGTGATCTTTAGGAATATATTAATTTAATCGTCAAAAATGCCATTGTATAAATAATGCAAATTTCAATTTTTCGCTTTATATCTATCATTTGTTTTTATGAAACAACGTTTAAAAAAATATGTATTCTATCAAATATTGCAAGTGAGTAAAAAAATTTAGAAAAGACAACGAGGAAGCATTTTTTTTTAATTTTATCTGGTTACACAGAGTAGCTTTTTTTTATTTCAAATAAACCTATTTTTGTTGCATTAAAAAATATATGTATGTATATTTTGTTTTTAATATTTTTCTATTTTTCAAACACTTTACTCGCAACAAAACTGTTTGTTATTGCTGCACCAAGCCCAAGTTGCTTCATGGAAAAACACTTATTATTGATGTGTGTATATTTTTATACATTTGTGTTCCATTTTTTAAAATCTGTTTATGCATTTCATGTCATCCATAGGGGCTGTGCACATTTTTTTTTTTTTTTTTTTTTTTTTTTTTTTTTTTTTTTTTTATAATTAGGACCAGCACTCAGGGGATGACCCCTACGTATGCAGTGCATTGTGCCGGAACTCAGAGAGAGGGATAGAGTAGAGAAGATAGATGTTGAAAATGTAGAAGGCTTAACTCTTTTACAACTCTGCTTTGCGCGTTATGTTATTTTTTATAGCAGTGTTGAGGCGTCTCCGGTGTTCGGTAGACGCATTAACTTTGTTAAGCTGTATTGGCAGACATTTTATTAATTGTTTTACTTCGCCGATGTTTCTGCTAACCGACGAAGGAGGGCGATGTTTTGTACATTAGCTTAGAACATCATCAATCGCTTTCGGAACAGTTTTTTAGTGACCAGTGCTATGCCTTCATCACTTAAATAGTCCGACAACAATTAATACAATGTCTCACTAATGTACATTACATAAATTAATGATGTTGATTGACTTGCTCTGGCCAGGGTTTGAACCCAGGCCCCACGTCATTGTTTGCTTAGTAGTCAACGCGCTAACCACTTCAGCCAACACCACCCACCCATATTACGTAACGCTGTTTTCAGAGATTTTATACCCCCTCCCCCCTCTTCCTAACGCTTTTTACTAATTTTTCAGTGCAAAATTTGTAATCCGTAACAAATCTTTAACCCCACCCCTGGAGCGTTACGTAATATGTGCACAGCCCCATACGGTCTTTACTGGCTGAAATAAAAGCGACAAAACGGCAAGCGATTTTTTTTGGAATTTTTAGTGTGGCTTTTTTAGAATTAATGCAGCTAAATTTCGAAGAAGAATTATTAAATTTAAATGAACATAATTAATTATATATAAATAGATTAGCAATAAAAAATAATTATAATAAATGTAAAAACTAGAACTCAAATAGAAGAAAAACAATCGGTATAAAAAATGGAGGAGTCTTTCAATTCGTTTAAATTGAAAACTCAAATACAATTTTTAGTGCATTGAAGGGTAGAGAAATTTTTTTTTTCAGTTTAAACATTTTTGAAATATGAAGTCTATCACCTTTTTTTTATTTATGTATATGGATGTGTCAGAAGCTAAACGGCCTAACACCACTTTTTCGAAATTTTGTTACATTACTATCAATCACAACTAATAAAATAGTAATATAACAAAATTGAGAAAATTTCGAAAGCTGGAGTTAAGTCTTTTAACTTCTGACACATCCATATGTAAATATGTATGTACATATACGTATGTACATTAGGGCTATAATCAACTTTTGGCCCTCGCAGCACTACGCGATTGAGAATGTTTTCAAACACATATGCTGCATTTTATTGGTTGCTTAAAAAGTTTTTAAGTACGGTGATAAAAATCTACTAATCATTGATATGTCCGGCTGAATGGCTTGATAAGTGTTTACCGGGTTTTTTATAATTGGAAAATGGCAAAGTTTTTAATAAATTATATATTAAGATCTCAATAATAAATTTCTTGCACGTCAAATTCTAGTCATGATTTTTAAAAACCCTCTTTTTACCCAAATATTTTTGAAAGAAATTAAAGCCGTGTTATTTTGATGAAAATTTTGTAGTAAAAACTATTAAAGACAGAAATCTAGCCTTTACAGAGCCACGGACACCGATATACAAAATACAAAATGTTATGATCGGACTAAAAATGGCGATACAGTGAACAAAATACTAGAAGGGCGGCGTGGCAAAATAATGAAACAAAATTTTGGGAATTATTTTTACATTATCTTTAATCCCAGGGGGTGACTGGCACAATTTTTGTTGTATGGAAGGCGAACAGCTCTAATAAATATGACGATTTACAAAGTTTATATCGCCTTGTTGGTCTATCGTCCCATTCTAATTGGCATACCCCGAAAAATGACATTTGATGTTTTTCCATAAAATTTATTCAAATACACAAACACACACGCGCTCATATACTTACATACATATGTATGTTTATATTTTTATAAATGAGTCTAGTGTGTTTGTTTTGCTTTTAAGATTTTCGAAACTAAATAAATGTGAGAGTTTACAGATCTCCCAGTTTAATGAATTGATATGGTTGAAAAAAATTGTAGAGGAGGAAAATTTTCTTTGAATTTAATGAATTTTCCTTTTATATCCGACCATTTTTCACTTTAGTTGCAATTGGCGCTTTATTTAGATTAAACGTTTATTTTATTAAATTGTAGAAAAAAAATTTCAATTTCCCTGAAAGAATTTCAAATACCAAATTTCCAATAATGAAGACATAATTTTTTAAATATTTAAAAACCCAAATTATTAATTAGTTTGTAGTTTAGTGTAAAAACTAATTGGAACTTTTTGTTAAAATTCAAGAATAGTAATCCAAAAAAAGTGTAAAAATTACGTGAAATTGTGTTAAATCATAACCTTAAATAAAATTAGTAAATAAATAAAATTGTTTTTTGAAAATTATTAAAAAAAGAAATCTAAAAATTTAGGTTGTAGAATTTTAAAAACAATGTGTAATTTGTGGTCTAGATTTATGTATGTACATAAATGTTTTCTGACTATCGAAAATTTTGTTCGCATTGTGTGCCCTTTTTACAAAGTCAACGTCATGCCGTTTGAGAAGAAACATTAAATTTCATTTTATTTTATTTCACCCAAACTACGTACGAGACATAAAATTTTGTGTTTTTTTTTTTTAAATTTACACTGCAACATTTGTTAACATAAAAAAATATTAAAAAAAAAATCAAAAGCAAAAAAACTCTTTCTTCTATTCCACATAATCCACTTGAGACCCACATAAGAATCATGCAAGTATGCATATGCAAGCGTGTCTCTGCATGAATTTATGGCGAATATCAAATAATGGATCTATTTACTCTGTATGATTGGGTATGTAAAATGTAATTATGTATAATAAATTTTTGTTGTTGTAATTTTTAAATTTTGGACCAAAAGATCAGAATATTATAAATACATATGTAGTTATAAACATGTAATCGTCTCATAAAATTCTGCAAGCTAATGATTTAAAATGAAAAATTTGAGAGCGCACAAAGCATGTCAATTGCAGCGTTCCAGGAATTTCGATGTTGAAAAATTTCGAAGAATGTAAGAGTTCTTTTTTAATTATGTATGTGCTCCGAAAAATGGTGGGGCAAGGTGTCGGTAATAAAAAATTGTCTCGGGTTTGGAAATTTTGTACTGAAAACTTTGTAAAAAGCTTTACAATGGTGGTATAAAATCTCCGTAATCACCCTAATAGAGAATCAAGTGAAATATTTTTGTTCCCTAAATAATATTTTGTATCCCTAAAATTATAATCTCCAATTGAGTTTTTATTGTGACTTTGTTCATAATTTGTTTTTGTTCACGAGAAATAGTGTTGCGTTAACAACATGTTCGTCCCTTATTCTAGCGATAAGGATAAATAAGTGAACATACATACATACATACATACATATACCGATGTGAAACGATTATAATGTCATTGATAAAGTCAATGTGTACACTAAAATCCTACATTAAACCAACTTTAACTTTTAAATAATCGTTTATGAGGATGGTGTTGGCTGAAGTGTTTAGCGCGTTGACTACTAAGCAAACAATGACTCGGGGCCTGGGTTCAAACCCTGGCCAGAGCAAGTCAATCAACATCATTAATTTCTCTAATGTACATTAGTGAGACATATAATTGTTGTGATGAAGGCATAACACTGGTCACTAAAAATTGTTCCGACAGCGATTGATGATGATCCAAGCTAATGTACACAACATCACCCTCCTTCATCGGTTAGCAAAAACATCGGCGAAGTAAAACAATTAATAAAATGCCTGCTAATACGGCTTAACAAAATTAATGCGTCTACTTATTAACACCGGAGGCGCCACAACACTGCCTTAAAAATTAACATAACGCGCAAAGCAGAGTTGTGAAAGAGTTAATTCTTCAAAGTTTTTAACATCTATCTTCTCTACCCTATCCCTCTCCTTGAGTTCCACCACAGTGCACTGCATACGTAGGGGTCATCCCCTGATTGCTGGTCCAAATTAGAAAAAAAAATCAGATTGAATGAGAAGTCCCTCATCAATAATCTTCCAAATGTTTATGAGTGAGATTATTGTACACACACACACGCAGCCATAGATAGCATTTACTATTAAAAATTTCATTTCAATCAGCGTTGCCATAACTTTAAACAATAAATTTAAAAGAAAAATATTTTAAAATAAAAAAATGCACAAAAAATTAATTAATGTAATGTTTTAAATAAAATAAAATAACCCATCTTTATTTAGGTCTAGTCTTAAATAAAAGCAGTGTCACAACTTTGAGTTGGCATCACTGCTTTACTTGAGCACCCATTTAACAGCTGATAGTTGCTTTTTGTTTAGTTTGCTTTGAAATTTCATTATGAATCGACTTACACCAGAGCAAAGGGTGCAAATTGTTGAAATTTTTAATCAAAATAATTGTTCTATTTGTCAAACTCATCGTGCAACGGGCGCTACAATTGACTTACTCAAAGAAACTTTTTTTGAAAAAATAATGTCACGTACTGGCCCAATTAATTGGTAATGAAGATCGTGTGATTTAACCCCATTCGATTATTTTCTTTGGGGTTATATTAAGTCACTTGTCTACGTCGAAAAACCACAAACAATTGAACACCTGGAAATCAACATTCGAAGAGTTATCGGCGAAATACGGCCGCAAATGCTGCGAAAAGTTGTTGAAAATTGGTGATTCAGATTGCGCCTTCTATGCGCTAGCCGTGGCGGCCTAATGGCACAAATCATATTTAAACATTAATTTTATAAAATTTTCTTTCCAATATAGCCCGCTTCATTGATATTAAAAATATATTTCCTTGTTTTATTATGACTTAAAATTGTATCAACCTATAAAAAACACCCTTTACAATGAGAAAATTCGACGTTTCGTATTATAAAAAAAAAATCAAGCATCCAAGCAATTTTCAAACGCACAACATTTTCTTTTGTAAAAAACAAATGGAGTAAAATTATGGTATAGAAATAGGAATTAAAATAAAAAATATTCATACTAAAAGCTAGAAATTTATTTTAAAAAATCATTAAAAGTGATTAATGGTTAGAATAACTGCAAAATACAGATAAATCTGCACATTTGGCAACGCTGTTTTCAATTCACATGCGTGTGTATGTGCGATGTTGTTACATTAAAATTATGAGTGTGAAAAACGCTCAAATATTTTCATTTACAACAAACTCCATTCACAAGTATTGGTTGTTGTTTTGAGTTTTCTTCGTACTCGGAACCGTTTGGGACCGTATCGATGTAAAATGTTTTTTTCCAAATTAAAGTTGCCTTAATTTTTTCTTTGTTTATTTAAATAAACGAAGAAAACTGTTGTTACATTAAAATAAAAAATATATTACAACTAATTTGTGTGCATTTTTCTCTTCATATGTGTGTGTTGTTGTTTTTATTATACATATGTAGCGTTTTATTTGCAAAATTTGCTTAAATTTTTCCTTTGCTTTTCTTTCATTCGTCTTTGCTGCGTTTTTGTTATTGTACGTTTTTGTATGCTCGCTGGTTTTGCGGTTTTTTCTTTAAAATTCAAACAATTTTACTCTTGTGGGGTTTTTTTTGTGTGATTTTTATCTGTCATGTAAATATAGAAAAGTGAATCGTTTGGTTAGTTTTCTTTACTACGCGAAACACTTGAGAACAAATTGGATTAAATTCAAAAAATTTTGAAGAAGTTTTTTTTTATAAGAAATTTAAAAATTAAAGTTACAAAAATAAATTAAAATTAATTAAAATTAATTATAAAAAAAAAAATTATAAAAAAAAATGTTATAAAAAGTCATTAAAGATATTGAAAATGTATACAGATTTTAAAATTGTGAAAGAAAAATTAAAAAATTAAATTTATTAAACAATAAAATAAAAAGTAAATACATACATTGTACATACATACATATGTACATATGTATGTATGTATGTATGTATGTATGTATGTCTGTCAATAATTTTGGTTTAATTGTGTAGATTCGGGTCTGCGAAACTTAACGTTTTTATGTTATTTGAGCTACGACACTTTGAAATACATTCCGACGTATCCAAAATTGTGAACACTGAAAAATTTTCATTTTTTCTTATGTTTTAAAAAAAAATATATAATTATCAGTACCTTAATATTAAAAAGCCCTAATTCATTTTTTTTTCCAAATCACGTTTATTTGCTTGTTGCGATAACTTAACCCTCTAAGCTATCGAAATACATGATAAATGCGCGATTTGAAAAATTATGAGTTAGGGTCTTTCTATATTAAGGTAATGATATGTATAATTAAATGTGTTAAATGTGATTAAATAGAAATTTTGAATATAAATCTCCTAAAAAGCAAAAAAAAAACGACTGGCTGCTTTTCATATAAATTGTCTAAACGAGTCTATCATATCTATTGTGAAATGCTTACTTAAGGCTTACAAATTTTTAACTTATCCTAAAACTTGTGAATTATAAAATTTTTGTTCTATAAACTTATGCTAGCACATTTCTCGAGTCTATTACTACTTGCGTTGTGTATTATATATCATACCCCCTTTATTCCATAACTTTATGTCGACATTACGTCAAGACAATCACCCTTATCGAAATCAAGCGAACATTTTGTTCACATGAAAATTCGAAAAATTAGAAAAAATTACGCTGACATAAAAACAAAGCAAAAATTGGCGATATCAATTTTTGAGAAAGTGAACACATTTCACGTGAACTTTTATTCCCGATATGGGTGAATATCAAAAATAGAAGACTTGCGTAGTTATTCTGGACATCAATTAAGTACCGCTGACAGACTCTTTCTTACTATTCTTTAATGGCTCAATTTTAATGTTTAGTGTGAGTAGCGCCGCCAAGTGTGCAGATTTATCTGTATTTTGCAGTTTTTCGAAGCATTGAGCAGTTTCGAATTTGGTGTTTTTGCACATAAAGCATTTTTTTATATAAAATAAATTAAATAAAGGATAATTTTTTTGGTTTTTTATTCTATATGCAGTTTTTTCGCTGGAAAATTAGGTTTTTTTTTCTAAATTTGCAGTTTATTAAAAAAAAATCATGGCAACGTTGAGTGTGAGTGTAGAAATAGAAATATATATCTTTTAAATTTGTTCTCTTCTTTTCTAACTGAAAAAAGAGAGTTGCATGCAATAAAGTTTCGTAGTGTAATTACGTTGCAAGACCCAGAAAATAACTAGAGGATAAACGAAGTCATCTACAATGAGTATTGTCCTATTTTTGATTTTGTCTCAAACTAACGTCCACAAATAGTTACAAAATATAGAGGATTATATATTACAACAGATGTGATCCTTATACATCCTGTATATTGTCAAATAAAATTACCAATGTTGCTTTTGAGTAGGAAACATGGTACAATAATAACAGGTACACGCATCAATGCAACTCTGCGTTTCTCTGCCTTTTTATTCTGCTCACTTCGACTTTATTCTGGTGACTTGTCAAAAAATCAACACACAAACATGTATGTTTTCTAACCCTAGAACATGAACAATTCACGCCAGATGTCAAAGTATAGCACTCAAGCGTTCAAATACACATACAAACTGAAACCAGCTGGCGAGCAAATCTGCTGATGCGTGTACCTATTATTATTGTACCATGGTCGGAAATTTCTTTAATCGCACGAAACACATTTATCAGGGAAAGCTTTATCAGTAAAAATAAATTCTATGCACACCATCACCCAGGATGTTCTGGACTCCTTGCATTCGTTAAAGAACTGATGACGGCTTCATTAGTTGAAAAAAACGGCTTCTTATCATCAGATTGTTAACGATTTAAAATAAAAATAAGAATTTTAAAAATTCCATAAAAAGCGTTGTTTAGTAAAATTCGATGAAAATGAAAATTTTATTCTAACGTAACCTTTAAGTTGAAATTAATTGCTGCTTAAAATATGTGTTTAAATAATATTTAAATAAATAAATAAATAAATATTGTAATTAGAAAAAGATACTTAGGTTCCATTAAATAAAACCCACCAATTTAAGAAAAATACAAGTTTTTACGAAAAAAAAAAAAAAAAAACTAAACGAAAATGATTTAAACGAATTAAACAACTCGAAACAAATATTACAACAAAACCTAATAAAATGTCGAAAATACATGTAAGTTTTTCTTATCTATTTCTTCCCGCTTATTTATATGTAGTACAGTAAACTCTCGTAAATGTTAATAACGGCGTTTTGAAGAACCCCAATTTGGATATTTTATTTAAAATATTTTGTCTAATTAAACATTCGCTAGTGTTCAAACTGTCAAACTTGATAGTATTATTTTCGTTATCTTTCTTAAAGTTAGACAAACTACTCCCTTTCAACGGGGATGTAGCGGGCTGTGATGTCATACAAAAGTAACTTATTTAAAGTTAAAGCTTCAAACTCAAATCTGACAGAAATCAATCATTCAAAACCTAATTTGGAGAATGCAAAATAAATTTCGAAAATTCAAACTAACTTTCGAATGTTAGAATTTAATTTCGAAAACTTAAAATATCACCGCCTAACTGTAAATAGATGGTAAGAGCTTTGATATTTAGTGGTGATCTAAGCTTTTCTATGGGGACGTCGATTAGCAATAATCGATAATAACTTTTAATAACTTAATGGAGTTGCCTGAAAATTAAAAAAAAAAAAAAAAAAAGCGTTTCCTTTTTTTAATCTCCGGTATTTAAACCGATGTTAACACAAAAATCAAAGCTCTTTAAGCTTTCTTAGATTAGAGCTTACGCACAACTGGAGATATTTCGAAATTAAATTAAAAATTTTTTCGATATTAAATTCCTTATCATAGCATTTCTAATAACAAAATGTGTGAAAGGTACCATAAAAAGAATTTAATATATTTTGAAAAATGTGATTCAGAAAATTCCAAAACCCCTTCATTTAAAATTTCGAAATCCCGAAATTTCCTGTAGCGTCAGTCGTAGTACAAACTTTCCTCTTTTGAATTTCTTTACCACTTTCGACTCCTTACGTTTTCGTGTGTTTACTGTGTCTTATTATACCTACATATATATACCTATATACATTCATACATACATACATACTTCAGTGTGGTGACTCAATTTGTTTAAAGTTTTAAAGTTATTTTTAGTTTATTTTGCCAAGATATAAAATAAACCATTTGTTTTATATCTCTTTTATTTTAAATAGGTACAATTTGTTACTCTAAACACAAATATATAAATTATTTAAGGCTATCTTTCTTCTTTGTACGTTCGTTTTTCAATTACACAAATAGTGTGAAATGTTAAGTGATGCGTTCAGTAGTACGAGTAGAATTTTAATTTAAAACATATGCACGTGTCTTAAGAGTATTTACAAAAACCACGTTGGTTTTCTTTTATGTACTTAATTAAAATATTAAGAGCAAGAAATGCAATTATATTCTTAATCTTGAACAAGTTAAAAGAGTGCAGGACATTCGCCTTCCCCCTTCATTGTTTACACTGAGCTTGCACCTTGCTCAATACGGATTTTTACCTTTTGTTCGCTACTGTATTAATTCCATTCCATTATAATCATGTAATTTGGAACTATAGCAAGTTCATTGACACAGTGTTTTTCTTAAAAAAATATTATTTTAAGTGGTATTTTATATTTTAAAAGGGTTTTTTTGGTATTTACGGGGTGATACAAGTGCGTATCAGAGGGCTGGGGCTTGGGAGTTAGTTAGAGTTTGGTGCCGCCGTGGCAGATAGGTGGCAATGCTAGCTTTGTAATCCGGAGATTGTCGGCTTGATTTCGGCCAGAGATCCTGGGTATTTTCTGTAGATTAGATAATCGCTTTGCGGGCTGTGTTTGTTAAAAAAGAAAAAAGAAAAAAAAAAATACTTTTCGGATGTCCAAATACTTAAACAAATCGGCAAAATAAATAGTGGGTTGATTTATTAAACAATATTTCAGGGGAACGCTTACGCTTACATTTCCATAGTATCAATATTTCAGGGGGAAAAAAATAAATTTTAAATCGCCCAATAAAATGAGAAGTTATGCGATAATAACAAAAATTTGTTGGAGGGGTGGGGAGATAAGTAGGTCCAGAACTCAGGGGATGACCCCTACTTATGCACCCTGAACTTACGAAAAGCGATAGATAGGATAGAGAAGATAGATGTTGAAAATGTAGAATTCTTTAAAAGTCTGCTATTGCGCATTTGATTAATTTTTAGAGCAGTGTTGCAGCGCCTCTTCCTCTTTTGTGTGCAGGAATTGGATTAGGGATTTTACTTCGCCGGCGATTCTGTTAACCGACTAAGGCAAGCACTGTTGTGTATATTAGCTTGGAACTGTATTAATCGCTCCCGGAAGAGTCTTTATATAGTGACCAGTGCTATCTATGCCTTCATTACTTAAATAGACCAACAACAATGAATACAATGTCACACTTGCCACGTGTCAAAAAAAAAAAAAAAATTATGATGCTACCGAACTTCAAGCATACTACTTGAAAATTCATCAAAATTTATCAAAAAATCGGAAGGAATTGAATTATCAAGCTTTTCCTTGTAGGGTGAACAGGAGAGAAACAACATGCCCCAATTATTAAAATCGGTTTATAAATGCGGGAGTTATTCGAAAATCAATATCTTGCCCGCAAACCCGCTTATTTTGAAAATGGGTCAATACAATTTTTTTTAAATTTTTTCAAATCTACTGTTGATTTAGTATAAACGCCAATGAAATGCATACATATGAGGAGCCGCAGAACAAAACGTACTTTTTCGCTCATTTCATATTTTTTGCGAAATTGATGTTTATTTATTTCGCTTCCTTAAAAAGCTGCAAGGATGTTTTATATTTATAAAAATAAAATTAAAAATTAATATTATAGATAATAAAATTCATTGAATAACATCAAAAGGTAGTTTAATTAAAATATTAATTTTGATGAACCTAGAAATATTAACACGTTTTTTACGTTTTTTTTAAATAACAGAAAAAGCACGTTTTCGCTGCGTGTTTTTAGACGAGTATTTTGACTGATTATTTTTAAACCTGAACCAACTAAAAAAAAATATACAGTGAAATTAATGGTGTTTTCTTTTCTACAAAAAAATGGTACATCTCCATGCAGAAAGTGTACTTTCGTGTTCATTTCTTAAAAATGTTTTTTGTCTTTAAAAGGGTGGTGTGTCTGATTCTAAAAAAATGGCCCTCAATATGGTGGAAGGCATTGCACTTTATGCCCCGTAAAAATCGGCAGTGCTGATAGTGCCCTGTAAAACTTAGCTGTCAGCTGTTAAAAACAGGGGGTTCCACTTTTTCATAAGTTGTGTTTTGTTCTAGAGAAATAATGAGCTGCATTATTACAGGGTTGGCAAGACATTTTATACATGTACCTTTCAACAATGTACCTACAACAAAATGGTACATATCCATGCAAAAAATATACTTTGGCGTTCGTTTGTTACAAATATTTTGCTCTCTAAAAGTGCTGTGTGTTTGATTCTATAAAAATCGCCCTCACTAATGGTGGATGCAATACTATCCGGCAGAATGGAAGGTTTCGATGATTATTATGTTACCAAAGCCCGGCAAGGATCATACGAAGGTTGAATCCTATCGGCCTATTAGTTTATTGCCCAACATTTCAAAACTATTTGAAAAGCTGTACATGAGCAAGCTGATGCCTATAGTGAGTAGAAGTGGATGCATTCCAGATCATCAATTCGGTTTTCGCAGTCAACATAGCACTATTGAACAAACTCACAGACTTGTGAACGTAGTTAGAGACACCTTTGAAAAAAAGAAATATTGTTCAGCGCTTTTTATTGATGTCGCACAGGCTTTTGATACAGTATGGCACGAAGGTCTTGTCCACAAATTAACACAAAATCTACCCGCAAACATCGTCAGGCTCTTAAAAAGCTACCTAGAGGAACGAAAATTTGTAGTTAGGGAAGGCAATTTTTCAAGCCCCCGCAGTCGATTGTAGCCGGAGTCCCTCAAGGCAGTATCTTCGGTCCTTTACTTTATTTAATATATGCCTCTGACTTACCGTTAAGCAGTAACATTCATACATCAACATTTGCGGATGATACAGCTTTTCTAAGCGTTCATGAAAATCCTGTAGAAGCTTCCCGGAATCTACAAGGGTACATCTCAAAATTGAAAACATGGCTAAAACAATGGCGGATAAAAGTGAATGAGCAGAAATGTGTACACGTTACTTTTACTTTACGCAGGGAAACATGCCCGCCTATACAAATCAACACCGAGACTATACCGCAACACACTGTTGTCAAATATCTGGACATTCATCTTGATCGTCGTTTAACATGGAATCGCACATAGACGCAAAGTTGATCCAAATGAAACTAAAAGCAGCCCAAATGAATTGGCTTATTGGAAGAAACTCTATACTAAGCCTAGACTGTAAATTTCTACTATACAATGCGATCCTAAAACCAATATGGGCCTATGGAATCCAGTTATGGGGCACTGCCTCCGCATCAAATGTAGAAAAAATTGAAAGGCGACAAAACAAAATTCTACGTACTATAACAGCAGCCCCATGGTATATCAGAAATCATCGAATTCACAAAGACCTCGATGTTCCGTTGGTTAAGACAGTATTTTCTAAACACGCGAAGAAATACATTAAAAAACTTGAGTTGCACCCAAATCCACTTGCGCGCAATATTCTACAGTATAGAGGCCATACCCGGCTTAGGAGGAGGGATACTCTTTCTATCAGCCGTACACGAGAGATGTAAAAACAACAAAAATCAACCGTTGAAACTAAAAATTTGGTTTAGCATTGGCTAAACTTATATTTAATATTTTTAGATTTAAGATTTGAAAAACTTATTAATGTTTCAATATATAATTGAAGATTCAATAAATAATAAAATTGAAAAAAAAAACTAATGGTGGAAGGCATTGCACTTTATGCCCCGTAAAAATCGACAGTGTTCATAGTGCCCTGTAAAACTTAGCTGTCAGCTGTTAAAAAAAGGGCGTTACACTTTTTCATAAGTTGTGTTTTGTTCTACGTCAAACAAATTGAGAATATTAAGAAATGTTTGACATTTGTTAAAGTTTAATTTGATTGTAGTTTTTTTATTGTCACATGGATTGGATATTTCATTAAATCATAAAGTGCAACTACACGAAACATGACAAAGACTATGAATAAAGTACGTTTTGATAAAAAAAAATTAAAAAAAAAGTACGTTTTGTTGTGCAGCAATTTTTTTAGTAACCAATTTTCGTAGTAAAAGCAATTATGTGAACTTGATTTTTTCTAGACGATTTGTATCCAAATATTCTAAAAATACCAAAAAACTAATTTGTCAAAAAGTGCGAAAAAGTACGTTTTGTTCTGCGGCTCCCTCCTCATATAGACATGCTTCACACGCAACAAATGAAACTTTTTCAAAAATAGAATTGATAAAATATTTTACATAATTTTTAAAAATATTATTCTTATCTATCCTATTTACAAATTCATACTAACCCCATAACATTCTCACTTGACCCAAAAAGCCTAAGAATCTTTTGCGAGAAAATTACAACACACGTACACGCACACACACCCAAACTGTTTTTTGTTTCTTAAACTTGCACTTATTAAAAACAAATTCAAATTTATCAATTTTTTAAACAAATTAGATTAGTGTAACACAGACCCCAGATTATTTTTGCTAAATTTCAAAATTTAAAGACACAAAATTTTTACAGCATCAAAAAAAAAAATAATGAAAAATCTTAAAAAATGATTCGAAAGTAGAACGAACATAAAATTAATGTTTTTCTTTTTTATCTTCTAAAAAACAATTGCATAAAATTTATTAAATGAATTTTTACTGAGAACATTTTTTGTACAAATGACTTTTGCAGAAGCTTTAAAAAAAGTGGGCATTGTTAAACTAATTGATAATTGTGCTAACAGAACAGAACATAATTACGTCCGAAATTCGTTTGACAAATAAAGGAAAAAAATTAAAAAAAAAAAATATGTGTGTTATCGAATTAGAAATTCAATATCGATGTTATATCGACAAGTCAACTGTTACTCAAATAAAATGGTAAATAAATAGTAAAAAACTATGAAAATGAACTTCCGAACTTTGACAGTTAACAAAATAAAGGCCACCTTGTTGAAGCGATATCTGTCAAATTAGTTGTCATTTATTTACTCGTGTTCTGCCAAACCAACATGAACGGATATACGAGTATGTATGTAGCACTCAACATACATACGTGCATATAATAAAATAGGTTTTTTCAAAATGTGTGATGGCAACTGAACCTAATTTTCAACGAAAAATCAACTTCAGCGATGAGGCCCATTTATGAAGGAATGGAAACAAAATTGTCGAATTTGAGGCGATACCTATTCACATGAGATCCAGCGTCTAATGCATCCCGAAAAACTCACTGTTTGGTGTGAATTCATATTTATTTTTTTATTTTTTTAGGACCAGCACCCAGGGGATGACCCCTACTTATGCAATGCATTGTAGCATAACTCAGGGAGAGGGATAGAGTAGAGAAGATAGATGTTGAAAGTTAAGAAGGCTTAACTCTGTTTTGCGCGTTATGTTAATTAGTTTTTTTTTAGCAGTGTTGAGGCGCCTCCGGTGTAAAGTAGATGCATTAACTTTCTTAAGCTGTATTAGCAGGCATTTTATTAATTTTTTTACTTGACCGATGTTTTTTCTAACCGACGAAGCAGGGTGATGTTGTGTACATTAGCTTGGATCAGCATCAATCGCTGTCGGAACAGTTTTTTAGTGACCAGTGCTATGCCTTCATAACTTAAATAGTCCGACAACAATTAATACAATGTCTCACTAATATACATTAGAGAAATTAATGATGTTGATTGACTTGCTCTGGGCCAGGGTTTGAACCCAGGCCCCAAGTCATTGTGTCAAAGCGCTAACAACTTCAGCCAACACCACCCTCTCATTTCTCATATTTCCTTGAGAACGACGTTGGCCAGGCCATCACTGTCAACGGCGAGCACTATAGGTCGTTGATTACCAACTTTATTTGGAAAGAATTGGATGATCTGGACACTAACGATATGTGGTTTCAAACGAATAAAAAATTTTGATCATATTTCACACACACATACTTTGTTTTGTTCAAATTTAACGGAAGCGCTTAATAAAAGACCCCTTATATTTTTTTTTTATTAGGGCCAGCACTCAGGGGATAACTTTACGTATGCAGTGCTTTGTTCATCAGGATTGGGAAGGAGGATAAAAGGAGTAGTGTGTGTGGACATTTTATTATATTCTATAGTACTTAAGCTGACAGGAAGTTTATTCCAAATGCAAACAGTTCGGCTAAAATAAGAATTCTCTTTGTAATGTGTAAAAAGAGGATGTGAAAAATTTAGGGGTTTCAGGAAAAAGTTTCCTGATTTCGTTAGAACACATACTGTTGTAGTACCGATGGAATATTGATAATCTCCGATAATCTTCTTCGGCATATCATGTACGATCGAGTAACTTCAAAAGCACCGGCCCATATATGAGAGTTTTATTCAAATTTTGATCAGATAAAAGTGGTATAAATATTAAGGAGATCAGATAAAGTGAAGTATGTCTTACACCACCTTAAAAAAACGCGACAATTAAATGCTGCTGTTGAGACATGAAAAATGTGACCATGCCATCGAACATCACAATGAATTTTCATGCCAAGAGCATCCAAAGCTTCTGATTTCTTAATATTTATACCCTCCATAATGACATTATTATTATTTTACAGCTGGACTTGTGTATAAAAACTGTAAAATTCAAAAAACTATTATTGGTTTATTAAAGGTTTATGAAACGGATTTTCTATGGAAATTCACTTTAAATCAATAATTTAGTCATTATATTTTCAGATTTTGGCAGATATTTTCGTAGAAATGAAATGCAAACCGACTCGATTTAGAAGATCCCGGTGAATTTTCTTTATTATTTAATATAGATTAGATTTCATATACAAACGCGCCACTTAGTTAAGAGAACGTTGTTACGTTCTGTCGTGTGTGCTGAAATTAGTTAACGAAAAATTTTCCTTTGATTTTTTTGGCCAAATTTTTTTTTCCAAAATCTAACTTAATAATCCTGTTCTGCAAGGAAAATTTATTTTAAATAACTTTATGTGAAATATAGCGAGTTTTATGCGTTTGATTCAAATCCTTTTTAAAATTTTGTCCTTGGCGCACAGATTTAATTTTTTTTCAGAACAGCCAGCGGTAATCAGGCTAAACATTATTTACTCATGGCTATAGAAAACGTGATATTGCCGTTGTCGTTGCTATGTTCTGCTGTGTAGGCTGTGTAATTAAATACCCCCACTTTACTGCGAGTTTCTTCTACTAACACTGTCATCTATACAGTTCTTTCACACTTTATCCTAATAATTATTACTTTGGTAATTAAATAAGTTATTTTGAACTATAAACAATTTAACTTTTATTTAAATGTTTATGTACATTCCAAAAGAAATGTCCTTGACATTGTCACCCACTTTCATATACTTTTTTTTAGCCAAATAAACAATATTGTTGCCATGGAAATCAGGATAACAGAAAATAAGAAATTAAATCAAATCACAGTTAAGGAACTCCTTGATTTTAATTCTCTTTCTATTGTAGTATTTTTTTTTTATTTTATAGCAAATTGATAAAATTTTTGTAGATGGCCAAAATGTGAATGCTATAAATGTCTTCTTGTGGCACTCCTGTGTTTTGTATGCCACTTTAGGATTGAACATTGTAACGCAAGCCCTAAATTTTTATTCTTAGAGGATTTATGATATAAGAAAAATTGTCTTCAAATGTTTTAGCCAATAGTTTGAGTATCCATGATAAATAAATATAAATATAAAAATATTGAGAAAATTTTGTGATTAAAGTTGGTTAGAATATTAATTTAGAAACTTTTAAGAAAGAGGAGCAGTAAAGAAGAAGGTATGTGGGTGCATAATAAAAAAAATAGTTCTTTTATAGAATTTTCCCAATTTATAAAAGACTTAGGATCTTGAATGAGTTTTCACTGCCTACTAGTACACGAAAAGATTTTTTTTTCATAAATTCTCTGAGTTTCTGCTTTAACCCAATGAAAAAGTTCATTAAACTTCAACCGAATATGAACCATTTGCGAAATTGCATCAAAATGGTTTATTTTATTTAAACGGTGCTATGGAAAAATAAAATTTTTTTTCGAATGCTCAAAATTTCACAACATTTTCGAACATGAATCAAATCTGTTTGTACTTCACCGCAATACAAAAATAGCATAAAATTCCGACTTGAACTGAGAAAATCGAAAAGTGTTTCAAGGTTCGAAAATGTTTTAATTATATGTATGTATATTCGATTAAATAAAAATGTCTATAATTTAAAATTTTACCTAACATATGTTTTAATTGGCCGAAAACATTTAATTTGAACAGCGAAGGAAAAAACTAAAAAAATCTAAATCACATTGAGAATATCGGAAATTTTTTTTAACAATCGAAATTTTCAGACATTTTCGAACATTCACTTCAATTTTTTTAACTAACCAGAAACTATAAGTATCACCAAAGAAAGATAGAAATCTAAAAAACTCGAATATTCGAAAGCTTAAACAATAAAAAACAACTTCTAAGATGGTTCGAGGAAATGGAATATTTTTCGGAATCTTTAAACATGTTCTAACATGCACCGAATATGTTTTTAAATCATCGTATAATTCTCTAAAGAAAAATATACATGATGTACCGAGAAAATCGAAAATTCGAATTTTTGAGCAGGTTGGTTTTTGTTTTTGGTCCTTAGAATCCCGTTTTATATATTTTGCGTTGTACAGTTTAATTTGTCGGTTTTTAGTAACAAAACTCTTTCCAAATGAATATTTTGTTTTTCGTTAATTTTCTCTTACATCTTCACCAATAATAATGCAATAATTTCCAATTGATTTGACCTGCATTTCATCACTGAGTCAAATGTACAATTCATAATATATTTAAGTATAAAAAAAAGACATGCACACACAGAATAAAAACCTAAAAACAATTTTCAAATTTATTTTTTTAATTACACTCAAGATTTGAAAATTCAATGAAGACAAGATGGTATTGTGAATGCCGACAACTACTTGCCTTTTGCTGCCTGCATGATAGAAACATGATAATAGAAACATGATAATATATATATATATATTTTTTTTGAAGATGAATTGCATATGGCAAAAGATTTTGTAATATAGTGCCACACATGGAATGCATGACACGAAGTAGCAATTCATGTAAATTGAGGTGTCTCTATTAGGAATTTAACTTTGTAAAGATTATTAGAAACTATTTCTTTTTTTTATATTTTGAGACAACTTGAACTTTGTTGATTTAAAAATATTTTTAGTTTTCCAGCATCCAAAACATTTGGAATGTTGAATGATTTATGGGCTAAATTTTCAAAGGGACGCTGAGAACATTAAGTTACGATGTCAACAAGTTTTATTTTTTCATGTTTTAAATATTTTTAGAAATTAAGAAATACTACTCGTACTTATATATTTTTATACATTTCTTCATTAACGAATTCGTATAATAATTGTCAAATAAAATTTATGATTTTTATTGAAAACAATTTCAAATTAAAAAGTGTGCAAAAGGAAGTGCTGACATTTTATGAAAATAAATAAACTTGTTGTTAGAAGATTGAAGTCGGGCGACTGAATGTTCAAAGAATTTAAATAGAGATAATAAAGAAAAGTTGCTAAAGGAAACCACATGTTGTAGAAAAAACCAACCAATAATATATGTATACCTCGTGATACAATAAATAATAACAAAAATTCATAGATTTCGAATACCGAACAGTGGCCGAAATTCGACCACTTGATCTGTAAAAGAATTAAGTCTTCCAAATTTTTAAGATCTATCTTTTCTATACTATTCCTTTCCCTAAATGCTGGCAAAATGTATTGCGTTATTAGGGCTCATCCCCTTAGTGCTGGTCTTAAAACGAGCAAAAATCCAGATTTATTTGTAACCGGGTTTCTTAGGATAAGAAATAAAATTAGTGTGCATATCTAGCGAAATTTTCACTTTTAAACCATATCAGACCAATCATGAACTTCAGGGGAATTAACTTTAACGATAATAAATCTCCCTTATTCTAATTAGACGGGGAGAATGTTGTTGCTGGAATTTCGAATTTTGGCTGTCAGCTGTGTTGCTTTAAGTTGTGTTCTTTTATCTGAAAATTTAAAATAAATTCGTTTCAACGAAAAATGTGGTTGATTTCATAAACCTATTTCTGCCTAAATAAATAAAGGTTTGGCAAATTTATGTGTGAAGATAAATATGCCGAGTTAAATATGTTTTACGTAAGAGCTTACGTCATGACATATTTAACTCAAAAGTTAAATATGTTTAGTCGGGACATTGCCAACATAGCTCGATAGAACTTTTTGGTTTACATCTTTGCTAGTTGATATAAATGTATCTTAACTAAGATAACTTTGTATGATTTCTTCGGGAATTTGGCTATTTTTGGGCACATTTTTGTTTGTCACTCATTTGGACCAATTGAAAACTAAAGGCAAGGATCCATACTTATTGACTATGTAAGTCCGATTTCTCAATTGCATTTGAGAATTTTTTTTATAAAATTTTGAAAATTAAAATTTAAAATATTTAATTTAAATATTTAACTTTTGAATTTTTAAAAATGCGAGTTTTTAAGCCAATTTACTTAACCTCAAATATGCCCACCCTTAATAAAGATATGTTGGCGGAAGTGGTTAGCGCGTTGACAACAAAGCAAACTTTGATTAGGAAAATTGTTCTATCCCTTGTCAGAGCAAGTCAATCGACATCATAAAATTCTCTGATGTGCTTTACTGTGGCATTGTATTAAAAGTTGTTAGAATGTTTAAGTGATGAAGGCATAGCACTGGTCCCTAAAAACTGCTCAGGCAACGATCGATACAGTTCCCAGGTACTGGACAGCACATGTACGCCGTCGGTTTGCAGAATTGTCGGCGAAGTCACACTGGTCACACAGCTTAAGGAATTTAATGCGTCTACTTAACATCACATGCTCTGCAACACTGCTCTAAAATTTAACACAACACCTAGTAGCAGAGTAGTAAAAGTATTAAGAGTTATTGTACATATTTACCATCTAACCTCTCTACTCTATCCCTTTCTCGCTAGAGTTCTGGCGCAATACATTGTAAAAGTAGAGGTAATTTTTAATTTTTAGTTTGTGGCTATTTTGCATGGAGCCAAAAATATTTACTATAAAATATTTTTCTCCAATACTATCAAAATCGCCATAAATTTGTTTATATTTAAAACTGCAACCCATTTTTATTTATTTATTACAACATCAACTAACAAATTTGTGGCACAATAGAATAACCGCCTAAGTCGATTTAGGAAAATTCGCTTTTCTGAAAATTTTTAACGCTGCTGCTAAAGGCCGTGCCTAAGTATCCTATAAAATCGTGCTGAAAAAGTATGCATAAAATTCAACTGGGTGACAGATTTTTTGGCAAGTCGTGCGATTTGTAAAACTTTATGAAAATTTTCATAAAATGATACTTTTCATGCGATCAGAGGAGTATTTATTGTCAGCCATATGTTTGGCATCAGTTTTGTATGATAGTGTGGCACCTACACTACCATTTTGAAACGAGTTTTTAAAGTCGGTCAGATTTGTGTAAGATTTTCCGGTGAATGAACGATTGTGTATGATAGCGAAGCATTGCCTTATGTGGTATATAGGTTTGTGTATATGACTCCGGATTTCCTCTATTAGATAGCTTTATAGTCACTTATGTTTAAGCTCTAAAATTCGCCTAAATTAACTTAAGCGGTTTTTGCATATTTTCGCAGAACAATTCTTATACATTTATATGTTTTCAGATTACATCGCTGTTGCGCCCACGTGCAGCATATAAAACAACGCAACAGCCTCCATTGCCAACAACAACAAAAACAAATACGGTCGCCAATCAGCAAGATCCCAACTCAGATACAATTGAAACACAACATCTGTTGAATGGTGAAATATCTATAAATACCATTGAATTGATACCAACTCTAGAGTTTGTCAACACAACATCAAGTGTAGCAACACACAACATCTCACAAGAATGTATAGAAACATGTTTGCATTTGGATAATTCACTAGAACAGCAAGAGAATTTTTCAACAACAGATTCTGTCGTTACATACACAATTGAAAGAACTTCTAGCGGACTGCAGCAAGAAGAACAAAAGTCATCATCGCCATCATCGTTAATAGACGATACCAGTGAATTGTTACAGCAGGAGGTCCAGCCATTTATTCTTACAGACAGTGCTTCATTTACAACGTACTTCGATGAACCAACATCCTCAATATCACTGGGTATAATGGAGAATACGCAAACGAACAAGTCATTAAGCGAACAAAGATCAACAACAGATCATATGCCGGACTCCACAACGCCAACTACAAGTAAAAATGCCACAGCAGCAATAACAACAACAACAACAACAACGAGTCAAAGTAATGTGCCACAAAATTTAACAAAACCTAGTTTAAGTGAAACGACCGATGATGAAGAAGAGGAGATTGAGGAAGAAATCGAAGAGGCTTTAGAAATGAGTGAAGAACAAGATCTTAGTATTTCCTTGCCAGGTCCAAGTAAAAAAACACTAGCCGACCAATTATTTGGCATAGAATTTTCGGACAGTTCCAGTGAGGAGTTGAAAATGGAGAAACAAAAAAGAAGCAGAAGTTTGAAAAGCAACAGTGATGAATATCAATTCAAAATAGATGATGAACAATTATCAGGTGGCAAATTGGCACAACACTTTGTAATAGAAGATGAGGAAGAGACTGAAGATTCTAGAGAGAGGGGTGTGTCATTGGCAAAATCACACTCGAAGCATGAATCTAGTGCTGATTTTGAAGATGAGCTAAATGTTGGTAGTAGCGTGGAACATTATAAAGAGGAAGAAAGTTTAGCTAACCAGTCAACAACCGATGATGTTTCTGAGTTACAGGAAGAAGAAAAATTAGAGACTGAAGTTTTGAGCCAAATAACCGACAATAAAACTTTAGAACACTCGGAAGCCGCTATGATGACAGAAAACAGTCGTAGGGAGACTCTGGAGAGTACTAAATCGAAAGATATTACAAAGTCTTCCTTACCGGAGCAGGTATCGCATCCAGAGGGAGAAAAACCAAAAGTTCTTAAACCACCTTCTCTTCCGGAGTTATTTGAAAACCCCGATATTAAACCGTTATCGGGTGCCTCTTCGCTGCACAGTGAAAAGGATAATTCTATTGAAGAAATAATGGCCTCAAATCAATCTATAGAAATGACTTTTGACGATAAAGATCTAAGTTCCTTAAATCACAGTTTTCTTTTAAATAATGAGACTTTAGTTAATGAGTTATTAAACGAAACCCCCGAAAAGTCTCAAAGTCTAAACAAAACCAAAGAATCTATTAAAGTAGATCTGACAGGAGTAGAACAAACACATGTCATCATGAAAAGTCTGGAAGAAACTGTGCAGAGTGTTTTGGAAAATGACAAACCTCAGCAGAATATTAAAGAAATCGTTGAGAAAAATGAAAATAAAACTTTCTTGGGAACTCTACCGAAGTTGAAAGAAAGTATCGTAGTCTCTATTATTCCCAACGAGCAAGTAGAAGAGGAAATTTTCGAAAAAACCTTAGAAACGGAAATGATAACCGATTTAGATGATAGTCTGCAGGAATTGGAACTGGAAAAGGAAAAACCTACAACTTCCAAACAAGCTGAAAAGGAAATGCAAAATAATTTAACGAAAAATTTGATCTTAAAAGAGCATCAAGCCAAAATCGTACAATTAGAACCTTGGACTACTTTACACATTAATACAGCCGAAGAAGATGACGAAGACACATCCTTGCAGTTAATGAAACTAAGAATAATGGCCATGAAAATACAACCCAAAGAGAATAACCCGCCATTGTCACCTACCGGTGAAATACCACTTGCCGCCGAAAACACTCCAGCAAAAGTCATGGAAAGAGTGTCTTTAGTAGAGTTTTCCAAAGATATTTTAGAAGATATAACAGAGGAAAGTGAACGCAATTCTTTATCCATACAAGATGAACAAAATTCTTTGGTTCATGAAAAATCGACCACATTGACTTCGAAAAGTGAAAGTAAGACATTGCACAACAACAGCAACCATACAAATTCTACTGTCAGCTTAAATATGATAGAAATACTGGAACAAAAAGTGGAAGAATTGCAGCAAATGTTGGCTAGTAAGGATGCTTGTATGGCTTCCTTAAATTTGCAGTTGGAAAATAGCAATCGTAGAGATTCACAAAATAATCACAACTCTTCGGAAATGTTGGGTTCGTCCGGTAGAGACTCCAGTTCATTGGTAACAAACTCCACCGAGTATAGAACATTTCAGGAGGATTTTGGCCAGCCGGTAAGTTTTGCCAAAAGAAAAGTTTTGTAATTTCAAAGATTATCCGTTTGTTTAAGGAATTTGAAAAATTTTTTTAAAGCTTTTCTAAAAAAAAATCACTTTCATTTAAAAAAAAAAAATAATTAAAGTGAAAAACATATTTGTGAGCAAGGCGACTTCATATAAGGTAGAATGATAATGTTCGTTATATCATCATTCGATATGAACAAAATATTCTAGCATAATTAAAGCATTTTTAATTTTCAATCCTGTCTCATTTCAATTGTAGACTTTGGACATTTATATGGAACTTTCAAAACGTGACGAACTAATAGCTAAACTGAATGACTCTCTTCAACAATCGCTTACCGTTAAAGAAAACTTACAACGAGAAACGGAAAAACTGACAAACGAAATAGTTTTGTTGCGTAAACAACTCACAGAAGCCATGGACTCTTGCAAAAAGCCCTTTTGGCCACGCGATCAAGAAAGTAATTACGGCCAAAGAATATCAGAAATTTCTATGGACTTAATAAGTGAATCAGACGATGATTTAGATCGTCTTTATCTCACCGATAATGAGGAAAAACTTTCACGTAATTCACGTGAACGTCAATTGTCCATGCCGCGCCAATATGATTATTCCACAAGTGATGCTGAAATTCCCTGTGATTCGACAGGGTTCAGCAAACAAATCGAACAATTTCAAAAATATTTAACGCCCAGTGAGGTGCGACTTTTCTTTATGGTCCAAAAAAAATTCGATGATTATTTATGTCAAGAATTGGAAAAATGTAAAATGAAACATGAACAAGAGCTAAAAATAGTCATGGATCAATGGGACAATGAAAAACGGGAAAAAGAGCATGAAATTCAGAAACTATTGCAGCACAGGCAAGAGCGAGAGGTCAAACATAATCAGGAAATGGAAGATTTGAGGAAATATTTTGAAACAAAATGTGCAGACTTGGAAAAACAGTAAGAAATTTAAAATAAAAAAAAAATATATATACTAGAATTATGTCAAACATATATTTCCCTCTTTTTACAGGTTTTCCGATGATGTATTTTCGCAAAAATCTCAACGTCATGGCATAGGTTCATCCTCGGCGTCTGAGTGTTCGGATCAAGAACAATTACCAGAAGATTTTAAAATTGCGATGCCTTGTAAATCTAAAGAGTCGTCGCCACGTAGACGTTCCAAAGCCGAGTTATTACTAAGTCCTTCTCATCGTCAAATGACTCCAGGCAATGATACATTTAATGAAGATTCTGCCACAAATCAAGGAACACAAGTAATTATTATTTTACTTATTCAGTTTTGTTAAAGATTTTAATGTTTTTTTTTATGTATTTTTAACCTTTAGTTGGCTCTGGAAATCACTGAACTAAAAACATTTTATCAAAATAAAATTCATGAGATTCAACGTTCCCAAGATGATAATATTAAAAAGTTATCCGATCGTTTGAAGTATTATGAATCTCGTTATCCTGAAGATGATTTTATGGTAAGTTTTGCATTTTGCAAAAAATCTGTATTTATTTTAAAGTTGAGTAGCATGACTTTTTTTTAAAGCTAATGCCGTTTTTTTTCTAAAAGTATTTAAACTAATATGTATCATTTTTTTTAATTGTATTAAAAACAAATCATGCTTTTTTTAAACGGTGCAGGAGTTTTGCCCATTTTCATACATTTGAATTGAAGATGCGTGGTTATGTTACCAATATATACTAATTGTCATAAATCATAAAGAACTAAAGTTTTTGATATAGTTTACAGATTTAAGAAAATATTATTTATGTTATTTTACGAATACAGATATTTCTGACCAATATTATTCAAAATACATCTATACTTCGTTTTACTCTGCAGATATATTCCTGAGCAAAGCTCATAATTATACCTATTTGGAATATAATATTGTTATTCAAACGAATGATAATTTTGAGTAGAGTTATTATATCTCAAAATACTTATGTCTGATATAAATGAATATATTGAAATGAAATATGAAACTGCAAATGCAAAAAATAAGAATAATAATTAACTTATTTTAAAAATGAGATGGAGCCATTTCAATTAAAAATAAAATACATTTGCGAGATATTCTCTAAATTGTCCCGATTTTTCAAAAAATGTTTTTTGTACAGTGATTAGTATTTGGCGGTAACAACTTGACCCTCCGATTTTCGAAAAAAAGTATGGGACTAAAGTGCAACCAAAAACTTTCAAACAAAAAAAAAAATAATTAAAAAAAATCGGTGGATAAATGATAGAGTTATGACATATGAAAAAGCATCCACACGAATTGATAACATCCCTATTTATTTTTAAGACGGTTAAAAAGTTTCAAAAGTCCACAGAATGTAAATTCTTAAGGTGTAATTCATAAACAATTATTAAAGTTATTCTGGCGTTAATGTACGAATTTTGTATGAGAAAACCGGTTTCAATGTGCACATTATCTTTATGAATCGTTTATGAATTACACCTTTACAATTTTATCATTTTGCCAAAATACATATATGTTTTTGCTTCAATCACTGCAATTGACAACACAAGCTTTGTATTTGAAATTTATTTATTTTTAACAAAACTGTTTAATATTCCGTCAAAAATTGCGCTAAGGGAAACCCAGAGTTACTCAACTTTGTTTTAATTTCGTAGGAACACTTTATTTTTGTTAAAAAACATATATATGCAAACATATATATGGGCTCTTCATTTTCAATAAAACATATAGCGGAATAAATAAAAATAAATTCAAAGCTGTCGTGTATATTTTTTTTACGAAATCTGCGCATAAAATTTTCTTTGTATATTTTCTTCATTTAAAATTTAGGACATAAGCACTATTAACCTGACGATATATTCATTTATTTACAAACACAAAATTTTGATGTATTTCACCCATGTACATCCCTAAAAAAATTTCACTAAAAATTATAATGAAGATGTTAACTTGCGTTTCATGTAACGATGGTTAGGAAGTAAATTGGCTGTCAAATTATGAAAATTCAAGAATTGAGCTGTCATCCTTTGACATTTATTTAGTAAAATGTTAGGAATTTTTAACCATGGAACGCTACATTCTTGAACAAAGAATTTTAATTGTGAAAATTTACAAGCATGTGAAATTTTCCGGTCTTGTAATTTCTCGACTTGGCGATGTTAATTGGCCGCCTCGTTCTTGTGATTTCACGTCGTTTAAAACACCGGCCGTACGTAAACAAACCACAAACAGTTGATGCACTGAAAGATGAAATTCGGCGCTGCATTGACGAGATAAGCGAAGCTTTGTTGCAAAATGTGGTTAAAAATTTTGCGAAAATAGTGGACGTCTGCCGACGTGCTAAAAACGGACATTTGCCCGACATCATGTTCCATTATTAAAAAAAGTGAGTTTTTAAGCCAATTTACTTCTTTACCTCAAATTTGCCCACCCTTTACTATTGAATAAAAATGTTTCTATCATTTTAAAAACATTAATAGAAAATATAAGTGCTCAAGCTGAAGCACATTAGTACCCTCCTTTAAGTTTGATTGCTTCGAGGTTCTTTTTGATACACCAAAGAAGATTAAAAGATTTGTTAAAAGTACACACGATAAAAATACGTTATAAATAAAAAATGTGTATGCATATCTATTTTCGACCAACATTCGAAGTATTTTCCTCTACTTTCAAGAAAAAGCACGAGTTGTTGTTAAGTTTTAATTAAAAAAAAAAAAACGAAACGTGTTAATTAATAAACAGAATATTTCGATATTGTAATCTAACTCGCATGTAATTTGCATTTTCTTTTTATAAACACCTCAAACAAAATTAAAAAAAAACACACAAAAACCATTACATGGATATACACTGATACACTGTGCTAACAATCCACATCTCCAAATATCTAAAACAAAACTAAATCAAAACCAGTCATCCACTACTAAAAATTCCACTCTGAATTCGACAAATGAGACTACAACAGCAACAACCGATACGGAAGATTTAACACAACTTACTATACGTAATGAAGGTAAAATTGCAGGATCCCTGGCCTCAGGATCACCCGTGATTGGCAATAATAATAACAACACTTCATTAATTATAATCGATCAAGATGAATTAAATTGTAATAATGAGGCACAGGTGATACAAAAAATTATTGATGAATACGAAAGCCGTTTACAGGAACAATTGGCATTGGCCAGAGAAGATATTGTTCACGAATTGGAACATCAAATACAGGTAAGTACAATTTTTAACGAATTCGAAGGCGAATTCAATTTCGCTTGTAAATTCTGGCTGACTTCCAAACCGTCAATTGCTTTGTGTTTGAACAAAGCATCACATTTCATAACGCCGCAGTACAATAGTTATACAATGTATACCATTTCAAAACGCCGCCGCATAGAATTTTTAACGCAGTAAGAGAGCAAACAAGGCATCGGTTTTATAGTTGTTGCATTGTTTCCGAACTTTGCATATGGATGTGATTTAAATACAGTAGCAATACTCTATACAAACATTGTATACGAACGTTTTGGAAGTCAGCCTCTATTTGTTCATTTTTATTTTGTGTTTGTTATTCACTCCCTGTTTCATTCAATTTCGCATGATGATTAATTTATTTATTTGTTTTGTGTTTGTTATAGAAAAAAATCAACTTCATTATAAAATTTGCTTTAACAACATTTTTTTAAATACTATTTTCATTTTGCATAAAATTTTATGCGTGAGTTTTAAAATATGTTTTTTCTTCTATTTTCTTATTTGGTTTATAATTTGAAAATTTGCCAACCGTGACGTGTTTTTTGTTTTATAAACGTGTGGTCTGTGGTGACAGAATTTTTACTTAATTTCTTTCTTAACGAAATGAAAAAAAAAATTAGCGTGATAAATTAAGGGGTATTTATAAATTATAAAGTAAAAGAAATATACAAAAAGAAGTAAATAGAATTTTTATATCAAAACAAAAAATATGTATTGGATTTTCCACTGAAAATTTTTTTTCTTATCTATGGCTGTTTTTAAGAGCCGACGTAAAATAGTATATCGCGCTACTAGTGAGATCTCGGCTTTAGCTTACATGAAATATCAATGCTATTTTTTTCTTTGTTTAGATCTGGCACAGATTGGGTGAAGTTTCGAATTTTCGAAATTAAATTCCAGTTTCGATTTTCCACTGAAATTTCTTTGTTTGTTTGATATTTGCGCCTTTATTTAGATCTGACACACGAGAACTGAATTTTCGAAATTTAGTCTACTTTTTCGAAATTAAATTTAAATTTTTTAATTATTTTAGAAATTTCATAATTAAACTCAAATTTTCGTAATCTAGATGGAATTTTCGAAATTAAGTTCAAATTTCCCACACTAAGTTCAAAATTTTGATGATTGAATGCAAACATTCCCATGATCCCATCCCTTGAGGAGTTATGAAGGACTTTATTGAATTTAGAATAAAAAAAAATTGAAATCATATTTGGCATGTAATCTTTTAAAGCCCTTGTCTGCGTCGTTTTGGACCTAATTTCTTCTGAGGCTTGTGGGACTAAATTATTACTGAACTGGCTGATTGGTTTGATTTGTAGCCTACGCTACATCGTATACGATTGTTTTATAAGATGTAAAAACTTTTATGCTACCAATAATTTTTCCATAGAATTTTTTGTTTTTTAATATATAATATCTTTGAAAAAATTTTATGAAAACAATGCATTGCATTAAAAAGAATAAAAAAAAATTTTAGTAACCGAGAAATGGAATGTTATGTGAATAAAAGAAAACATTTTCCTTAAAATATTCCATAGAAACTTATGTTTGTGGGATATTTTAGTATCAATCGCCAAGTTTTAAAATTGGACGTTTAAATTACATGCCAATACAGATCATATGTTTTTGAACGATATCGCCCCGCAAAATCAGCTATTGTTGACTGTTATCTTCCTCTCACGTTATTCTTTAAACTATTCCTAAAGTATAAATTTACTACTGCTGATCTTAAACTACATTGAGGTTCGAGTTTGTCACTAAACCGATGATTAAATTTTCACTGGCTTATTAGCTTTCGGTGTCTTTGCAGAATTGACACCAAAACGAGAGTTGACAGTTCAGACAATTGTTAGAAAACCTGACAATTTCATTGACAGACAATTATTTTTATGGCAACAAATTTATCTGGCAACAACAATTTTCAGCTCACACGGCTGCCAGATTGTTCGATTCATTCAGTGAATAAAAACTTTTGTTATATTTTTTCCTGACAATTATGTCATTGTCAGAAGCACAAAATTCACCCATCTGACAATTAAAAAATGTTTCAAAATTACCTAACAATTATCTGAACATGACAATGAAGTTTGTTTACACGATTATCAGATGTCTGACAGTTTTGTATAAAATTGCACTGAAATGGACTTAGAAATTTTTTTTTAGCACATTTTAATTTTAATATTCTGAGATCTGACAACAGTCTATATAGAATTTATTGACAATCATAATTTTGTAGAACATATGTAAGTATCAGTCAGCCACATACATACATACATATATAGCGGGATTTTCTTCGCTGTAATATTTTTTGTTGTTGTCCTTTACCATGTACTTATGTATGTATGTGTGTATGTGACTTTTTATTTGTTAATTCAACAATAACACTGGAAATTTAAAAAATCTCCAAAGCGGCAACACTGTATAGTCATCATACATAGACTATACAAAAAAGAAGTTTTCACTTCAAAAAACAAAAGACTTAAGAAACAAACTTAGTGTCAGTTTTTTCGTTTCAAAAACAAGACTTAAGAAACAAACGTTTCAAAATTTCTTGATTCGGTCGCCTCAAAGCCCGCGATAAAAGCTATGCCATAGTTAAAAAAAATCTTTCTTGCTAAAAAATTAACATTCACTGACCACGAAATTCTAATTGTACGCCAACACAAAATAATAACACTTACGTAAAATCTTTTTTATTTTTTTTTTCGTTGATTTTCTTCGGAATAAGGGTACAGGTTTTTTTAAATTCCTAGAAAAAAAATTTGAGGTTGAATGCATTAACATTTATGCATGTACTGAGTGCGTGTACATGTACATGAGTGAGAGAGTCAAAAGGCGAAGTCTTCCATTACATGTGGCCACTGTAGCAGTAAGTCGATTTTTCGTTAGCGAAATACCAAACGATTTGGAGTTAATTTCTACTTTCAAAACTGCATGGTCTTAATTCAATAATACGTACAAAACATTAGTGTAAAATTTGTTGGTAGCAATTTTCATATAAAAATTAAGTAGACTTTTATTTCATATAATTATAAAAAGTATTAACTAATAAGATGCTCAGAGAGTGTTCGTACATACTCTCAGAAAGAATGTTCATGTACTTCTTTTGTTCATCAGTACTCGGTTGCTCCCACACAAATTAACAAAAAGTGCATTTGATACAAGTACATAATTGTATTATTATTATTGTTTAAGGGTGCAACAGTTATTCACACGTGTGCCTGACAAATTTTTCACGAAAACATGTATTGACATGTTAGCACTTATAATTACTTACCTGCCATAAAGATCTATAAGTATGTATGTACATATGTATGTATGTACTACAAAACATTAAGGATTAATGAAAGACAAAAAAAAATAAAGGAAAGGGAATGTTACTTAATGCCCGAAGCTGATAAGTACATCTTACTAAATATCAAAACTGTATTTGCTACTTATGATCATGTTAATTAACCGTGTCTTAACACTAGGCAACAAAAAAAAAATAAAAAAATATGATATTTGATGAATCGAGCTTTTATAGCAGCTACTTTTATTTTTAAATAGAATATGAAAAAATCTTTTGTATTCACAATTATGTACAAATTTATTTTTAGAAAATACATAACAGATTGTTTGTAAGTACATATATTTTCCAAATTCTTAATTGTTTTCTAAACAAATATACAAAATTTATTTTCCTAGACTTTGGTTTTCTAAACTTTTTCTGTATTCATTTTAATCAATTTGGTTTTGAAAATAAATTTGTGTGCAATAACAAGATGTCAATGAACACGTTTCCTCTACCAGTGACGCAAAAAAAGAACGAAAATACACACCATTTTCACACTTTCCTTTATATTTATTTTTTTTTATCCGAAAAAGAAGTCGAAAAGTGAAAGCGCCCTTATCCGTCATGAACTCAATTCTCTATTTTTAAGAACATCAGTGTCAATACGAGAGACGGGAATCTTTTGTTTCTGTGTTTTTTTTATTTCTTTTATTTTTTTTTTTTTTGGAAATTAATTTCAAACACGTGCTAAAACTTCTTTCTTTTCTGTTTATTTAATTTTTCTAAATTGAATTTAGTTTAAATTTTTCCACTACGTATTGTTATAATGTTAGAAAATTTATTTTTGGAATTAAAAATAAATCTTTAAGATGAAAATTCTAAAATAAATGCAGTTCTTCGAAATGTTTAGCGGAGAAGAAGCATATGCGACGGCATCAGAGCACCAATGTACATAACTTAAGTTCATTATCATTTTGAAAAGGTGCTATAAGTATTTATTTATGTGCCTCCTCTTATCAAATAAAAAAAAATAAGATTAATATCTTGAAAAAATTCTTAGAATATTTTGCCAGTTTGCTGAAGGTCAAAAAGTTGGAATTTTTGTTTTTGTTTTAATATAAAACTGATAAATTTACTTAAAAAAACAAAAGCTTAATTTTTAAGGAATTTTCTATAATTAATTTCAATTTAAAAAGTGCTAAAAGAATTTTCTGTTGGGAATTACCTAAATGTTACTCTGGAATGTTTCTTTAAAACGAAAACTTATCGAAACGAATATTTTCAATAGAAACTTTAAGGCTGAAATAATAGCAAATATGTATGTATATTCTATAGATAATTTATCGATAACACTAGTAATCTACAGAAGATTTATTATTAGCAAAAATTCCATGGAAACTCTACCAATAGCAAAAAATCTATAAAAAATTTATTTATTCTTTTCTCTAAATAACTTTTTTATAAAAAAAATATTTAATACAAAATATGTATGTAGTATATCGATAGCAACAAATTCCGCCGACAAGTTTTAGAGAGAGGAATTCTACAAACTTATAAAAGTTGTCTTTAAATAACTTATTTATAAAACAATTTTTTGTAAAAAATTGCAACGAATAGCAATAATTTTCCATAGCATATTCATCGATAGCAAAAACTTGAAATAGTAGGTTTGCCGATCGCTAAATGTTTTTAATGAAATTTCTGTAATATTCAAAGCTTTCTTGAGAAAAAATTTTAATAGCATTACCTTTTGCAGAAATTTTATTGGTAGCATTATTAATTTGATATAAAAATTTTATCGAAAGCAATTATTTTTGATTATATAATGATACAATTTAATTTAAAAAGTCTATTTATAGTAAATAATTTCTAAAAAAATATTTATTATTTAAACCAATCTTTTTTTGGGCACCAGCTATTGATAGCAGACAGTTCTTTAGCAATAATTTAAAGATAAAAAAAAATTTTATGTTGAAATAATCGATAGAAAAAGTATTCTGTAGATTATCTGACATTAGCAGAGAGTTCCTGTAGAGTATGTAGTCATAGCAAATTTTTTCCTTAAAAGATTTATTAACAGCATAATACTATTGTCACACGACGAACTGAAACACTAGGTTCGCTTCGTGAACCTCGATGGCGAACCCATGTGTTCACACGACAGATTCTAGATTGGTTCGTACTTCGACATTTTTTTACTGTTAAAAATACGATTGACTATTTATTGCTTTTTCATTTTATCTAATTATTTATATAAATATAAATATATGCTTTATATTTGTTCAATGTTTTTATTATATTTTAGCACTCATCAATTGTTTTTCTTTGTTAAAATAATTTTGGACAACTAGTTCAGATAAACTAGCGATAATTTGTTATCAAAATTATAGATGATAGTAAATTACAAGGTTCAAAATGAAACATGTAGGTTCGCTCTCAAAATTTTGTATGGCGAAACATGTAGGTTCAATCAAGGTTGGCCCGCGAACCTCTATAATTTCGGTCCGTGTGCACATATTATAATGTGTCCGTACGAAAGTAATCGATAGCAAAAACTTTCTGTAGATAATATAATGCTAGCAAATATTTCCTATAAAATGTATATCCTTATCAAATGGTTTCCTTATAAAATTTATCAATAGCAAATTTTCTGTAGAAAAGTTATCGATAGCAAACAGTTTAAAGATTATTTAACATCAATAAATCTTCTGCGGATCGTGCATCCATAGTAATTTTTTTTATTTGCTATGTACTGAAAGTAAAAAGTTTCTTTCATTAGAACTGATCTAAAGTAACAAAGTTGTCTATAAAAAAAATAATCGACTTATCGCCATAAACTTTATTTAAATTGAATATTTATTATATATGTATGTATATTGAAATATCAAAAAGTATTCAAATCTTAAATATGTTTGTATAAAGAATTTATTTATCTTTAGTGAGAGCTTATCAGCAGGCAATATTTTCTAGTTTTTACAAAACAAAAACTTCTTTGCCTAAATTTAAGATTCATTGATCTCAAAATGATCAACAGGGAAATTATGCTAACTGACAGTAGCAAAATTTTTCAGTATAAATTTTTTAAATAAAATTCAAATTTATCGATTTCTTTTTTTTTTTTGTAGAATGTGAAATCCTAAAATTAATTGATGAAAACTATTTCATATTAAATTATGCAATAAATGTAAATTATGTTGGCTGTTGGCAAATATGATGTCTTAGCCGACATTTAGTAAAATTTATACATTCATAGATAAAAATATGTAGTAATATTTTGAAAATAATTTGTCTTTGACACAGAAAAATGTATTCTTTTAAATATAATGTGAAATTTTGGCACACTCATATTAATTTTTGTTTTGAAAAATTATACAGTGTAACTTTGATATAACGAATCAGATGGGAGATAGAAGTATAATTCGCTGTAAGAAGGCGAATTTATACCAGATAGCCTTATCCGTACAACAACAATAACATTCGCTGCTATATTTTCCTTCAACTGTCAAAGTAATTGCAACAATATCCTTATAGAAATATATAAAGAAAACTAATGTAACATTTCAATATGCGCTATTTTTGACAGTTCAAGGTTGCACAGCTGATGATGACGTAGACTAATAAGGCCACCTGGTAATGAATTCGCCTTGCGCTGTAACAGTTAATTTGTTGTACATACAAGTACAAATGTACATATATACATATTAGATAAGCTAAAATATGGCCTGTCGTCCTGACGTTAAAAAACAACATGTTTTTGCTTATAATCTTCAAATCCTTATGGACGACCGGCTTAATTTTTTTTATTGAATATATTACTACTTAATTACTTTGAAAATATAAAAAAAAGACATGTGGCACCCGGGGACTGCCGCGGTAAAGCTATTGCATAGCATTTTTTATCAACTTATGCAATTATTTATTTATTTATTTAATAATATATCTTAAAAATAAATTTTCAAAATATACAAAAGGCGCCGGGTGACTAGACCATATGCGTTTATGCAATTATATTATTACGTTTTGTTAAATAACTCCGTTGTTGTTCTGGCAATACTGTATTTTAATGAAATCAAAAGCAATAGCATACTTTAGAGCTTAACATACATTGGGCGATTTAAATACTTAAAAAAAATAAAAGACTTAAGAAACAAACTTAGTGTCAGGTTTTTTCGTTTCAAAAACAAATGACAGGTTTTTTTCGTTTCAAAAACAAAAGAATTAAGAAACAAACGTTTCAAAATTTCTTGATTCGGTCGCCTCACAGCCCGCGATAGAAGCTATGCAATGGCTTAACAAAATTTACATAAGTATTCGACTTTCACAATTTTTTTTTTGGTTATATGTACTTTGTCATAATAAATTGAACATCACTTCAAAATGGAAGTGCGCACTTGTGCTTGGAAACACACTTTTAGATTTCGTTGTTTTTATCAAGAGACTGACTATTATTTTGCCCGAAAAATTTCAATTTGCTTTATTTTGACTTCAGTATGTACGGTCTTTTGAAAGAATACTTCGTTAGAGATATAGAGGTTTTTCAAAACACAGAACAAAATCTTCGCTATATTTAGTTTTTTGTGATAGTGAAGTTTCACTGTATATACTTAGTAGATATTACATACATATATATATATATATATATGTATATATATATACCCTGCAGGAAATGTCAATAGTAAAATTATTCTGATTTTCTATTGACGATGTCTACAGTTCTATTGACAAATTATACCCCAAGTAATGGTATCTACTATTGACATTTAACACAGGCGTGTCCTACGAAATCTACCAGTAGACTGCGTCAATACTGACTAGGTAGTTCTTGTGGCACCATATGGTGCAAATGTACATAGTAAGATTGTACTGACTTGCGAGTACTATTGACGATGTCACCACACTGCGGGAAATGTCCGTAGTAAAACTATACTGATTCACTGTAGACGCTGTCACAGGAAATGGCAATATTAAAATTATACCGATTTTGAGCTCATCAAAACCGTAAAAAATTTTCTCTATTCATCAAAAACAGAAGAAAAAAAATTTGTTGACAGTGTCACCAAAAAGACACCATCATTGTTGACAAAAATGTTGACATGGATACACTGAACCCCATGTTTCCTTCAGGGTATGTATAGCATACACATACATATGCATGTATGTACGTGTGCATATGTATGCATATAAAAATAATAAAAGTTATTTTTAAAAGACATGCTGTCTCAATAATTTTTCTCTAAATACAAATTGATAAAAATAACTAATATTGATATTTTAATAAATCTACAACAATTTTCCTTCCATACAAGTATTTGTGAAAAAGAACAGCTAAAACTGGTGTAATCTCTTACAACAAGACCTTTTCACATACAATTAATCTTATAAAAATTTATAAAGAATTCTCAAACAAATTTGTTGCTAATGATGATAATTATTGAATTTTTGTTTAGATTTTTTTTTTTTTTTAAATAAATTTACCTGCAAGCTGCAGCAGCTTTCATGTTTAAACTAATATTATTTAAAATTTTAGTTATTTCTCTTGTTATAGGTATTTCCTTTCTCGCTCTTTCAGATTTATCGTCTTGCATTAATTATGTCCCAAACATCTCTTCGTTCTCTCATTTAAATTATATGTAAAATATTCCATCAATATAGAAAATTTTAACAGTTTATCGCGTACTTTCAAAGCATTCGCTTGCGTTTTAAGAGCACTTTTAAATGAAAAAAAAAACAAGAGATTTTATAAAAAGTGCGTTAAGCTAATAAAAATAAATTGAAAAAGCAATCCCCACTATAAAGAAAAAAAATTAAATTGACGCGCGTAATTTTCTTTTAATTTAATCATTATAATTAATATCGCTAAATGACTGAAAATAAAAATATTTTTTTTTTAAATATTGTACCAAATGAGTTCTCTAAAAAACCCGATTTTGAAACATAAAATGACAAATCTTTAAACAATACAGTAAAAAGTGTAGAAGAAGTAAAAAAAAACAATTAGAACAATTATAGAATTTATAACTCGTGTTTTAAGAAATTTTATGTCAAATAATAACATATAAAATTATTGAAATTAAATAAATATTATGCGGACAACTTAAGGTACGTAAACCCGAAATTTTTGTTTATTAAGAGTTTCGTTTCATAAAACATTAGGTTGAATTTCAAAATTATCAGCCGAAAATATACTGAGACACAGTGAATTTCAATTGAAAAAGTTCGTGATATCAATTAAAAATTAATTAAATTTGTAGCAGTAAACAAATTGCTAATACATATATGGGCATTTCCACAGAAAAGTCTACTTTTGTGTCCCGTTCGACACAATTAAATTAAGCCCAGCTGTTCGAATTTTTTCACTCTTGTTACTTAATGTAGAGCTAAATATGGTCTACGCGAAGATACAAAACAAATATATGTATATCAATAAAATTTACTTACCAAATTTAAATCAAGCAATTCTTTTTATTCAAAATTAATAACAATTAATAGTTTAATTGAAATATATTCAAGCTGGCTATTAAAGTTTAAATCACTATAATAAAAATAAAATAATTTCATTAATTATTTAATTGAGTTAATTATCAAAATATATATAGCTTTATTCATTAACGATTAGTAAAGCTAAATTAGACTATAAAAACCGGTATTTCCATACAAAGTTCTTATATTAAACCAACATTAACTTTAATAATTGTTTATAAAAAACGACCAGAGTCCAAATTACGGCACTCGATATCGATCGGAATTTCTATACAATTTAAATGTAAATTTCGATTGATATCGAATGCCGTAATTTGGCACCAAACCTTTTTCCATTCCCCGTATTATTAATTGCGATTTCCACATGGAAAAAAAGTAAATATTATTATTTGTTAATATTTGTAGAGAAATATTAGGTAGACATTGGGCGCGTTCAGCAGAAAAACCTGCTACTAAACAGTTTAGATGTAGCAGCTTTTGATTTGATTAATTTTTCTGAACGGTCTGCTCACTTTTTTGTCAAAAATATCAAAAAATTTGGCTTTTCAATAAAAATTATTGAATTTTATTTTGTAAAAATGTGTCATAATATTTATTTGTGAATTTAAATTAATTAAAATTTAAAAATATTTTATGAAATTTTATTCAAAAGTCAAACTGGGCTGAAATTTCGTAATTTGATGAAATGTATCGTACTTTTTCTTTGCTACCAAAACCAGTGACCGCTCAATCAACATGTTCGCTCATCGCTTAGTAATCAAAGTGTTCAGCAGATTGTTGAGCAACAGTTGTGTATCAAACTGTGTCTGCTGAACGCACCCATTGTTAACATACATACATATGTATTTCAAGCAACAAAGGAAAAATTTTTAATATTTATACATCCCTTTTGTAGATTTTTCAATAGCACTGGCTGAATAGAAATAAACGTTGTTTTTCGGTAAAAGCCACTACACCTTGTCAGTATTCATAAATATTATTAATTGTCGGACACAAGCACAAGCACGTCTATATGACTGCGTTCAATAAAATGTATGCATATAGACGTGCTCAATCCACAAAAAATTTAAAGTTTTTATAATTCTATACGAGGATAGTAATTCGATAATTCCAGGAGTTTCTGCATAAAATTAATAAAAATTAGATATTTTTCAAATTTAAAAACAGAAAATATGAGCAAGGCGGTAAAGTTTTGGAAAGTATGGATTTTTGCTATATTGCCCTGTAGGAACCGCACCAAATAACTTTGTTTTAACCTTAAATCAATATTAAATCTGTCCAAAAGCTCAAGTATTATTGGCAGTATATTTATGTACATCGTCTGAATACTCCGCCTGCATTCTAAAAAATGAACCTTGAGCATAACGTTGTCGTTTGTGTTCTGTGGTTCACGTTCCACCGAATTGCTGGTAGCTACCTACCTATGAAAGGAACATTAAAAAAACTCAATTGAACAATAGTCAGATAAATAGTGAATTTTCAAAAGATTAATATAAAAAAGCAAATAATAAACTTCAAGTGATTTAACTGAATTAAATAAGGATATTAAAATAATGATTGGCAGTGGGATCTAAGCAGACAACAGCTCTATTGAAGAGTCCGTAGTTGGTCTCGAAACATCAATACAAATTTACTTTGTCTGTTAAATTATTATGAGCTTCTGGAGTTTTCTTTCTAATAAAAAATTATTTAATTAAAAAATTTACTGCCGATTGTGAATTTTTTTTTTTAATTCGTACAAATACATTTAATACAAAAACAAAATTTTAGAATCTGTTTTTGCTTCAAATGAATGAAAACATATGGAAATATTCTTTCGGCATAGTGAAATAAGCAGTTAATATGCGAACTTAATTTTGAACAATTAAAATTTCCTTGGAGTAAAAAATAATTTTCAAACAGCACACGAAATTCACTTTTATTCATTTTCGTTAAAATTAACCAGGTTGTGCACTTTCAACGGCTGTGGAATGAAAACTTTCACGATATTCGACAGTCGTCTAGTCATAGAACCAGGGCACAAATTACGGCACTCGATATCGATAGAAATTTCAATATAATTTAAATGTAAATTTCTCTCGATATCGAATGCCGTAATTTGGACCCAGATTTGATGTTAAAGTTAATGATCTGGCAATAAAAAAAGTCATGTGCTGGTTATTATCATGCGAGGGCAGGTATCATACACCTAATTCACACGATGATTAAAAATCATGACTAAATATCATGGCAGTTTTTTTTTGTTGAACGAGCGGGTTAGAGAAGGAAAAGGGATAGAAAAACTGACACGTTTTCTGTTTTTCATGCATTATTTATTTTGTATAATCCTTGTTTGAGATTTTGTTATTATGTTTTATTCTGTGTCTACTTTCAAACAAGATTGAACGTTAAAAAACAATGATTTAAAAAAAATATAATAATAAACCCTGCTTAAAAATCGTGGTCTAAAAGCAACAGGTTTTAGAAAATACTTTCAAAGATAATTTAAAAATAAAAGGGCGGCTCGATCGGTGATTTTTTCACAAAGCTTTAATCGGTAATATCTTACTGAGATTTTTTTAACATAAAAAGTCTTCTTCAAAAGAACTTTGCTCTAAACATTTGTTCGAGATAAAACAACTTACACCCAATTCACATGATGACTTTTGCGACGTCGTTTTTACTGAATTCCTTTTTAAAGTTGCTACCAAAATCTTTGTGTGTTCAGACGATGTCTTTTAGTTTCATGTCTTTTTTCCCATTTTGTTTTGAAATAATGTAAGTAACAAAAATAAATAACAAAAGTAAGAAAAATAATGAAAAGTAACAAAGAAAAATGGAAGGAAAGTCTTGAAAAACACAAATCAAGACTTTTTGTTTACCCCTCTTTCTTCCCTACACCGCTCACAAACAAGCAAAAAGAGACGTCGAAAAAGCGACGTCGCAAAAGTCATCATGTGAATTGGGGTATTTAATAAGATCTCATCTATTACAGATCTTTTCCTTTGAACTTGTTGTTGTTGTTTTCATTTGATAGAAGTTCTATCATAGAACATATCAAAATAGCAACCATTTTACTTAAAATTAATATTACTCCTCAATGGAAAAAAAAAACAAACGAACAACATTTATGGCAAACTGTACACTATTTTAAATTCGTATGCAGCCAGTAGAAAACATAAATAAATTTCCCACAAAAACCACATGTAACTTAAATTAAAAATTATATAATAAAAACAAAAAAAAAAAAAATTCAACAGCATAAGTAAAGGCGGTTTCAATTAGAACGCATCGATGTTAAAAAAAAGAATAGCAGAAAGTGTGTATGTGAAAGATCAGTGTATGCCATTATGTTTGAAATAAAGACAACGATCAAGAATGTATTTTTTTTCGCATGGTTCCACGAATCCGAAATGTTAAATTTTCAAGCCACACAAAACTGCTGATATACGTTGCTAAAAAAAAATGTTAACATCTACCCGTATTAATTGGAAAACCCTTTACACATTAAAAATATATTTTTGGAAAGATGAAGCAAACACTACAATGAAAAATTAAAAAAAAAACAAGCAAAGCATGAAAAACAGCAAAAAATAATGTGCGCAAATTTTAGAAAATTCAGTTTTTTTTTTAGATCTCTTTTTAAACACCATTTTTATGCTTCCTGGTGAAAACAGAAATCTGTGTCATTTGTAGGATTATTTTGAAAAGAAAAAGAAATTTTCGAGCAAAATGCTTTTTGTAGTTTTGTGCTCGTGACTGCGCTGGCAAAATATTGGGTAGTGGGTACCAAGTGTCGATTATTTGCTACTTTTTTTCGGGAACTCAATACGTAAAAGATCTAGTAAAAAGTTGTTAGTAGTTTTGTGCTCGTAATTTGTGCTCGCAAAGTTTTAGGTAGTGGGTACCGAATATCAAGTATTTGCTAGATTTTGCGGTTACTCGATACTTAAAAGATTCTTTTTCTAGTAGTTTTGTGCTCGTAATTTGCTCATTTTTATAACTAAATCCAATAAAAAAGTTGGTATGCAGCTTTGTGATAAAATATAAATAAAATATAATTTTGCCTTAAACCTTACTTTTTCAAAGTATCGAGTAGTATTGAGTACCCTATTGAAAAGTATTGAGCAAAAGCAGCAGAAATTGCCAGCATTAGTTGTAACATCAAAAACTTGTTTGCTTCCGTAGTGTATTTTAAATCTTCTAAGAGTTGCTTTCTTAAAATTGTTTGCTGGGTTACATTATGTACGCACTTTTCATACTTTACAAGTGTTTGCAATATTTCTTAAGAAGCTTTTGAGATGTTTTTATTTTTGTTTCTAAAATAATTAAGTTTAATCTCATATAAATGATCCCTTAAGTGATCTATATTTGTTGCTTTGTAAATGTAAATTTTATTATCATTTTCAACGAGTAATTTTAAATTAAAGATGATAAGACAAGCAAATTAATTGAGTACTTATTGTAGAACACTTTAAAATACTTGTAGTAAGGGGCTGTGCACATATTACGTAACGCTCCATGGGGTGGGGGGTTAAAGATTTATTACGAGTTGGAAATTTTGCACTGAAAAATTATTAAAAATAATATGTAATATGTGCACAGCCCCTAATAAGATAATATTTTTTACATTCACATTTTAAAATTACTAAAAGTAGTAAGAATAATAGAAAATGCTTCGCTTTTTCATTAGCATTGAAATGTTTTTCATTGGCAGCATTGGTTTAAATAATTCTAATGCTAATGCTTTTATTTGAATTATAGTTTTTGCAGTAATTGTAATGAAATTAATAAAAAAACTGAGTGCTTTTCTTTTCATACAAATTTTGCACTTAAATTATTTGTCCGACATGTGAAAACAGCACAATAGTCTGTGAAAATTTTTCATTTATGTCAATGGTATTTTTTCCTATTTTTTTTTTTTTTATATTTTAATTTTCATTTTCAAAATCACTCTAAATTAGACCACTTCCAATTTACAAAGTGGTGGTATCCACTTTCTTCCAATTAAAAAACAATTATATGTATGTAATGCGATATATTGTAAGTTAATTATAATGATTGTAATAGTTTGCAATGAAACTTTTCATTAAAATGCAGAATAATCAAAAAATGCGCAAATATATGCTGTTGCATGGTTTTTCCTGTTCGCTAATTTTAGACCGAAATAAAATATTTATACGTTTCAAAACTGTTTAAGAATATTTGATAATAAGTTTTTAGTGCATATTTTACTCTTTGCTGCATATTTTTGCATACTTCCGACTAACATGGCACATTTAGGGCGTTTTTGAATTTTTATGTCACATTTGCTTGCTTTCCCGTATACGAGTATTTTATAATTTTAATATTGATACGCAGTTTTACAAAAAAAGAAATTGCTAACAACAATCGAATCTCCAAACTTGTCTCGCAATAATTCAGTTGTTGCATATGCTTCCGTCTTGTTGGACCCAAATTTTGTCAACATCAACTTCTTCCAACTTCGAAAATAAAAAGTTGGTTATCATCGATCGATTGTGGTTTGAGACAGTACCAATTTTTGAGAACGTCTTGTAATTGACAAATTGCGGTCTTCAGCAACACTTGCCTAAACGGCAGCAATATTTGCATTACTTCGAGCGGTTCTTTGTCTTATTCGCACTTGAACATTATGTAAAGAAAAATTTTCAACAATTCTACGAATAGCGAGCACACTTGGACGATTATTACGACCATAAAATGGCAAAAGCGATCGAAAAGTTACAATTGGATAACGATTATTTTGATAATAAAACTGAATAATTTGTAAACGTTGTTCTTGCGTAGATCTCCCAATGATAAAATTGTAAACATTAATGAATACAATGAAAAACAAATGACAGATCATGACATATTACAAATGGCCGAAACGTCACTTCAAAATCATATCATCCCTATTGGGAAACCTTATAGTTTTACGTTAAAATTTTTTATTAATTTTTCTGTAGTTTTTTCAAATTGGTAAATTTAAAGTTTTTCGTAATTGCTTTGTGCATATTTCGGTCTTTACTGCATATATAGGACAATTTTGTGTATTGGGTATATTTGGTGCATGATTTGAAATATTTTTAACTTCAAGATTCACTTTTGCAAAAGAAAAGTCCAAAAAAATATATGTTTTCGATCAGAAATTTTTCAATATTTCTGTGGCAAAAAGGAAAAAGTGTTTAATCCGAGATAAGCTGATTTTGAGTTAATATCACCATCGTATTCTTCATATTCAAAAGTATCTCTGGGCAAAGTTTTATTTATATTGTACGATTTTTAACAAATTTCTCCCACAATTGCTTGCTGCTTTTCTTTTTCTAAATAACATATTAAATTTCAAATTGAATATACAATATGTTATAGTGGACAGAACCATGTGTTAAAACATCAAAAGAATTGAAAAACGAGTGATCAACTTTTAGTACAACGTGATTACATTTTTATCAAACCACTTAAACATTTAAAACTGCTTTTCCTAGATAACTATAAAATATGACGTAAGCACTTTTTCCTTATTGCCACAGATTTGAAAATATTTTTTTAGCGAATTCACTGTAATAATTTTTCCCTTAAAAGTGTCCGCATTCCTTTGATTTATTTCGTATTTATTTAAAAACTAGATATGTATACCCGGTGCGCTTCGCTACCCCCCTCGTGATAAAATAAAATTTCTATTGTGAAAATTTAATGACGATCGGTCCAGTAGTTGGGACTATATTACGATTTTGTATTTTCCTAAAAAGGGGCGTGGTCCCACCCACTTTTCTCCTGGTACGTATGCCAAATTATGCCAATACCATATGTACCAAATATCATCGACGTATGTAGGTAAAAAAATTCCCAAAATATGGCTATTTAAATTTTTAGGTTATATGGGCGGTGCCACGCCCCGTTGTCCAATCTAAACTTAATATAGCCTATTATTCCTTTTAGAGTCACAGTAACATGCTGTAAAAATTTCAGGAAGAAAAATAAATATATGTATGTATATGTTATTGGTGGTGCAATATGAAAATTGGATTTTGCCACTCTCCTCCGCCCACAGACCGAAAATCAAAAATCAGACTTCACAGTGTCACCCCCTGAATATTCTGAAGATTCCCTGAAAATTTCATCAAAGTCGGCCCAGCCGTTTTGGAGTCCATACGTTACATACATATGTACATACATACATACATTCATTTTTATATATATAGATTTAAACATTTTGAATTCGTTTAAGGCATCTATTTTTTAGTGCATAATTTTGCATATTTTACTTTTTGCAGCTTAAGTTTGCTTAACATTTTTAATTTCCTAGAGTGATTTATATATTAGAAATCTCCTTTGTTTTCGATATTTTTCACTTATTTAGAGTTCATCTCAAATGGAAGAAGAGAATAATAGAGTTTTATTTATAAGACAGAACATTTTGTTTAAAAAATTTTGAAAAACACTATGCTAAAGCGCCGTAGTACAGTTGAGTTTGCCGGAACTCGATCTTATATATGTATTAGAATTATATTAATAATTTATGTATACAAAAAGCAAAAAATTACATAAAAAAAAAAATTGTCTTTAAATCAACATAACAAAGCATTTAAGCATATTGTATTTACTACCACTATCTTTGCTTATTTAAACAATTTATGTTAAAGTATTTTAAATTTTTGTGGGTCATTATGATTTTTCAACATTTTACACGCATTTTTATACCCTACACGAAAAATATGTTTGTCATTCCGTCTATAATTTCCGCAATATTTTTGTGAAACCCATAAAGTATATACATCTGGGTCTTTATAGATAGTGGAGCTGAATGTGCCATGTCCTGGCGGTCTTTCTGTACGTGAAATCGGTTTTTCGAAACCACCAGAAGAGTTGTAGACTTGCGTCTTAGACTGATGTATAAGGATTTGTCTAAAGACAATTCGTATTTAAAATCTGCAACATTAAAAGATAATTTATCATAAATGTTTTATGTTTTAAAGGTACAAATGAAATGCTATACATACATATGTATTTGATTTGATGAAGTGTATTTTAAATTCGGCATAGCCGAATAGAGCACTCTTAATTGTTTAATTTAAAATCTCTCGCATTTTATATTTCTTTGGAGTGTTTTTCTGTTTTTATGTGTTTTTTTAGGACACATTTTTATGACGAGTACAATAGAATTTCCAACAAACAAGCTTCTAATAACATAAACTTCTATAGATATTTTAGATATTTTAAAGAAAGGAAAAGCGTTATTGTACACACAAATTTAATTGAATTTGATTTATTATAAATAAAACAGCAAATGGTTAGCCGTTGTTTGTTTGTTTGCTTATTATGTTTGTTAGTCTTTCATTTCAATTAGTTGAAGTCGAATTTTGTTTAATTGATAAAAACTGTTTGGGTGTTTATAAGATAAAAATTTCGAAACTTTTAACGGTCGTTATCTTTCAAAATTTAATTTGAATTTAATTTGTTTTAGTTTTGGAACACATGAACTTTACCATTGAAATAATCGAATAAATGTTTGAAGAGGCGCAGCCAGTTGGTTTTAAACAAAAGACGCAGTAAACTTGAACCTTTGAAAAAAAAAAATTAATGGCATCTACAAAATATATTATTGGGTTATTTTATCGTATGATGATTATTTAAAATTTATGTATACAAAAGTGTTTATGAATGTTTCTGTCTTAATATTTTGCCATTCTGACGACTGACGTCTTTGGCAAAATATATATGGATTTTTTGTTTAAATAAAAAATTTGCTCATTAAATTTTCAAATTTAAATGGGTTTTTTTTTGGTTAATGAAAAATTTTCTTGATTAAACAATACTATAAGAAAAGAAAAAGATATATGTGGGAAACTGAAAGATATAGGAATTAAAGTTGATGGTTTAAATGATGCTTATGTCATATTGGCATTAAGGTGTCCTCTCGCTATTCTCACTTTACTTAACAGTTGTTTATTCAGCTTTAGTTTTTTTTTTCGGATCCAATTTGGTGAAGTCAGCCGCGTAGAAGCAGGCGACAATAAGACCGTTACATTTTGATTTGGTCCTTTGAACCGGATGTCTGGGAAGGGGGTACCGTACTCGCTTAGACATTATCTGCATTTTCTTTCACATAAAATCATATTAAACTCATTCGCTTAATATTTCACCAGCCTCTTCAACATATGCAACTCATATGATCTTTTATAATGCACACAAAATGTTTATTCCAAACAATACGTTTATGTTATTTCATTCAAAACTTCTCTTTATGAGAACTTTTTTTTCTTCTTGTCCGACAAATCTTCACACACATTTCCGTCATGGCTCTTGTAGACACAACAAATACTGTACAAAAAAAAAAAATGTTTTCTATCTATCCAGCAACATGCAGCCAGAATCGTAAAATAAACTTTTCTGTTGTTAAAATGTAAATATAACAACAAATTTAACACAACTAAAAATAATATTATTTTCGAAAAATAAACTTTATAGACATTTAGAATTATGCTTTATTCTCTTTTATTATTTTTATTTTCATGTATATCCGTTTTAATATAAAAATTTTTTTTTGTTCTTATATCTGTTGCAGACTTTATTATCGGAAACAACAACAGATGATCAACATTGGCCAAAAGAATTGATACTATTGCGAGAGAAGTTTACGGCTAAAAGTCAATTAGAAATTGCACAATTACAAATTAAACATGCTGAAGAGGTAATTGATTTACAAATTTTTTTGAAAAATCTTTAAACATTAAATGAAAAGATGTCGAGATAATCTGTGCCATAATATGTTTAAAAAATATCATGTTCAAATCATGTGTCTAGAATATGAGACAGACCACGGTTCTAGCCTACGTTTTCCCAAATAAAGAAGTCGAAGTTGACTTATTTTTTTTCGTTAAATAAAAGAATTCTAACTATTACTTCCCCTTTTTGTATAAATAAGAAGACAGACACTGGCCTTCATTTCCGATTTAAAAAAATGTCATACTCTGAACTTCTTCTCTCAGATGAAAAAAAATCAGGCCCAAACTCTTAAAAGAAGTCACAAGTTGCTTTCTGAACTTTTTTTTTTTTTTTGTAACAGCTAGACTCTGAGCTATTTCTCCCAGATGAAAATGTGGCCAGATTCTGATAGGAAAGAAGGCGCATCCTGAGCTTAATTTTCTATTTTGAAATAAGTTGGTTTCTAAACTCTGAGCTTTTCTTCCAAATTCTGGAGTTATTTTCCATGTTGTCACACTCTTCTATTTCTAGAAGACAGACTCTGATCATGCCAGATACTCAATTAGAGAACTTCATTTCGATGTTAGAGAAAATCTCAGACTAAGAGCTCGTTTTCTAAACTCAGCATTATTTTTCAGAAAGAAAGGAAAACTTAAACTCTAACCCTCATTTCTAAATGTAATAGAAGATAAACTTTACTTTAATTTTCTCTAACAGAAAAAAAAGTCCGACTTTCAGCTTTTTTTGCCAATGAGTCAGAATCTTAGATTCATTTCCAACGTACAACGTACATAATTCAGACTCAAAGTTTGAGCTTCTTGCCAAAGAACGAATACTCTTGACCATCGATTTCGTAAAATCTTCTTTCATGTTATATATAAAACAAGTCAGACTCTGAGCTTCATTTTCCAGATAGAAAATAAATTAATCTCTAATTTTCTTTTCATAGAAGGAATGGAATTCAGACTCTTAGCTTCTTGTAGATCTTTCTTTCTCGTTTTCCCAGAATAAATTCCAGACAGACTCTCTTTCGTTCCTTTGACCTCCTTTCTATTTGGACTATGATTCATTTCTTATAATAAAGGTCAGATGCTAGAAAAAATAATCAATAATCGGAGATTTTTTAATAGCGTATGAAATCAGACTCTCTTATTGAGCCAATGCGCAGGATTACTTTCCTTTGATTAAAATAACACAAATAGTGAAGTTCCTTTCCTTTCAAGGAGGCAAAGGTTGCTGCTTCCAAAATTCTGTCGCATTTAAAATTAAATTTAAAATACGAACGGGTTTCCTATCAAATCAAATTGCAGAGTGTAACCATCAACGTTTTACTCTGACTTTCTAGATGGAAAACTAAATCCCAAGATTTCATCTACTTAAATTATAAATTAAAAGAGAATGTCTTTTTTCAGATGTCTCGTTTAAAGCACGACTATGAAAAACAACTAAATCGCAAGAACAAACGTCATTCCACGTTTGATTCTGTGCGCGATTTCGACAAACTTCTCAGTGAACGCGACAGTTTGCGGGAGCTATCGAAAGCTTTTAGACAAGTGCTTTCGGAATTGATTAAATGTGTGGCTAACTGTGAAAATGATATAGCTGAGAATTTAGCAGAAAAAGTACAACGGCTTTTAAACTGTAATCGCACCCTAGAAGAACATTCTTTTGAAGATTTAAATCTTAGTACTTCGCTTTTAAATGAAACTTTGAATAATACTAAATTGCGCATGATACCAGATGTTCAAAATTTACTGGAAGTTGTAGAGGATCCCAGTTTAGTTCAATATGTTAATGAGAATAATACAGATGATAATGAAGATTTCGATCTTAAAGATTGTCTGGAACGTTTACGTTCAGAAGCTTCTTGTTTGTTGCATTTATCCGAAGAGGTTGGCAAGAGAAAAGAGAGAGGAGAAAGTATCTCAAGTGATGCGGAGAAACATGATAGTGAACAAGAGGATGGCTTAAAAATGCAACAACAACGTAAATTTATACGTGTCAATTCATTGAATGAACAACAATTGCCCACCCATTTATCATCTATAATACAGAAACAAACACAAAATTTAAGCTCTTTGCCGCCAGATCTAAATCGATTCTATTTGGATAACAATTCGCTGACCACAAATAATGGCTCAGAATTAAATTTACAATTAGTCGAGCTGAAAAATCGTTTAGTAAAATCGGAAAACGATCGTGTACGTCTGCAACAGGAGTTGGAACATACAATATCACGTAACACAGATCTGGGTCAAGAGTTGCAGCACTTAAGAGATCAATTATCTCAATTGGGCTCTCTAAATAATGTTGAATATAATGAGGGCTACGGTTTGGGATCCATAAAATCACCACAACGATTATCCCATACGGACCATTCATCGTCCAGCTTTGCTTTGTTGCAAGAGAAGGCCCGAAATATATTGTCTACACCCACACAGAAGCAACAGAGTAATGATTCTACTGTACAGTTGCTGCAAATGATTGAGGATTTCTGCCGCGAAGGTGACAAAGTTGTGGAGTGCAGTAAAAAGGATAGAGAAGATTTGCAGTCTCAGGTAGGTTTGTTTTTGTTATTTGATTTTAGTGTAGAGTTGTAAAATGTAGTTGTAGAAAATTCTAAAAGATACATCTGTGAGCAGCATGCATGATGATATTGTAATAACTTCTAAAGATGCGTATATAACTTTTTTACGTAATTGGCTCGAATTTCAAAAAAGTACTCGGGACCTCAGTTCGTAAAATCCAATTAATTCTGTTAACAATCATTTCAAATGATCTTAAACGTTTGTAATTTTATGAAACATATAAATGATATTTCATACGAATTCTGCCAGTATTAAATATTTAAGAAAGCTTTCTGACAACCAACACATATGTATGTACATAGTATTAAGAAACATAAGTATTTTATTATGAGTAAATAAATTATTTTAAATTATTTTGCACAAACAAATTTTTTTAACACACAAAAACAAAAACTCAGATTATTACGGCCGATAAACAATTGAAAGCTATACGTCAGTTTTTGGAAGAACAAGCTGCGGAACGTGAACAAGAACGTGATGAGTTTATCAGGGAAATCGATAATCTAAAATCTCAACTCAGGGATAAGGAAAAAGAACGCAGTTCATATGCAAATGCCTCTGTGGAGGTGAGTTTTTTTTTAAATTCAACACTTCTACCTCGAACGAAATTTTACGATTTAATGCAACTTAATACGCTTTGTTTTTTTTTTTCGTTTATAATTAGAATTTTAAAATTGTTTTCTTTCTTATTCTAAAATGGGTTGGCTCCTTTTAATTTTAATAACTTTTTTTTTTTTTGGTTATGGTTATGATTTTGTTGTTCTATGGTTTGCATTTTCTTTATTTCTTTCTCCAATCAAGTTTAAGTTTTAATTCACTTCAATTTCAATAATGTAATCTTATTCATATAAATAAGTTAGACGATGATTTGCGAAGCTTTAAACGTGTTGAAAGAATCGTAATACTCGTATTTTAGATTTTAGAAAATTTGTAGACACTTTTTGGTTTAATTTCTTATAAGATCTATTGAATGGGTGCAGGTTGCCTAAGGTAGCGACTAAAAGCTTTGTATTTTATAAAAGCTTAGTTGCTATTCATCAATCTTTTAATGATTTTTTTTTTTATAATTCTTTTTCATGTATTTTATTTCACTATTTTTTATATTATTTAATTTATTTACTTTTTTCTATAAGTTTTATATCAAATTTAATCTAATGTTAAGCCTCTAAAACACTATTCATTTATTAAGCAATCAAAAGTATTTAGAAAACTTTAATTGAAGCATTTTGCTGCAATGAGTATCGTATACAGATAAGAGATGCTCCTGGTAGTGTTTTACACAAATCATTTATGGTCATAAGCACCACTACCCGAAGGACCTTTCTTTTAATACAGCTTAAATGTTTGCCGAAGTAAATTAAAGCTTCGATAAAAGTCAATTATTTTGCACGGTGAGAGATTTTATATCTCATTTGGAATGATTTGGGATATCGTAATGAATCGTTTTGCTTATCTTATGGTGTTTTCTTTTCTATAAAAAAATGGTACATCTGCATGCAGAAAATGTACTTTGGTGTTCGTTTCTTAAAAATGTTTTGCTCTCTAAAAGGGCAGTGTGTTTGATTCTAAAAAAAATCGCCCTCTCTAATCGTGGAAGGCATTGCCCTTTATGCCCCGTACAAATCGACAGTGTTGATAGTGACCTGTAAAACGTAGCTATCTGCTGTTAAAAACAGGGCGTTCCACTTTTTCAAAAGTTCTGCTTTGTTCTAGTGAAATAACAAGCTGCATTATTACAGGGTTGGCAAGACATTTTATACATGTACCTTTCAACAAGGTGCCATTTTGTGTGTAGAAAAGAAAACACCATAAGACTTTGAAGAGATTCCCTAAAAAAATTACACCTAAAATGTAAGGACTACAAGATTTCTTATACTGATACACTATAGTTTAATAAAGTGTAAAAATAGAGTTATTATATTCCCATAAAATATATCTTTATTGGTGGTATACAGCGTTGGTGCAAAAAAGCAAATGCAAAATATCGTAGCTCTCTGACATAATCGAGCAATTAAAATTACGTAATATGTGTTCAGCCCCCAATCGGAAAATATATTTTATATATCTGTGACAATAAGGAAAAAGAGCTTAAGTCATATTTTATACTTATCTAGAAAATCAGTTTTAAATGTTTAAGTGGTTTCATAAAAATGTAATAGCGTTGTGCTAAAAGTTGATCATTCGTTTTTCGATTCTTTTGATTTTTTAACAAATGGTTCTGTCCACTATAACATATATATTCAATTTGAAATTTAATATGTTATAAGATTAAATAAGAAGTTATTTCATATGGGATAATTATTTAGAAAAAGAGAAGCAGCAAGCAATTGAGTGCCAGAACTTCATTAAAAATCGTACAATATAAATAAAACTTTGCCCAGAGATACTTTTGAATATGGAGAATACCATGATGATATTAACTTAAAATCAGCTTATCTTGACTTAAACAGTTTTTCCTTTTTTCCACAAATATATTTCGGTGTAACAGTGCAATATTTGGAATAGATAGAATAAATTGAAGCACAATTAAAATACCACGAAGCAAACTCAATACATAAAAATTAATTGATTTAATGTTAATTTAGTGATGATGGAGTTGATTTTTGCATTAGAATAGTGTATAATTTGCAGCCATGAATTTTATAAATAAGTTATAAATTCAAAATACAGTCGGCCCATCTAAATCAAGAACGATAGATAATGATTTCAGTATTGTAATTGATTGAGCAGAAAGTTTATCCTTTTTGACTATTATTTGTGCGGTGCCGTCAAAGATAAGTGTTACGCCGACAAGCCAGAGACAATTGACGCTTTAAAGGACAATATTCGTGAAGCCATTGGTGAAATACAGCTGCACACAATCGATAACGTGCTTAAAAATTGGACCGATCGTGTAGGCTACTGCATGGCCAGCCGAGGCAGCCATTTGAATGAAATTATTTTTCATTATTAACCGGAAGGATTGTACTTTCAAATAAAAAAATAAATTTGAGAAAATATTCAGAGTTTTTTTTATAGCATTTTCAAAAAAAAAAAAAGTTATCTGGCGGACCCTTATATTGAATTAAATTGATGAGGATGAAAATGCGGATCGAAGTACTGCTTTACTTTTACAACGCAAATCCTACTAAAAGAACTACATTTGTACTGACTGTATCATCCCTGATCTGACAAACTAAATGAAGTTTTGCAGCTTTCGAAACCACCAACGACATGATGTTAGCCTTTTGGGTTGCGAAATTAACTAAGTTTTGCCCAATTTTCTTGCTTGTCTAGACTCTAGAGTATGAGCAAATGCAAATAGTTTCAAATAACGAATTTCACGAAATACTTCGTTGTAAAGCTACGATCATATTTAGCAAATATTTGTCGCAAAAAACGTAACCAAGAAAAAACAAAAACTAATAATTTATTTCTTTTAATTCCAATATTTTTCTAATTTTGCGTTCGCATTTTTTAAAAACTGTATAAAAATACGTTTTTGTAAATTAATTGATTTTATTTTGTAATATAAAAACCAACTTAAATGACAATATCCCTAAGCAAAACTAGTGGTTACGTTTTTTAGGACAAATATTTTATATTTGTGAATGTAGCTTTAATTTTGTAGAAAATAATTCTAAAAATTTTTAAAAATGTTTGCAAAACCAAATGGTCACAATTTTTTCTACAACCTCTTAAAAACCTCTTTAGAAGCAGTAAAATGAAAAAAAAAATAAATTTATTTTTATTAATTTTTAATTGTTATGTATGTAATATTGTTGTAAAATATCAAATACATACATACATATATATGTTTATGTATGTCGTTAAGTATATAAATACCCAATGAACATATTTGAACTGACATATCTGACGTCTGAAAAAAATCTAAAATTTTTAAAAGCAGATGATCGAAAGGGAATTCAATTGCCTTTATGTCATCTTACTAATATTGTAAATGTAAATTTTTGTTGCGCTATAACTCGAAAACCGTAGAAGAATAGCATAAAATCCCGATTAAAATATTGAGTACTTTTGAATGGGTAAAATTGGATCAAATTGGTATTTTTGGTACTTTTTGTTATTTTACTATTTTTCATTAAAATCCAGTGTCTGTTTTTTTAATTTTACATTTACATACATTGCACTTGCTGCGGCGTAAAATGAAATAAACTGGTGCTTTTCCTGCTTTTTGCTTATGGTACTTTTCGTTTCTTCATTAACATGTAGCGTAAAGGAAGTAACGGGTAAAAGTTAGTTTAACCCATTTGCAAGTTGTAAGTTTTCATAATAATTTTGATTTATTACTTTAGAATTTAAATACAAATTTGAAAGTTTTAAAATTAATAAAATATTGATTAAAAAAGTTGTCAAATGTAATAGAAAATATCCTGACACAAGAAGAGTTACAACTTTTGAAATCTACCAGTAAATTTTATAATGAAATTTGCGATAAATTTGGAATTTTAGTGCAAAACTTTCTTTAAAAAATTTCTACAGATTTGTATTTAGGCAGTTTGGAAAACAAGTCATGTATTTTTCGGTATGTTTTCTGATCGGAAACGAATTCACTATATTGTGGCAAAATTTCTGTTCGAATTTTAACCCTCGGAGAGCATGGTTCAGCATCTTGGTGACTAACTATTCCTTGGTGCTGTGCCTTCTGGGGAAAAAGGTATTTGGGTTTTTCCAGACATTTATCTTTGGCCAATTACCCATAAAACTGTAAAACAACCGAGAAATGGGTGCGCATATAAAGAGGTTAATCTGTGCTAGTCGGGTAGAAGATCAACAGGCATCTAAGGTCTCCGCTCTATACCAAAGTTGATAGAAAGTTAGTGTCTAGAGGTTCTCTTTATAGTATCGGCCAGTAACCATCCCCTGCAGCGAAATGCATACTTTGTCCTTTGGTGATTTATATGCTAGTGGGCATGGTGCTACCCTCAATGCTGGCATTATTCTGTGACCGGTTATTAGTGTGCCAAGAGAAGCATTAAATTACTGATGCTCGACCAATGTTAGTGGCTGATTGGACTTCGGACTGATACTGTTGAGCCTCTTTGTGCTGTTGCTAAGCAACAGAAGCTTCATCAGATAGATGTACGTGCTTATATATCTCGAACACTTCAGCAATTTGTTTTGAAATGATTTGAGGCTCATGCATAAATAGTTGCCACTTGTTGTGTTCCTTGCAAGCCATACTGTTGTGCCTCCGGAGAGGCTCGAGTATGGTGGTGGACACTCAACTTCACACGATGTTTAGAACAGCATCAAGTTGGCTCGCGTGGCAGGTATTGACAACAATTTTAAATTTGTACATCTGTTTGAATTTGTATCAATTTCGACAAAAAAAATGTTTGCTGGGTATATCCATAACAATAATGAGTTCTGTTTTCAAATTTGCGTTGCCTAATTTATTGATAATTAATGTATGTTTTAATTACCAAAACAAAAAACGCATTTAAGATGGTAAATAAATAGATAATATTTTCAAGTTGTTATCGAAAATTAAATCGAAATTTTTTAAGACTTTTAGATCTATTTAGACTTGCTCGATCAGCTTCGGACTCTATATTTATTCATAGACTTCAAAATCTTTTTCACTTTCATTGTTTAATTTAATGCGTTAAAAATTAATTCAAGGTCAAGATTTATTTTCTTAATATATTATTTATATTACAGAAATGTTTAATATATAAACAAAGGGTTGTCTAAAAAAGCTTTATGCGCTTAATTTGTACTTTCTTATATTAACCAGCAAACAAATTATATATTTTGTACTTTTGTATTAAATCTTTTATGTTTAAATCTTTCGCACTAACAAACAACAAATCTGTTTTTATTTTTACTAAAAACTTTTTGCACGCATCAATCAAACAACTAAAAAGTTTTTCAATTAAATGTAAGTTAAGATTTCATAAAAAATCTATTAATTTTTTTTAAAGAATTCATAATGAAAAATTTATGTAAAATTGGTTATTTTTTTTTTTTTTTCTATTTTCCCAAATTTAGGTAGAACACTTAGAAAACCAGGTACGTGATCTAACCCAAAAGCTCCAGGATTCGACTAGTAAACGTGATAAATTTGAGGTTGAGTTGAAAGCTTCCATTGACAAAATCTTTGTGCTGCGTGAAATTATTTCGGACTTGGAGAACCAGGTGGAAACGAAAGCACTCAATGAACATGTTTTGGGTGAAAAAGTCAAGGTGAGTAAAAGAAATGTTTCTTATTTTTTAAATTAAATAATTTTTCAATTCCGTTTGGAAGCAGAATGCAATGCATGCATGTCTTGGGTTTTCAAAAAAACCGAAGATCAAAGATTTTTTTTTTTTTTTGGAAATGAAACCATTTTTCAATTTAATAACGAGAAAATTTATTTAATTTAAAATGGTTTCATTGTGAAAATGGTTTCATTGTGAAGAAGCAAAATATGGATTGAGTTCCGTTTCCGAACTGAATTGAACGCTGATTATTCTTAAAAGTTCATAAAAAAATGTGAAAAACATATAAAGATTTTTTGCAACGCCATCTCTTACAAAGATAAATTTTTGCTAGAAAACTACGATAAATTGCAAAAATTTTTGTATTAAATTTGAAAAAATATTTTTCTAGAAGAGAAAACGACATAAAATTGAGTTCAATTCGGGCATTCATGCCAACTTTAATAAAAAATAAATAATAGAAATATTGTGTTTTTAATATTAAATATGTATTCTTAAAACTTTTAATAATTTTTTTTTTAGCAATTGGAAGAATATATAAACTCTCAGTCCCGTTCCAATGAAACTCTCCAAAATGAAGTACAAAGTCTTAAAACAGAAATAGAACAACGCTATCAGGCACGCATCAATCAGCTAGAAGATAAATTACAAAATATACGTCCCTCAGCTGAACAAAGTATTATTATGGATCAAGTGGTGGAACAGTTGCGTGACATTGAAAATACTCTGGAGCAAAAAACTAAAAACTTGGAGTCTCTTCACTCCAATACAAATTCCTGTAGTTTGAGTGTAACCGAAGATGTGTCAGTACAAGGAAGCGGCAATAAAGTTGTACAATCATTATTAGCCGCAATTGTGACACCGCCTCAGGGCTCACCAGTACATCCGTCACCGCGCCAACATTCTCTTACCATGGAGGGAGTTCAAAGGGTTGTAGAGAAATTGTCTAAACATTCGAGAGTAGAAGAGGCAGCTGTGAAACGTATAAGAGATTTGGAAATGCAAATACAACAAATGAGGGCAGTATGTGTGGTGAGTATACAGCATAATTGTTTCAGTATTTTTCACAAATTAAAAAAAAGCTTTTTTTATTGGGGTAAATGTCTTGGCTGCTAGAATTTTGTAGACACTGAAAAACTTTCTAGAATTTATAAAATCAATAAATCTTTCTTAAAATACTAGCTTTTTTTATAGCAAAAGCACAACCAGATCATTTAATTGATTCTCTCTGCATCCCTACACTTTTTCCACATTTGGTATATGTAAAATTATAATATCAGCAGATTTTAGTATCGGAAAGAACGTTGCTCAGTGCACGACTTATAAATTGAATTTTTCTTTGTATATATTTGTGTTTCCCAAACTGAATACAATTTGTTTATTAACAAGTGTGCTGCTGTCTCGTCAAAGAATTATTATAAAATTTATATTTCTGTTTATCATGTGAATTTAAACTCAATTGAGGAATTATTTTACCGCCTTTAAATGTTGCAGAAGCATGTAACTTTCAAAATTAGCCCGTTCAGGGTAAGTTGGATAATTTTTTGCGTACTGTTTTTTAGCATTAACAATTTCAATTTTATTTCCAGAATATTTTTCAAAATATTTTGAAGGTTTCTTTTATTGTACGTCGTATTGTTTGTTGTTTTGATTTTCATTGTTTTGTATTGTGAATTTTTTTTTTCTATTATTTTTTGTTTCTCTAAATTATGATCATTAAAAAGTTTTGACATTCACTAATTTTGTACCTATTTTTCTTTTTTGTTTTTTATTCGAAATTGCGATAAAGATTCGAAATGTATATGTGTTTGTGCATATGTATGTACATATGTTCATATGTTAAAGTTTATAAACAATTTTTGCCATTTTTATTTATCAATACTCGTAGCAACAAAAAGTTAAAATGAAAGTGAAAAGAAAACCTTGGGTAGACGAAATCACAGTCTATTCAGAAACAACAGACCGATATTTACATATCGTTAGCTCAAATGCAAAATCGCGTAACTAACAAAAAGTTCAAAATCACATTTTAGATAAATTATTGCGAGTTACACTGAAAAACGTCTGCCTAAAAAATTTGCAAGCTTTTATTATCAAAGAAATTTATTTAGTAAAATTTTAAAAATTGTGGTTACGTGGTTTTGCATTTCATCAGTTAATATGAATTTTGTTAAAACTTTGAAAGAGGATCTTCTGAGTTCCCTTTATCTGATAAGATTAAACCGGAAATCTCAAAAATGTGTGAAGGCTCTTCCATTTTAATACTTATATCTTCTTTGAGGTTTCTGCAGAAAATTGTTAATATTTTAAGCACTTGGAAGACCGTTTTTAAGAGACTGAAAACAAAGAAAATGATATTATCTATCCGTGTGTAGCTCTACATTTTAATCGAAACTGTTTTAAGAAATTCGAATATTTAACTTATTTACAGAAAACGTTTTGTGATTGGATTAGAAACAGGATTACAATTTATATTTAACGTCGCGTCGACCGATTTCGTGCAAACTTTAGATAAACCATCTACAAGACAATTCGAACAAACCCTAAAAATTTAATCGAATTCGGTTTGACCGTTCGTGAGTTATAAAGTAGACAAGTATTTATTTTCGTTAAAAATTAAAAATATTCCTTACAAAGTGGCATATTCTAAAAATCACAATTTTTCAAAATGATTTAAGATCACAAAAAAAAAACGTGTTCACTACAAATAATTTTTTAAAGTCATGTGATTTTAAGCCGATCAGCCAAATAACCGGCAATTCTTTTTATGTATAGATTAACCACTTTAAAGTAATGCTAACGGTATACAGTTTATATAGAATTCTAGGACACATAAAGGAACAAAGTAGGCGATAAACTTAAAGAAAAATGAATATTAGGAGTCTAATTACGGTCTTCAATATTAAACGAAATTTTAATACAATTAAAAATTTAAGTCTCTATCGATATCGCATACCGTAATTTGCCGCCAGAATTACTTTTGTTGTATCGACGATTTAGTCGAATGGCCAATTCTCCTGTTTGATTTTAAATGTCGTTTTATTTAAAATCCATTTAAATACGAAAATTCGTTTTTTTTTTCAGTAAACGCTATTATAAATAAAAATTAAATCCATTGCATTTCAAAACAATTTACGTTTCGCAAATTATCACAAGAAGCATTTCTTGTTTGAAATAACGACAGTAATAAATTTATGGCAGCTGACATTTCAAGTCCCGTTTATACACAATTTTCGCTTCTTTAGTAGATAATGCCCTTTTTTCGTTTTGAAAGAATCTTGCAGTATTTTAAAATATTTCAGCAATTCTATTCTATTCGTTTTTCCTGCTTAACTCGCAGTCTACATTAGCTTATTATTTGTTATAACATTAACATAGCGCCAGCAGAATAACAGTACTAAATTTGCTCATTTTTTTTATGTGGGGAATATTAGAAAATGTTCATGTGCTGTTTTACCACAATTTTAAGGTGGAGTGGCAGAGACAGCAAATAGCTTTTGTTTGTTGTCTCGTTTTTTCATATTGGAAAATGACATTTGATGTCTGACATCGTTGTTCTGATAATTGTTCTGATAACGATGTTATCGCAAAATTTTTCTCCTGATAAATGTTATAACAAATAATAAGCTGATGTACACTACGAGTAAAGAATATTAAATATTTTGGGAAATTTTTCCTTAAATCAGCTGTTCTTTTGGGAAATTTATGGGTATTTTTCAGCATTTTAGAGTGCTACCATTTTTGTAAAAGAATTAAATATGACCAATTAAATACGACTGATAAACACAGGATTTGTTTAATTAAAATTTAAACTTATTATAAAATCAATTGATTATATGTATGTATATATAAATACTTTCCGGCAAATTGGTCGTAAGGAGTAGTGATGACAAATGAAATGTGTATTGTAGTCCATTAGGCAGTTGGTTTTTTTTCTCTGTTTCTTTTTTTTTTCGGCGGCTAATGCCCTTTTTGCATATACAATATTTATCTAAATTTAAATATTTTTCTTTTTCTAGAAATTGTCATCTGTTTATAAATTAATTCTTTCGAGATTTAAATAAAATTATAAATGCAGAATATTTGGCGCTCGTTTTGTTTTTGTATAAAATTGTCCCAAAACCACTACAGCATGTTTCCGATAATAATTTTCAAATTTATACTTTTATTTGCATACAAGAAAATATAGTAGAACGTTAATGACGTCACTTAAAAAAAGGGACACACAATGCTCTATAAATATATCTGATAAGCTAGCATAGGCTGTCTGTTAGACAATTGTGTTTAATTACAACTCCTAAAAAATCTTCCGAGGATTATCTGACGAGTAACAATAACAAAAACATCAAATATATTTTTCTAATTATTACTTTTTGTAACAGATTTTCCTAAAACGTCAATATTTTGTTAAATTATATATTTCCTCTATAATTGTCCCAATAGATAATCTATTTATGTGCCATAGAAGAATACAAAGTTCCAAGAATTATTTCCCATATTAGAAAGGCAAACAAATTTTGCCAAGCTTACAGGTTGCCTAGAAATGAGATGGAATTGTACCTATCAAGAACTTGGTCCTTATTTTGATCTCAGTACTTTTTACGGCCGAAACTTTTTGGATGCGAACTTGGCCTTATTTTCACATTTATGTTTTTGTGTGGATATACTATATGTATATATATATGTATATGTATTTATGTATGTAGATGTATATAATATATTTTTAAGTACATATTACGCATTGTAACATAATCCCTGCTTTTGAGTCTCATACGATTCTTGACATATTTTATGAAAGACTTCTTAGATAATCTCAGAACACTTCCCAGACGATTTTCTCTACGATTAATATAAGCACCTTTTGCTGCGTTTCAGAAGAATCTCACAATTAATCAGCTCAGGTAAGAGTTTCTCACGTGCGAAGAATCGTTTATTATTAAAAAAATGCGATTGCGACGACCAAAAAAATCGTCAGATTCCTGGCAGATTCCTGGTAGATAGATCAATACGATCCAGGAATCGCCATATTTTGGGCATTTTTTGACATACTTCGATGATATTTGGTACATATGGTACTGGCATAATTTGGAATACGTACCAGGAGAAAAGTGGGTGGGACCACGCCCCTTTTTAGGAAAATTAAAAATCATAATATAGTCTTAACTACTGGACCGATAGTCATTAAATTTTCACAATAGGATATATAAATACTTTTAATTTTATTTTATAACGAGGGGGTAGCGAAGCACACCGGGATAGGCTAGTATATCAAATATAATAAATAAATATATTTAATGTGTTTTGTTCAGAGCGACAAAAAAAGTACCTAAACGTATCTATGAGTAATTGTACAGTACTTTTTGAAACAAATTGTTTCTGGTCTTATTTTCCTTGCTAATTTGAAAACTTATTTATTTCGATACATACGAGTACATTCATTTTTAGTGTAGTAAAACACGCTGTGTTTAAATATTAAAAATTAACCAGGATTTGAATTGCTATTAAATCTATATCTATAAAAAGAAGTGTACACTTTGATGTCACCACTAACTGCGGAAACGGATCGACCGATTTCCACAAAAATTTCAGGGTACATTGGAGATGGTCTGTAGATGGTTTATGTGATGTTTGCATGAAATCGGCCCGGTGGTTCCGATATTTTTTTTATGTTTTTGCCATACTTATTTCTCGAAATGCACAACTGAACATGCACACACCAACATATGTATACGTACACACATACACAAGTACAATATTTTAAAATTTTATATGCATGAATATTGTTGTTTGTTTAATTTCGTAATGGGAACGCGTAAAAATATCTTCTGTGTAGGGATACATATTATTTCCCATCGAAATTGTGCAGCTAAAACTTTGTAACCCAAATTTTTATATTAATTCTTTACGAGAAAAATTATATTTTTTTATTCCTATAAATTATTTACAAACATACATGCATACACATGTACATATTAATGAAATTACAAAATAATTACTTCATTCAGCAAAGTAGAATCGTTGTTTATTTACATTAACTTTTTACAAACCGGGAAGAATTACTTTAAAATTAAAATTATATGAATATAAACACAATGAATGGATTTGTTTGTTTTCTCTGTTTTTTTTTTTTTTTTTTTTTTGCTTTTAGTGTTTGATTAAAACTCCAATCAGGAAGATTTTACTTTTCAATCTAAATGAAATGATACAGTTGTTGTATATCATTCAACACTTTTAATTCGTTGTAATAAGTTCAATGTTTTTAACATAAAAAAAATGTACGAGGGTCCCCCAATATCTGCAGAATAAAAAATTACAAAATAAAATATTCGGTCAAATAATTTTTTTTTATTGTAGTGTTTCGAAGGAAAACAAAAAATTTTAATGAAAATTTTACATAATTTGCAAAAATAAAATTAATAAAAATTGTTTAAAAAAATTATCTACATCAGAAGTGACGATATTCAGGAGTTAAAAAAAAATTTAAAAACACGTAAACAATATCTGATTCGCTCAATTTTCAATATTAACAATATAGAAACAAAAATATAAGTTTAAATATTTTATCAGCGAAAAAGTTACGACAATTTTGTAAAAATTTAAATTGTTTGAAAATATTTAAAAACTAGAGTAATTTTTCTGTCTAACGATATATAATCACCCCCATCATGAATAATTTTTCCCTCGAAACTTTTCCCCTTTCCGTAAATTTGCAATCGAGAAACAATTCCCCGTGAATAATTTTACTTCAAAATAAAATTCCCCTAATCGTGAATGATTTTTTTTCCCGCGAGTGTGTACGTACATATTTGAAACCCCTAACTTAGAAAAATTTTAAATGGATTTGAAATCTATTTTAAGAAAATGTTGTATTGAATGTTTATATTAAAACACATTTGAAATCTATTTTATTTTTTATGCATATTACCATAACGGATTATTTATGTAGTGCACAGTTGATCACTGCAATACGAAATTAACGGCCTGATCTACGATTTCGGTCGATCGATAATATTGGAACTGTGAACGAAAAACAGCTGATTTGCGACCTTCTAATCATCCATTTTAATTGTTTGTTAGCTTTTGTGCCAGTTAAGAAATAAAAATTTGAATAAAATCGGTTATTAGTGGAACGGCAGTTTTACGTCTAGAAATGGAGCGATCAACATCGTTCGATATCGTGGGTCAGTCAGGCCGTCAATTAGAAAAATGTTTATTGAACATATCCTGTTGTAGTTGAGTAGTTGAGGGATTATAAAATCAAGGCAAAGATAGACAAATGATTTTTGTTTACCTGTTCTTTGTTTTTATTTTATATCGTTAGCTGAAATGCAAAATCGCGTAACTTACAAAAAAAATTCTAAAGTGATTTTCGCTATTGAAAAACGTTTCCCCACAAATTTTGCAAACCTTCATCAACAACAACAGCGTAATTAAAAACGAAAATAAAGTGAGTTCTTCTTCAGCCACTAGTATTTTTACACTTTTGCAACGTTTTAAAAAGTGTAGTTACGTGATATTTCACTTCATTTAAGATATGAATGATAGTATGAATTGCGGCATTGTCCTGTTGCTAGATGTCCGTCCACCGTATGAGTCCAAATAAGTATTTCCATTATGAAAGCGCGCCTTTAAGATCTTTTTGTACAATGCTTTAGTAAATGTTTCAAAAACCATATCTCCAATTACAGTGGTTCCTTCCGTTGTACACACTTTTCTTCCTTTCTTAAATAAAAATTTTTTCTGGCTGGGCCATTGATATTTGTTTCTCTGAGAAAATACAACCTTGAACTAGTTTTCCGTCTACATCATTGTATTGTCCTTGCAAATTTTAAGGGTTACTGTAAACCACTTCCTTCGCGATATTAAACCAATATTGTATTTTTATGAATGTAAATATACTATAAGAGTATTTAAAAAAAATTACATGCCCTTTTCTTGTGTAGTCTGATATTGATAATTTCTTAAAAATACTCACTAACATTGTTATCCTTTTATTCAATCCACTCTATTAAAGTGATTTCACATATCCTGTCCTACTATCAGCTTTGTAATAAACTGCCAGGATATTCGCCTTTTGTTTTGCATTATTTGAAGCTTTTAAATTAAAACCGAATTAATATGAAAGAAAAGAAAGAAAGAAAGAAAAAAAAACCTCAGAATCACACCAGCAGCATTACAAATCTGTGATGAATGTTCCTTTCCACTAAAGTGTCATATCAGTTACCATGAGGTTCATGACATTTGATGGATATGAAAGCAAGTGTTTTTGTGATGCATGTGCCTCTATTACATTCCACATGCATACGTATAATCTTACACACTATTGCATAGAACGGGAACTTTGATTAAATTGTTTTCAATTGATTGAGTATGAGCTGTGACGCGTCTACTTGATAAAAAAAATACAACACTTTTACGGTGTTTCCGTTTGCTTTGTCACTGAAAAAAAGAATTTTACAGAATGTAAACTGTCCTGGTTGAAATTTATGGACTCCATAAAATGTGTATAAAAATACTTCTTGCTGTCCTCTACTTTTATCAGTGTTTTAATTAATTTAATTTTAATGAATTCTGTTGATTAAAGCTATTAGCGAGTGGACTATAAAGCAAACTATTAGCCTAATTATGAATATTCGCAGGGAATATTTTTCCTAAAAAATAGCAGTGGAATAAAAAAATTAAAGAGGGAGAAAATTTATATCAGCTGACATTTACTTGTTCCCTAGAAAAAGCTCCTTATATTTTGAATTGTGCGCGATAAAGTAAATTATGGGAGGGAGAAAATATGAAAATGGTGACGAATCGTCTAGGAAATATCAGGAAAACATAAATTGTGTATTGAACGTTACGCGGATTTCTCAAGTGATCTTCCTTGTCTTTGATCAAGTTAATGAAGGAAAAAAATATATAAATATTTATCGAAATATTTTAATTTTTTTTTAGTACTCTTAACTGCCAACTTCACGATGTCGAAAGAATTTTGAATTTTATTTTTTTCATTCGTACAAATATGAAACGAAATGATACGAAAACAAAATTTTTGAATTTGTTTTTGCTTCAAATGTAATTATAAGAATGAAAACATATGGAAAAATTGGCTGACTTTCAAAACGTCAATTGCTTTGAGTTTGAACAAAGCATCACATTTCATAACGCCGCAGTACAATAATTATACAATGTATAAAATTGCAAAACGCCGCCGCCAAGTATTTTTAACGCAGTAAGAAAGCAAACAAGGCATCGGTTTTATAGTTGATGCATTGTTTCGCAACTTTGCATATGTATGTATGTGATTTAAATACAGTAGCAATACTGTATAAAAACTTTGAATACGAACGTTTTGAAAGTCAGCCATCCTTTCGACATAGTGAAATAGGCCGTAAGTTTCTGAAAAATTTAAATGAAAATCAAGTTTATTTAAAAAAACTCCCTAAATATAACCAAAAAGTTGAAATTAATTTACAAAAATGTGGGTAACGTTCAATACATTGTTTTTAGAATGCAAATCATAATCGGTTGATATTAAAATACTTTATAAATATACCGAACTTTTAATTATTGAGAATGAAGCATAAGTTATTTTCATAAGCAGAAACGTAACGTTCAATACACAAAAATGTGGAGTTGAGAATTTTTTTTTTAATCGGTGTACCAATATATTATATGAATTCGTTGATCGTATAAGCAAGCGAGCAAAATTCTTTTTCTGTCCTATTAATATTGTTTACGTTGATTATGCAACGTTAACGAAACCGTTCATTACTTAACTCCGGTTTCAGTGTTCTTTTCATCATAGTATTTTTGTGAATGAAAACTATGATGTATTCGTCACTGTTTTCGTCAACGGAATGTAAGCGAGGGGGTGGCGATTGTATACTTCCAGTGACATTCCCATGTTAAATTCGTCACTCAAACGCACTGCGTAGGTATTGCGAAGCAAGTATAGGTCATTGCTTTGAGCATAATGGTATAATGACTTATGGAATGTATCCGCAAACAAGCGGGTAGGTACTGGCAATTGTGAGTGACGAATTTATTACAGCAAAAACGTCAATAGCAGTTTTGCCGAACAAGCGGGTATATATAAAAAATCGTTGCAAGTGTGTTGTCACTCTATAACTCACGAACGGTCAAACCGAATTCGATTATATTTTTAGGGTTTGTTCGTATGGTCGTGTAGATGGTTTATGTAAAGTTTGCACGAAATCGGTCCACGCATTCGTGAGTTATGAATCTTCATGACAACATGTGATTTTGTCCATATAAAAAAAAGCAAAAACAAATACGTAGGCGCCTATGATCGTGTGCGGTATGCATACTGTGTGCTAACTTCATACACACGGTAAATACACTTTGTAGCGCATACACGCATACACATTGACAGCTGTCAGTGAGTAATCATTATAAGTTTAAATCGAAATTTATTAAAGTAAATATCTTCCGTGCGAAGCCGGGGGGGTTCAGCTAGTCATTCATAAAAATCAAACGGCACCAAATATGGATTTTTTGTGAAATATAAAAAAATTCTACGTTTCTAAATGGAATTAGTGTATTTCCTTTTGCTGATGGTTTATTAAAAACAACTGCACTTAATATTTTTTTATATATTTTTTTAAATGTACAACAACAAAATACGCAAAACACGCATTTAAAAAATATTCCCTTAAATGCATCATAAAGAAAAAACGAACGATACGAAACAATTTTTCCAAAAAAGGAAATTTTTCAAACACACAAACAAACACTTCAACGCGGCAAAATTATGAATATTAAACTTATTTCGTTTATCTTGTATTTTGCAAAATATGCAAATACATATTCTTCTTCTTCTTGTTCTCAAAGTGCTGGCGGAGTGTTGGCGGAGTTACACAATATTTTAATTTGATGCGCAGGAGAAGTTCAACAGTTTTAATTTTAATTAAATCATAACGTTCGTTTGAAGGCATTTAATTTAATGTTCATGAAGTAAGACCGTCGTCTATTATACAAGAATTATTTATTCATCTTGCAAAACTTTATTTGTATATTATTGCATCGGAAATGTTTGTAATGCACTCGTATGTATGTATGTGTCTCTGTCTTATCAATTAAATGGGGGTAACGCACTTAATTGAACACATTGTGGTGGTTTTTTGATCTCTTATTTCTTTGAATTCAATAATTTCAATTACTTGTAGCTTTAAATTAATGGCAGTTATTTTAAATGGACTGGTAAATCGAAAGTAAAATAAATCTGGTAAAAAAACGACATCGAATCGAACAGATTACAAAATCGACGCAACTATGTGAAATCCGATACAATTAATTTTTATTGTATATTTTACACCCACAAAAGACGTAAAGTACTTAAAAAAATGAAATCTGAAAATCGGTCCACAAATGAAGGCAAATATTATTCGACAAGTAATGTTTTAGGGAAACAACCTGCCCAAAAAAAACGCTATCCGATAAAACTGCAAGCAAAAACTGTGGGACTATAGGATAATCAAGATTTTGATGCGACAACTGGCCCCGATTTCAAAAAAGTTTTATGTGATCAAACAGAAAAAAAAATATGAAAATCCTTTTTTAATCCTTTTTTTTTTTGTTGGTACCATACAACTTTTTTAAAATCCGGGGAAATTTGTTCCGAATTTTTTCGAATAACTTCTCCGTTAGTTACAAGAATTTATTAAAAAAAGCGGAACAATTTCCCCAGATTTTAAACAGTTTTATCGTACTAAACTGTAAGCAAACTTGTTCAAACAAATAAGGAATTATGAAAATCCGTTCCTTAATAATAGATTTATGGAGGTTCATATTAGTTCTATTACTTTCGCAATTCCAATATTATTTGATTTATTATTTGTGTAAAACAGAACTTCATTCCGCTTTTCATTAAATTGGTTTTTGCGCAAACCAACTCAAAATTTTTCGAAATAAAAATTAAACCAATAAACGCAACAAGAAGCCAGAGATCGGTCAAGGGATTTTTAGGAACAAAATAGTTTCATCTCAGTTGCAGTTAAGAACTGTGAGAGAGATGTAGAGTGTGCGAGAGAGATTAATAATAAAAAAAGAAGTTTGATTTCCTTTGTTGTTCTACGATGTACTCGTAATAAAGAACTTCAACGACAGCTTTAGTTCAAAATATAGAGCTTCCAAAAAGTCCCCAGTTTCGAATTCATTAACAAAAGCGACATTTCATCCCAATTATTCCTTCAATTTTCGAAATTTTATTTGAGTCTTTAAATTTATAAAATTTCTATAAATTCTTTACTCGTTCTCTTAGGAACTTCAGCATGAACGAGAATCATTGCAAGAGCGTATGTCAGAACAAACTCAACGCATCTCTGCCTTACAATCACGGCTTGAAGAGCAACGTCAACGTGCCGAAGAACTGCAACGTTCTAATAATTCCGATTTGAATATACGCTTACATGATCTACAAAATGAGTTGCAGAACGTACGTGAAACCTTAACAAATCGCGACAAACAAATTGCCATCATGAAACAGCAATTGGAAAAGAGTAAAATGGCTATAGATCGTTTGGAAGCTGAACTGGCGGTAGAACATGAACCCGATCGTAGTGCCATAGAACGTTTGGAAAATGAACTAAAACAAAGACAAGTTGAAAATCAAAAGCTTAAAGAAAAAATCAAAAATGAAATGATCAATAAGTTAGCACTGCCCGATCTAATGGAGACTATGTTGGCTGATAAAAATGAAGAGATTGATCATTTAAGAGAGCAACTGGAGAACAAAGAAAAGGAATTACAGTCTGTATTGGATATGAGTCAGGCTTCTTCAGTGATGGGTGGCGGCAAGAAACCGGCGGAAGATGCTAGCACTAAAATAAGCGGACGAACCCTGAGCGATATTGTTTCAATTACTGAATTTGATGAACCCGATGTAGTGCGCCGAGCTGCTGGCCTTAATATGAGCTCCCCCTTAATGTTGCCGCTCGAAGGTAGCTCCGGATTTCTGCAAAAAACCGTGGATACCTCAAAAGTGGCAATTGCCAACTTAACACACAAACGTACTGAGGACCTATCGGGCTTTCCTAATCCACAACAGGTTAATACTTTTGATAATCTTCACTACTTCCAGGATCCAAATGCTTTGCAGAGTTCAAGTCAATCCGGAGCCTCAATTGCCTCCGCTTTAGTGCCAAGACAAATTAATTTCTCAGCTCTGACTGAAGACTCGAAATTAAAAACTCCCAACAATTTCCAAACTCCCGAACATGTACAAACCAAAGACAATTTACAGCAAGAAATCAAACAACTTAAAGAAAAGATTTCTGAATTGGAGAAAGAAAAAGATAAAAATGCCGATTATTTATTATCGTCACAGTTAAGATTGACCAATCTTCAAGATGAATTGGCCAACAGTCAGAAGGAAATTTTAGTGCTTCAAGCCGAAAGCAAAAAGTTCAAAAGTTTGCAACAGGAAATGAATGAAAAATCTTTAGAAATTGAAAACCTCTTGCGCGAACAAGACAAATTGAAAAAAGAAAAGTCGGAATTGCTCAGCAAAAACGAAAAGAATTTAAGAAACTATCAAGAAAGTGAGGACAATCTGATGAAACGTTTAAGAGAAATGGAAGAAAAAATGTTGAAAAATACCGAAAATGAAATGAAAGAAAGAGAAAATTTAAGAAAAGAACTACAAGTAATAAGTGAATCTCACGAAAAGTGCAAATATGTACAGAGAGACAATGAAGATCGCAAGAAACAAATTGAATTATTAAATCAAGAGATAAAAACCAAAGATGAGAGAATTTTAACGTTAACGAGCAAATTGTCTATAGCCGAAGATAATGCGGGAGAGTTGCAAATAAATATCTGCCGTTTGGAGAAGGAAATAGAAAAATTAAAACAACAAAATAGTGACAACAGCTCCAAACAATTCTCAGTCGATGAAATAGCCCAACAAGTGGAAAAGGAGTTAAATTACTCAGCCCAATTGGATTCGAATATTTTAAAGGCCATCGAAAGCGAAGAGGAAAACAATCTAAATCGTTCGCATCAAGAGAAAACAGGACCTACTGAACATCCCGGTACTACAGATGATGAGAATTTCACTGGAGAACGAGAATTACTCAATCAGTTGGAAGCACTGAGAGCTCAAATGAATGCCGAGAGAGAACATGCCGACGAAGTACGTAAGGAATTATTATTGGAGAAACAGCATTCACAGGAAGCCCAAGACGAGTTTGGGGTTATAATAGAGGTTATACGCAAGCGTTTGGAATCAGGACTGGAAAAGGAAGAAGAATTGCACAAACAATTGGATATAGAAAGAGAAAGAAGCGAACGCTTACAGAATCAGCTAACTACGCTGCAGAGAACAGATAGTCGCCGCAACTCTGCACTACTAAAGTCACCCACAGAATCACCACGCAAATCCCTTAGATCTCTAAGTGATTTTGATTCGGAATTAGCCGATAGGCTTAAAAGTGAAATTAAATTACTAACAGCACAAAATGAAAGAGAACGTGAACGATCAGCTGATCTGCAAAAAAATACGGAAAGAGAAAGAAGCCGCTATGAAAAAGAATTAAGCGAAAGAATAGAATACTGCGAGAAACTGAAAAGAGAAATGGATAAAGTGGCTAGAGAAAAAGACAATGCTGAAATGGAAATTGAGCATTTGCAAGAACGACTGACGCTACAAACTCAAGAGATAGAATCACTGGAGGCACGCATAGCCAGTCTACAAGAGGCAGAGACACGTAGATTTTCACGCAAAGAGAAACAACACAAAGAATACGCTCAACTAATGGCTGAAGTGCAGGAATTAAAAACTCAACTTTTTACTGTGGAAGCTGAAAAAGATGGTCTTAATAAAACCATTAATCAGTTACGTTTCGATGTGGAACGTTCAGCCCAACGTGAAGTCAAATTAGCCGAAGCTCTGGCCAATGCCAATAGCAATTTGGCCATGCGTGAAGGTCAAACCACTGTACCCGAACAGTTTTTACAAAAAATGAAAGAAATCAATACTCTGCTGGCAGAAAATACCCAAGAAAATAAACAAATGGCTGAAACGGTACAATATTTGGTGGAGGAACGACGTCAATTGCAAAGAAAATGCGAGGAATTGGAAACGCAACTAAACGGCACCGCCAATGTGAGTGAACTTGAGGAACGCTGTAATCATTTGCTGGGACGTTATTTGAGAGTTGAATCACATCGCAAGGCATTGGTGTATCAAAAACGTTATCTAAAGATATCGTTGCAAAATTACCAAGATATCGAACAGAGAACATTGGCCGCTTTAAATGGCGGCGGTCAATTACTGCAACCTGAACGTCCTTCAAAAAAGAAACTATTTAAGTAAGTTGGCAAAACTAATTTACTGCCTGTTTCTCTAAATGCGAAAGAAAATTTCATTCAAACAGTCGTTTTATTGTAATCAAAGAAAAAGAGATAGAGAGAGAGAGAGAGTAGGACAATGATTTTAACAGGCTGTCCCAAGATGTCGATAGCCATTCGACAGCGTAGAACAGACTGTTGTATGTTTTCAAAGCGAATTCACTTAACAGATGGTGTCATTAGTACAGCTGAGCTACTTTTCTCTTACAAAATTGTGATAGAAATATCAAAATTTGTATATGTATGTATACAAAGGAGCAGACAAGTCATGTAGAATTAACATCATTTGCAAAATTAATTCGCTCTGCAAATTTTTTTTTCGAATGAAATTTTCTTTGGCATTGATTTTTCTCGAAATCTTTTTCAATTTAAATAATTTATTTATTTAATTTTTTTTATTCAGGACTGTTGCTTTGGCTATTGTTGCCATACAGCGTTTGAAATCTATTGGCCGTAGTTGGCACACTGGTAAACGAATTGTTTCCAAATCAGTTTTTACTATAACGCAACAGAGGTAAAGTTTAAAATAGTTATCTTTGTATGTATGTATATGGTTTTAAGTTATGAAACTTGCTGAAGATTTAGTTATTATTAGAAAAAAAATTTATTTAAGCCAAAGATGTTTTGATTTATTCAGGTATTGATCAATTAAATTATTGTACGCTTTAGCAAAAATTTTAAGGGCAGGTTTGTCATTTCGTGTATAATTTCCACAATATTCGTTTGAGACCCATAAAGTATGTATATTATGGATTCTTATAGATAGGGAAGTTAAATAAGACATATCAGTTTGTGAGTCTGGCCGTCTGTCTGTACGTGAAATTGGGGGTTTCCGAAGCCACCAGAAGAGTTTCCGACTTGGGTCTTGAACTGGTGTCTAAAGATTAGTGTTAAGACGATTCGTATTGAAAATCAGCAAAATGAAAATATGTATCTGTGCCCCAGCTATTGAATCATCGGGCTTATAATTCAAAACACTAGAAGTGCTACTGATTAATGTTGCGTATATTTACTTAATAATACATATCCTCTTTTTTTATGTTCAAAATGCCCTTTTTGTTTAGGGATGGAAGTGGCCATGGAATGGAAAATTTAAAATTTAGTTTGGAATTCAAAATGAAAATTGCGAAAAAAATAACAAATAGTAGAATTGTATCAGAATTTTAGAGCTGATTCTTTTTCGGCGGACGACAAAATTCATCGTTCGTCCCCGTTATGTTTCTAGCATTAGACTATTTCACACTATAATATTTTTCAGGTAAAAATGTAACCCTGACATGATCAGCTGTTATTGAATTTTGAAAATGTTCCAACAGCAATTAGATCAGGGATGACATTTCATCAAAACTATTAACATTTGCGTTTAAAGTGTGAAACGGTCTGCAATAAAAATTTCATATCTCTTAATAAATTTTAATTTGTTTTCATTCTGTTAAATATTTTATTTTTTTTTTTTTCAAAAAAGCGCTACAAATGGCAAAAAACCTGTAATGACAGTTAATTTTCAAGTAAAACTTAAGAAAAATAATAAAAACAGCAGAACTGAATAAAGTTAGTACAAAAGATTAAAATAATGTTTGGCCACTTTTGTTTTTGGCGTACCACAAACTGTAAATCTCTTCACTATAAATTTAAATAAAAAAAAAAAAAACGAACTTTAGAATTGAATTCAAAGCAAACTTTAATACACCAGTAATAAGAAAAATACACCAATACATTTTAAGCACTATTGTAGATTCTTACACATTTGTTTAAATACATTTCCTTTAAATATTTAAAATATCTTTTTTTATAAAAATCATTGTTTCAAATCTTCTTAGACGTGCTCAACCGCCGATCATAAGTTCTGCAACTGTAAGTTCCACCTCGCCCACACCTTTTACCAATGGGCAACAGCAACAACAAAACCAGCAGCAGCAACATCTAACTCTGTATCAACAGCAACAATTAAATAGTCCTTTGAAATTATTGGAAAGACCGTATGCTGCCCTGAAAATTCCTACATTATTAAATGGTAATCGAACTCCCAACTCAGCCTCATCCACAGCATCGACAAGCACAGCATTTGAATGGCCACGTGTGACTATAAATAAAAAAACATAATCAATATTTCTTTTAGTAAAACTAAATTGAAAACTTATTTTTTTTCTTTATCAAAACAAAAATGCTCAAATTTTGAATTGAAGCCATATTAACGTATTTGAAACACAAATACCTTTTTCATTGCTAATTATTTTAAGACTTGAAAACACAAAATACAAATCTAAATATTATTATCATAATTATTAGTTAGTTGTTAACCTTAAGTGTAAGTTTAATTAATCCCTTGAATGTAATGTACTGTTTGATTTTGTTTAATTTTTTTCTTTTCTTTCCACTAATTAAAAATAATTTTGTAATTGGTTTTAGTTGTTAAAGCAAGAGTTCAGTATTTCCCATTATATGTAGCACCCAGACCCTAAGTCATATTATTTGTAGTCGTAAGTTGTCATGTTCATTCATATCTGTATGTTTAAGATAAAGTTTTTGTTTTTTTTTTTGTGTTTTATTATTTATTATAATTTTATGAATTGTGGTTTCTGTCGTATAATTTAAAAAACCTTGAACAAATTTAACAATAAAACTGAAAATACCTTCAAAATTACAAAAGTTAAATGTTTAACTAAATTTATTTAATTTTACAAAACATATTGAAATAAAGTGCCTTAAAATTAAAAAAAAGAAATAACATTTACATACATAGATACATACATTTAATAAAAAAAGAAGAAAGTTAAATAAAAATGTTAAAAATGATTCAAATTATGTTGAACAGTTTTTTTTTTTAATGAAAACTTGGCGAATAAATATCTTGGAATTTAAAATGAACAAAACGTATTTTTGGAATATTCTTCTTAAAGATAATCGCACAGCTCTAATAATTGGCGTGGACGATTATTTTGCATCGAAACATAGAATTCCATTGCAAAAGAATAGAAAAATCAGAAAATGTTTTTTGGCCTAAATTTTAGCAAGGACTATAGCACGGTGAAAATTGCCAAAAATTCCAATAATGGTATTTTTGGAATATTCTTCTGAAAGATAATCGCACAGCTCTAATAATTGGCGTGGGCGATTATTTTGCATCGAAACATACAATTCCATTGCAAAAGAATAGAAAAATCAGAAAATGTTTTTTGACCTAAATTTTAGCAAGGACTATAGCACGGTGAAAATTGCAAAAAATTCCAATAATGGTATTTTTGGAATATTCTTCTTAAAGATAATCGCACAGCTCTAATAATTGGCGTGGTCGATTATTTTGCATCGAAACATAGAATTCCATTGCAAAAAAATAGAAAAATAAGAAAATGTTTTTTGACCTAAATTTTAGCAAGGACTATATATAGCACGGTGAAAATTGCCAAAAATTCCAATAATGGTATTTTTGGAATATTCTTCTGAAAGATAATCGCAGAGCTCTAATAATTGGCGTGGACGATTATTTTGCATCGAAACATAGAATTCCATTGCAAAAAAATAGAAAAATAAGAAAATGTTTTTTGACCTAAATTTTAGCAAGGACTATAGCACGGTGAAAATTGCCAAAAATTCCAATAATGGTATTTTTGGAATATTCTTCTGAAAGATAATCGCAGAGCTCTAATAATTGGCGTGGACGATTATTTTGCATCGAAACATAGAATTCCATTGCAAAAGAATAGAAAAATAAGAAAATGTTTTTTGACCTAAATTTTAGCAAGGACTATAGCACGGTGAAAATTGCCAAAAATTCCAATAATGGTATTTTTGGAATATTCTTCTGAAAGATAATCGCAGAGCTCTAATAATTGGCGTGGACGATTATTTTGCATCGAAACATAGAATTCCATTGCAAAAGAATAGAAAAATTAGAATATGTTTTTTGACCTAAATTTTAGCAAGGACTATAGCACGGTGAAAATTGCCAAAAATTCCAATAATGGTATTTTTGGAATATTCTTCTGAAAGATAATCGCACAGCTCTAATAATTGGCGTGGACGATTATTTTGCATCGAAACATAGAATTCCATTGCAAAAGAATAGAAAAATTAGAAAATGTTTTTTTGGCCTAAATTTTAGCAAGGACTATTATAGCACGGTGAAAATTGCCAAAAATTCCAATAATGGTATTTTTGGAATATTCTTCTGAAAGATAATCGCAGAGCTCTAATAATTGGCGTGGACGATTATTTTGCATCGAAACATAGAATTCCATTGCAAAAGAATAGAAAAATTAGAAAATGTTTTTTGACCTAAATTTTAGCAAGGACTATACACGGTGAAAATTGACAAAAATTCCAATAATGGTATTTTTGGAATATTCTTCTGAAAGATAATCGCAGAGCTCTAATAATTGGCGTGGACGATTATTTTGCATCGAAACATAGAATTCCATTGCAAAAGAATAGAAAAATTAGAAAATGTTTTTTTGGCCTAAATTTTAGCAAGGACTATAGCACGGTGAAAATTGCCAAAAATTCCAATAATGGTATTTTTGGAATATTCTTCTGAAAGATAATCGCAGAGCTCTAATAATTGGCGTGGACGATTATTTTGCATCGAAACATAGAATTCCATTGCAAAAGAATAGAAAAATTAGAAAATGTTTTTTTGGCCTAAATTTTAGCAAGGACTATAGCACGGTGAAAATTGCCAAAAATTCCAATAATGGTATTTTTGGAATATTCTTCTTAAAGATAATCGCACAGCTCTAATAATTGGCGTGGACGATTATTTTGCATCGAAACATAGAATTCCATTGCAAAAGAATAGAAAAATTAGAAAATGTTTTTTTGGCCTAAATTTTAGCAAGGACTATAGCACGGTGAAAATTGCCAAAAATTCCAATAATGGTATTTTTGGAATATTCTTCTGAAAGATAATCGCAGAGCTCTAATAATTGGCGTGGACGATTATTTTGCATCGAAACATAGAATTCCATTGCAAAAGAATAGAAAAATCAGAAAATGTTTTTTGGCCTAAATTTTAGCAAGGACTATAGCACGGTGAAAATTGACAAAAATTCCAATAATGGTATTTTTGGAATATTCTTCTGAAAGATAATCGCAGAGCTCTAATAATTGGCGTGGACGATTATTTTGCATCGAAACATAGAATTCCATTGCAAAAGAATAGAAAAATTAGAAAATGTTTTTTTGGCCTAAATTTTAGCAAGGACTATAGCACGGTGAAAACTGCCAAAAATTCCAATAATGGTATTTTTGGAATATTCTTCTGAAAGATAATCGCAGAGCTCTAATAATTGGCGTGGACGATTATTTTGCATCGAAACATAGAATTCCATTGCAAAAGAATAGAAAAATTAGAAAATGTTTTTTTGGCCTAAATTTTAGCAAGGACTATAGCACGGTGAAAATTGACAAAAATTCCAATAATGGTATTTTTGGAATATTCTTCTGAAAGATAATCGCAGAGCTCTAATAATTGGCGTGGACGATTATTTTGCATCGAAACATAGAATTCCATTGCAAAAGAATAGAAAAATTAGAAAATGTTTTTTTGGCCTAAATTTTAGCAAGGACTATAGCACGGTGAAAATTGACAAAAATTCCAATAATGGTATTTTTGGAATATTCTTCTGAAAGATAATCGCAGAGCTCTAATAATTGGCGTGGACGATTATTTTGCATCGAAACATAGAATTCCATTGCAAAAGAATAGAAAAATTAGAAAATGTTTTTTTGGCCTAAATTTTAGCAAGGACTATAGCACGGTGAAAATTGACAAAAATTCCAATAATGGTATTTTTGGAATATTCTTCTGAAAGATAATCGCAGAGCTCTAATAATTGGCGTGGACGATTATTTTGCATCGAAACATAGAATTCCATTGCAAAAGAATAGAAAAATCAGAAAATGTTTTTTGACCTAAATTTTAGCAAGGACTATAGCACGGTGAAAATTGACAAAAATTCCAATAATGGTATTTTTGGAATATTCTTCTTAAAGATAATCGCACAGCTCTAATAATTGGCGTGGACGATTATTTTGCATCGAAACATAGAATTCCATTGCAAAAGAATAGAAAAATTAGAAAATGTTTTTTTGGCCTAAATTTTAGCAAGGACTATAGCACGGTGAAAATTGACAAAAATTCCAATAATGGTATTTTTGGAATATTCTTCTGAAAGATAATCGCAGAGCTCTAATAATTGGCGTGGACGATTATTTTGCATCGAAACATAGAATTCCATTGCAAAAGAATAGAAAAATCAGAAAATGTTTTTTGACCTAAATTTTAGCAAGGACTATAGCACGGTGAAAATTGCCAAAAATTCCAATAATGGTATTTTTGGAATATTCTTCTGAAAGATAATCGCAGAGCTCTAATAATTGGCGTGGACGATTATTTTGCATCGAAACATAGAATTCCATTGCAAAAGAATAGAAAAATAAGAAAATGTTTTTTGACCTAAATTTTAGCAAGGACTATAGCACGGTGAAAATTGCCAAATTTTCCAATAATGGTATTTTTGGAATATTCTTCTGAAAGATAATCGCAGAGCTCTAATAATTGGCGTGGACGATTATTTTGCATCGAAACATAGAATTCCATTGCAAAAGAATAGAAAAATCAGAAAATGTTTTTTGGCCTAAATTTTAGCAAGGACTATAGCACGGTGAAAATTGACAAAAATTCCAATAATGGTATTTTTGGAATATTCTTCTGAAAGATAATCGCAGAGCTCTAATAATTGGCGTGGACGATTATTTTGCATCGAAACATAGAATTCCATTGCAAAAGAATAGAAAAATTAGAAAATGTTTTTTTGGCCTAAATTTTAGCAAGGACTATAGCACGGTGAAAATTGACAAAAATTCCAATAATGGTATTTTTGGAATATTCTTCTGAAAGATAATCGCAGAGCTCTAATAATTGGCGTGGACGATTATTTTGCATCGAAACATAGAATTCCATTGCAAAAGAATAGAAAAATTAGAAAATGTTTTTTTGGCCTAAATTTTAGCAAGGACTATAGCACGGTGAAAATTGCCAAAAATTCCAATAATGGTATTTTTGGAATATTCTTCTTAAAGATAATCGCACAGCTGTAATAATTGGCGTGGACGATTATTTTGCATCGAAACATAGAATTCCATTGCAAAAGAATAGAAAAATCAGAAAATGTTTTTTGGCCTAAATTTTAGCAAGGACTATACACGGTGAAAATTGACAAAAATTCCAATAATGGTATTTTTGGAATATTCTTCTGAAAGATAATCGCAGAGCTCTAATAATTGGCGTGGACGATTATTTTGCATCGAAACATAGAATTCCATTGCAAAAGAATAGAAAAATTAGAAAATGTTTTTTTGGCCTAAATTTTAGCAAGGACTATAGCACGGTGAAAATTGCCAAAAATTCCAATAATGGTATTTTTGGAATATTCTTCTGAAAGATAATCGCAGAGCTCTAATAATTGGCGTGGACGATTATTTTGCATCGAAACATAGAATTCCATTGCAAAAGAATAGAAAAATCAGAAAATGTTTTTTGGCCTAAATTTTAGCAAGGACTATAGCACGGTGAAAATTGACAAAAATTCCAATAATGGTATTTTTGGAATATTCTTCTGAAAGATAATCGCAGAGCTCTAATAATTGGCGTGGACGATTATTTTGCATCGAAACATAGAATTCCATTGCAAAAGAATAGAAAAATTAGAAAATGTTTTTTTGGCCTAAATTTTAGCAAGGACTATAGCACGGTGAAAATTGCCAAAAATTCCAATAATGGTATTTTTGGAATATTCTTCTGAAAGATAATCGCAGAGCTCTAATAATTGGCGTGGACGATTATTTTGCATCGAAACATAGAATTCCATTGCAAAAGAATAGAAAAATTAGAAAATGTTTTTTTGGCCTAAATTTTAGCAAGGACTATAGCACGGTGAAAATTGACAAAAATTCCAATAATGGTATTTTTGGAATATTCTTCTGAAAGATAATCGCAGAGCTCTAATAATTGGCGTGGACGATTATTTTGCATCGAAACATAGAATTCCATTGCAAAAGAATAGAAAAATTAGAAAATGTTTTTTTGGCCTAAATTTTAGCAAGGACTATAGCACGGTGAAAATTGACAAAAATTCCAATAATGGTATTTTTGGAATATTCTTCTGAAAGATAATCGCAGAGCTCTAATAATTGGCGTGGACGATTATTTTGCATCGAAACATAGAATTCCATTGCAAAAGAATAGAAAAATTAGAAAATGTTTTTTTGGCCTAAATTTTAGCAAGGACTATAGCACGGTGAAAATTGCCAAAAATTCCAATAATGGTATTTTTGGAATATTCTTCTGAAAGATAATCGCAGAGCTCTAATAATTGGCGTGGACGATTATTTTGCATCGAAACATAGAATTCCATTGCAAAAGAATAGAAAAATCAGAAAATGTTTTTTGGCCTAAATTTTAGCAAGGACTATAGCACGGTGAAAATTGACAAAAATTCCAATAATGGTATTTTTGGAATATTCTTCTGAAAGATAATCGCAGAGCTCTAATAATTGGCGTGGACGATTATTTTGCATCGAAACATAGAATTCCATTGCAAAAGAATAGAAAAATTAGAAAATGTTTTTTTGGCCTAAATTTTAGCAAGGACTATAGCACGGTGAAAATTGCCAAAAATTCCAATAATGGTATTTTTGGAATATTCTTCTGAAAGATAATCGCAGAGCTCTAATAATTGGCGTGGACGATTATTTTGCATCGAAACATAGAATTCCATTGCAAAAGAATAGAAAAATTAGAAAATGTTTTTTTGGCCTAAATTTTAGCAAGGACTATAGCACGGTGAAAATTGACAAAAATTCCAATAATGGTATTTTTGGAATATTCTTCTGAAAGATAATCGCAGAGCTCTAATAATTGGCGTGGACGATTATTTTGCATCGAAACATAGAATTCCATTGCAAAAGAATAGAAAAATCAGAAAATGTTTTTTGACCTAAATTTTAGCAAGGACTATAGCACGGTGAAAATTGACAAAAATTCCAATAATGGTATTTTTGGAATATTCTTCTGAAAGATAATCGCAGAGCTCTAATAATTGGCGTGGACGATTATTTTGCATCGAAACATAGAATTCCATTGCAAAAGAATAGAAAAATAAGAAAATGTTTTTTGACCTAAATTTTAGCAAGGACTATAGCACGGTGAAAATTGCCAAAAATTCCAATAATGGTATTTTTGGAATATTCTTCTGAAAGATAATCGCAGAGCTCTAATAATTGGCGTGGACGATTATTTTGCATCGAAACATAGAATTCCATTGCAAAAGAATAGAAAAATCAGAAAATGTTTTTTGGCCTAAATTTTAGCAAGGACTATAGCACGGTGAAAATTGACAAAAATTCCAATAATGGTATTTTTGGAATATTCTTCTGAAAGATAATCGCAGAGCTCTAATAATTGGCGTGGACGATTATTTTGCATCGAAACATAGAATTCCATTGCAAAAGAATAGAAAAATTAGAAAATGTTTTTTTGGCCTAAATTTTAGCAAGGACTATAGCACGGTGAAAATTGACAAAAATTCCAATAATGGTATTTTTGGAATATTCTTCTGAAAGATAATCGCAGAGCTCTAATAATTGGCGTGGACGATTATTTTGCATCGAAACATAGAATTCCATTGCAAAAGAATAGAAAAATTAGAAAATGTTTTTTTGGCCTAAATTTTAGCAAGGACTATAGCACGGTGAAAATTGCCAAAAATTCCAATAATGGTATTTTTGGAATATTCTTCTTAAAGATAATCGCACAGCTGTAATAATTGGCGTGGACGATTATTTTGCATCGAAACATAGAATTCCATTGCAAAAGAATAGAAAAATCAGAAAATGTTTTTTGGCCTAAATTTTAGCAAGGACTATACACGGTGAAAATTGACAAAAATTCCAATAATGGTATTTTTGGAATATTCTTCTGAAAGATAATCGCAGAGCTCTAATAATTGGCGTGGACGATTATTTTGCATCGAAACATAGAATTCCATTGCAAAAGAATAGAAAAATTAGAAAATGTTTTTTTGGCCTAAATTTTAGCAAGGACTATAGCACGGTGAAAATTGAAAAAAATTCCAATAATGGTATTTTTGGAATATTCTTTTTAAAGATAATCGCACAGCTCTAATAATTGGCGTGGACGATTATTTTGCATCGAAACATAGAATTCCATTGCAAAAGAATAGAAAAATCAGAAAATGTTTTTTGGCCTAAATTTTAGCAAGGACTATAGCACGGTGAAAATTGCCAAAAATTCCAATAATGGTATTTTTGGAATATTCTTCTGAAAGATAATCGCACAGCTCTAATAATTGGCGTGGACGATTATTTTGCATCGAAACATAGAATTCCATTGCAAAAGAATAGAAAAATTAGAAAATGTTTTTTTGGCCTAAATTTTAGCAAGGACTATAGCACGGTGAAAATTGCCAAAAATTCCAATAATGGTATTTTTGGAATATTCTTCTGAAAGATAATCGCAGAGCTCTAATAATTGGCGTGGACGATTATTTTGCATCGAAACATAGAATTCCATTGCAAAAGAATAGAAAAATCAGAAAATGTTTTTTGGCCTAAATTTTAGCCAGGACTATAGCACGGTGAAAATTGCCAAAAATTCCAATAATGGTATTTTTGGAATATTCTTCTGAAAGATAATCGCAGAGCTCTAATAATTGGCGTGGACGATTATTTTGCATCGAAACATAGAATTCCATTGCAAAAGAATAGAAAAATCAGAAAATGTTTTTTGGCCTAAATTTTAGCAAGGACTATACACGGTGAAAATTGCCAAATATTCCAATAATGGTATTTTTGGAATATTCTTCTTAAAGATAATCGCACAGCTCTAATAATTGGCGTGGACGATTATTTTGCATCGAAACATAGAATTCCATTGCAAAAGAATAGAAAAATCAGAAAATGTTTTTTGGCCTAAATTTTAGCAAGGACTATAGCACGGTGAAAATTGACAAAAATTCCAATAATGGTATTTTTGGAATATTCTTCTTAAAGATAATCGCACAGCTCTAATAATTGGCGTGGGCGATTATTTTGCATCGAAACATACAATTCCATTGCAAAAGAATAGAAAAATCAGAAAATGTTTTTTGGCCTAAATTTTAGCAAGGACTATAGCACGGTGAAAATTGACAAAAATTCCAATAATGGTATTTTTGGAATATTCTTCTTAAAGATAATCGCACAGCTCTAATAATTGGCGTGGGCGATTATTTTGCATCGAAACATAGAATTCCATTGCAAAAGAATAGAAAAATTAGAAAATGTTTTTTTGGCCTAAATTTTAGCAAGGACTATAGCACGGTGAAAATTGCCAAAAATTCCAATAATGGTATTTTTGGAATATTCTTCTGAAAGATAATCGCAGAGCTCTAATAATTGGCGTTTACGATTATTTTGCATCGAAACATAGAATTCCATTGCAAAAGAATAGAAAAATCAGAAAATGTTTTTTGGCCTAAATTTTAGCAAGGACTATATATAGCACGGTGAAAATTGACAAAAATTCCAATAATGGTATTTTTGGAATATTCTTCTTAAAGATAATCGCACAGCTCTAATAATTGGCGTGGACGATTATTTTGCATCGAAACATAGAATTCCATTGCAAAAGAATAGAAAAATTAGAAAATGTTTTTTTGGCCTAAATTTTAGCCAGGACTATAGCACGGTGAAAATTGCCAAAAATTCCAATAATGGTATTTTTGGAATATTCTTCTGAAAGATAATCGCAGAGCTCTAATAATTGGCGTGGACGATTATTTTGCATCGAAACATAGAATTCCATTGCAAAAGAATAGAAAAATTAGAAAATGTTTTTTTGGCCTAAATTTTAGCAAGGACTATAGCACGGTGAAAATTGACAAAAATTCCAATAATGGTATTTTTGGAATATTCTTCTGAAAGATAATCGCACAGCTCTAATAATTGGCGTGGACGATTATTTTGCATCGAAACATACAATTCCATTGCAAAAGAATAGAAAAATCAGAAAATGTTTTTTGGCCTAAAGTTTAGCAAGGACTATACACGGTGAAAATTGCCAAATATTCCAATAATGGTATTTTTGGAATATTCTTCTGAAAGATAATCGCACAGCTCTAATAATTGGCGTGGACGATTATTTTGCATCGAAACATAGAATTCCATTGCAAAAGTATAGAAAAATCAGAAAATGTTTTTTGGCCTAAATTTTAGCAAGGACTATAGCACGGTGAAAATTGACAAAAATTCCAATAATGGTATTTTTGGAATATTCTTCTTAAAGATAATCGCACAGCTCTAATAATTGGCGTGGACGATTATTTTGCATCGAAACATAGAATTCCATTGCAAAAGAATAGAAAAATCAGAAAATGTTTTTTGGCCTAAATTTTAGCAAGGACTATAGCACGGTGAAAATTGACAAAAATTCCAATAATGGTATTTTTAGAATATTCTTCTTAAAGATAATCGCACAGCTCTAATAATTGGCGTGGGCGATTATTTTGCATCGAAACATACAATTCCATTGCAAAAGAATAGAAAAATCAGAAAATGTTTTTTGGCCTAAAGTTTAGCAAGGACTATACACGGTGAAAATTGCCAAATATTCCAATAATGGTATTTTTGGAATATTCTTCTGAAAGATAATCGCAGAGCTCTAATAATTGGCGTGGACGATTATTTTGCATCGAAACATAGAATTCCATTGCAAAAGAATAGAAAAATCAGAAAATGTTTTTTGGCCTAAATTTTAGCAAGGACTATACACAGTGAAAATTGCCAAAAATTCCAATAATGGTATTTTTGGAATATTCTTCTTAAAGATAATCGCACAGCTCTAATAATTGGCGTGGGCGATTATTTTGCATCGAAACATAGAATTCCATTGCAAAAGAATAGAAAAATCAGAAAATGTTTTTTGGCCTAAATTTTAGCAAGGACTATACACAGTGAAAATTGCCAAAAATTCCAATAATGGTATTTTTGGAATATTCTTCTTAAAGATAATCGCACAGCTCTAATAATTGGCGTGGACGATTATTTTGCATCGAAACATAGAATTCCATTGCAAAAGAATAGAAAAATCAGAAAATGTTTTTTGGCCTAAATTTTAGCAAGGACTATACACAGTGAAAATTGCCAAAAATTCCAATAATGGTATTTTTGGAATATTCTTCTGAAAGATAATCGCACAGCTCTAATAATTGGCGTGGACGATTATTTTGCATCGAAACATAGAATTCCATTGCAAAAGAATAGAAAAATTAGAAAATGTTTTTTGACCTAAATTTTAGCAAGGACTATAGCACGGTGAAAATTGCCAAAAATTCCAATAATGGTATTTTTGGAATATTCTTCTGAAAGATAATCGCAGAGCTCTAATAATTGGCGTGGACGATTATTTTGCATCGAAACATAGAATTCCATTGCAAAAGAATAGAAAAATCAGAAAATGTTTTTTGGCCTAAATTTTAGCCAGGACTATAGCACGGTGAAAATTGCCAAAAATTCCAATAATGGTATTTTTGGAATATTCTTCTGAAAGATAATCGCAGAGCTCTAATAATTGGCGTGGACGATTATTTTGCATCGAAACATAGAATTCCATTGCAAAAGAATAGAAAAATTAGAAAATGTTTTTTTGGCCTAAATTTTAGCAAGGACTATAGCACGGTGAAAATTGACAAAAATTCCAATAATGGTATTTTTGGAATATTCTTCTTAAAGATAATCGCACAGCTCTAATAATTGGCGTGGACGATTATTTTGCATCGAAACATAGAATTCCATTGCAAAAGAATAGAAAAATAAGAAAATGTTTTTTGACCTAAATTTTAGCAAGGACTATACACGGTGAAAATTGCCAAATATTCCAATAATGGTATTTTTGGAATATTCTTCTTAAAGATAATCGCACAGCTCTAATAATTGGCGTGGACGATTATTTTGCATCGAAACATAGAATTCCATTGCAAAAGTATAGAAAAATCAGAAAATGTTTTTTGGCCTAAATTTTAGCAAGGACTATATATAGCACGGTGAAAATTGACAAAAATTCCAATAATGGTATTTTTGGAATATTCTTCTTAAAGATAATCGCACAGCTCTAATAATTGGCGTGGACGATTATTTTGCATCGAAACATAGAATTCCATTGCAAAAGAATAGAAAAATCAGAAAATGTTTTTTGGCCTAAATTTTAGCAAGGACTATAGCACGGTGAAAATTGACAAAAATTCCAATAATGGTATTTTTAGAATATTCTTCTTAAAGATAATCGCACAGCTCTAATAATTGGCGTGGGCGATTATTTTGCATCGAAACATAGAATTCCATTGCAAAAGAATAGAAAAATCAGAAAATGTTTTTTGGCCTAAATTTTAGCAAGGACTATAAGCACGGTGAAAATTGCCAAATATTCCAATAATGGTATTTTTGGAATATTCTTCTTAAAGATAATCGCACAGCTCTAATAATTGGCGTGGACGATTATTTTGCATCGAAACATAGAATTCCATTGCAAAAGAATAGAAAAATCAGAAAATGTTTTTTGGCCTAAATTTTAGCAAGGACTATAGCACGGTGAAAATTGACAAAAATTCCAATAATGGTATTTTTGGAATATTCTTCTGAAAGATAATCGCAGAGCTCTAATAATTGGCGTGGACGATTATTTTGCATCGAAACATAGAATTCCATTGCAAAAGAATAGAAAAATAAGAAAATGTTTTTTGACCTAAATTTTAGCAAGGACTATATATAGCACGGTGAAAATTGCCAAAAATTCCAATAATGGTATTTTTGGAATATTCTTCTTAAAGATAATCGCACAGCTCTAATAATTGGCGTGGACGATTATTTTGCATCGAAACATAGAATTCCATTGCAAAAGAATAGAAAAATAAGAAAATGTTTTTTGGCCTAAATTTTAGCAAGGACTATAGCACGGTGAAAATTGCAAAAAATTCCAATAATGGTATTTTTGGAATATTCTTCTGAAAGATAATCGCAGAGCTCTAATAATTGGCGTGGACGATTATTTTGCATCGAAACATAGAATTCCATTGCAAAAGAATAGAAAAATTAGAAAATGTTTTTTGACCTAAATTTTAGCAAGGACTATAAGCACGGTGAAAATTGACAAAAATTCCAATAATGGTATTTTTGGAATATTCTTCTTAAAGATAATCGCACAGCTCTAATAATTGGCGTGGACGATTATTTTGCATCGACACATAGAATTCCATTGCAAAAGAATAGAAAAATTAGAAAATGTTTTTTGACCTAAATTTTAGCAAGGACTATAAGCACGGTGAAAATTGACAAAAATTCCAATAATGGTATTTTTGGAATATTCTTCTTAAAGATAATCGCACAGCTCTAATAATTGGCGTGGACGATTATTTTGCATCGAAACATAGAATTCCATTGCAAAAGAATAGAAAAATTAGAAAATGTTTTTTGACCTAAATTTTAGCAAGGACTATACACGGTGAAAATTGCAAAAAATTCCAATAATGGTATTTTTGGAATATTCTTCTTAAAGATAATCGCACAGCTCTAATAATTGGCGTGGACGATTATTTTGCATCGAAACATAGAATTCCATTGCAAGTGAATAGAAAAATTAGAAAATGTTTTTTGGCCTAAATTTTAGCAAGGACTATACACGGTGAAAATTGCAAAAAATTCCAATAATGGTATTTTTGGAATATTCTTCTTAAAGATAATCGCACAGCTCTAATAATTGGCGTGGACGATTATTTTGCATCGAAACATAGAATTCCATTGCAAAAGAATAGAAAAATAAGAAAATGTTTTTTGGCCTAAATTTTAGCAAGGACTATATATAGCACGGTGAAAATTGCCAAAAATTCCAATAATGGTATTTTTGGAATATTCTTCTGAAAGATAATCGCAGAGCTCTAATAATTGGCGTGGACGATTATTTTGCATCGAAACATAGAATTCCATTGCAAAAGAATAGAAAAATAAGAAAATGTTTTTTGACCTAAATTTTAGCAAGGACTATAGCACGGTGAAAATTGCCAAAAATTCCAATAATGGTATTTTTGGAATATTCTTCTTAAAGATAATCGCAGAGCTCTAATAATTGGCGTGGACGATTATTTTGCATCGAAACATAGAATTCCATTGCAAAAGAATAGAAAAATAAGAAAATGTTTTTTGACCTAAATTTTAGCAAGGACTATAGCACGGTGAAAATTGCCAAAAATTCCAATAATGGTATTTTTGGAATATTCTTCTTAAAGATAATCGCACAGCTCTAATAATTGGCGTGGACGATTATTTTGCATCGAAACATAGAATTCCATTGCAAGTGAATAGAAAAATTAGAAAATGTTTTTTGGCCTAAATTTTAGCAAGGACTATACACGGTGAAAATTGCAAAAAATTCCAATAATGGTATTTTTGGAATATTCTTCTTAAAGATAATCGCACAGCTCTAATAATTGGCGTGGACGATTATTTTGCATCGAAACATAGAATTCCATTGCAAAAGAATAGAAAAATTAGAAAATGTTTTTTGACTTAAATTTTAGCAAGGACTATACACGGTGAAAATTGCAAAAAATTCCAATAATGGTATTTTTGGAATATTCTTCTTAAAGATAATCGCACAGCTCTAATAATTGGCGTGGACGATTATTTTGCATCGAAACATAGAATTCCATTGCAAAAGAATAGAAAAATTAGAAAATGTTTTTTGACCTAAATTTTAGCCAGGACTATAGCACGGTGAAAATTGCCAAAAATTCCAATAATGGTATTTTTGGAATATTCTTCTGAAAGATAATCGCACAGGTCTAATAATTGGCGTGGACGATTATTTTGCATCGAAACATAGAATTCCATTGCAAAAGAATAGAAAAATAAGAAAATGTTTTTTGACCTAAATTTTAGCAAGGACTATAGCACGGTGAAAATTGCCAAAAATTCCAATAATGGTATTTTTGGAATATTCTTCTTAAAGATAATCGCACAGCTCTAATAATTGGCGTGGACGATTATTTTGCATCGAAACATAGAATTCCATTGCAAAAGAATAGAAAAATAAGAAAATGTTTTTTGACCTAAATTTTAGCCAGGACTATAGCACGGTGAAAATTGCAAAAAATTCCAATAATGGTATTTTTGGAATATTCTTCTTAAAGATAATCGCACAGCTCTAATAATTGGCGTGGACGATTATTTTGCATCGAAACATAGAATTCCATTGCAAAAGAATAGAAAAATAAGAAAATGTTTTTTGGCCTAAATTTTAGCCAGGACTATAGCACGGTGAAAATTGCCAAAAATTCCAATAATGGTATTTTTGGAATATTCTTCTGAAAGATAATCGCACAGGTCTAATAATTGGCGTGGACGATTATTTTGCATCGAAACATAGAATTCCATTGCAAAAGAATAGAAAAATAAGAAAATGTTTTTTGACCTAAATTTTAGCAAGGACTATAGCACGGTGAAAATTGACAAAAATTCCAATAATGGTATTTTTGGAATATTCTTCTTAAAGATAATCGCACAGCTCTAATAATTGGCGTGGACGATTATTTTGCATCGAAACATAGAATTCCATTGCAAAAGAATAGAAAAATAAGAAAATGTTTTTTGACCTAAATTTTAGCAAGGACTATAGCACGGTGAAAATTGCCAAAAATTCCAATAATGGTATTTTTGGAATATTCTTCTTAAAGATAATCGCACAGCTCTAATAATTGGCGTGGACGATTATTTTGCACGGTGAAAATTGCAAAAAATTCCAATAATGGTATTTTTGGAATATTCTTCTTAAAGATAATCGCACAGCTCTAATAATTGGCGTGGACGATTATTTTGCATCGAAACATAGAATTCCATTGCAAAAGAATAGAAAAATCAGAAAATGTTTTTTGGCCTAAATTTTAGCAAGGACTATAGCACGGTGAAAATTGACAAAAATTCCAATAATGGTATTTTTGGAATATTCTTCTTAAAGATAGTCGCACAGCTCTAATAATTGGCGTGGACGATTATTTTGCATCGAAACATAGAATTCCATTGCAAAAGAATAGAAAAATAAGAAAATGTTTTTTGACCTAAATTTTAGCAAGGACTATAGCACGGTGAAAATTGACAAAAATTCCAATAATGGTATTTTTGGAATATTCTTCTTAAAGATAATCGCACAGCTCTAATAATTGGCGTGGACGATTATTTTGCACGGTGAAAATTGCAAAAAATTCCAATAATGGTATTTTTGGAATATTCTTCTGAAAGATAATCGCAGAGCTCTAATAATTGGCGTGGACGATTATTTTGCATCGAAACATAGAATTCCATTGCAAAAGAATAGAAAAATAAGAAAATGTTTTTTGACCTAAATTTTAGCAAGGACTATAGCACGGTGAAAATTGCCAAAAATTCCAATAATGGTATTTTTGGAATATTCTTCTTAAAGATAATCGCAGAGCTCTAATAATTGGCGTGGACGATTATTTTGCATCGAAACATAGAATTCCATTGCAAAAGAATAGAAAAATAAGAAAATGTTTTTTGACCTAAATTTTAGCAAGGACTATAGCACGGTGAAAATTGCCAAAAATTCCAATAATGGTATTTTTGGAATATTCTTCTTAAAGATAATCGCACAGCTCTAATAATTGGCGTGGACGATTATTTTGCATCGAAACATAGAATTCCATTGCAAGTGAATAGAAAAATTAGAAAATGTTTTTTGGCCTAAATTTTAGCAAGGACTATACACGGTGAAAATTGCAAAAAATTCCAATAATGGTATTTTTGGAATATTCTTCTTAAAGATAATCGCACAGCTCTAATAATTGGCGTGGACGATTATTTTGCATCGAAACATAGAATTCCATTGCAAAAGAATAGAAAAATTAGAAAATGTTTTTTGACTTAAATTTTAGCAAGGACTATACACGGTGAAAATTGCCAAAAATTCCAATAATGGTATTTTTGGAATATTCTTCTTAAAGATAATCGCACAGCTCTAATAATTGGCGTGGACGATTATTTTGCATCGAAACATAGAATTCCATTGCAAAAGAATAGAAAAATAAGAAAATGTTTTTTGGCCTAAATTTTAGCCAGGACTATAGCACGGTGAAAATTGCCAAAAATTCCAATAATGGTATTTTTGGAATATTCTTCTGAAAGATAATCGCACAGGTCTAATAATTGGCGTGGACGATTATTTTGCATCGAAACATAGAATTCCATTGCAAAAGAATAGAAAAATAAGAAAATGTTTTTTGACCTAAATTTTAGCAAGGACTATAGCACGGTGAAAATTGACAAAAATTCCAATAATGGTATTTTTGGAATATTCTTCTTAAAGATAATCGCACAGCTCTAATAATTGGCGTGGACGATTATTTTGCATCGAAACATAGAATTCCATTGCAAAAGAATAGAAAAATAAGAAAATGTTTTTTGACCTAAATTTTAGCAAGGACTATAGCACGGTGAAAATTGCCAAAAATTCCAATAATGGTATTTTTGGAATATTCTTCTTAAAGATAATCGCAGAGCTCTAATAATTGGCGTGGACGATTATTTTGCATCGAAACATAGAATTCCATTGCAAAAGAATAGAAAAATAAGAAAATGTTTTTTGACCTAAATTTTAGCAAGGACTATAGCACGGTGAAAATTGCCAAAAATTCCAATAATGGTATTTTTGGAATATTCTTCTTAAAGATAATCGCACAGCTCTAATAATTGGCGTGGACGATTATTTTGCATCGAAACATAGAATTCCATTGCAAGTGAATAGAAAAATTAGAAAATGTTTTTTGACTTAAATTTTAGCAAGGACTATACACGGTGAAAATTGCCAAAAATTCCAATAATGGTATTTTTGGAATATTCTTCTTAAAGATAATCGCACAGCTCTAATAATTGGCGTGGACGATTATTTTGCATCGAAACATAGAATTCCATTGCAAAAGAATAGAAAAATAAGAAAATGTTTTTTGACCTAAATTTTAGCAAGGACTATAGCACGGTGAAAATTGCCAAAAATTCCAATAATGGTATTTTTGGAATATTCTTCTTAAAGATAATCGCACAGCTCTAATAATTGGCGTGGACGATTATTTTGCATCGAAACATAGAATTCCATTGCAAAAGAATAGAAAAATTAGAAAATGTTTTTTGACCTAAATTTTAGCAAGGACTATAGCACGGTGAAAATTGACAAAAATTCCAATAATGGTATTTTTGGAATATTCTTCTTAAAGATAATCGCACAGCTCTAATAATTGGCGTGGACGATTATTTTGCATCGAAACATAGAATTCCATTGCAAAAGAATAGAAAAATAAGAAAATGTTTTTTGACCTAAATTTTAGCAAGGACTATAGCACGGTGAAAATTGCCAAAAATTCCAATAATGGTATTTTTGGAATATTCTTCTTAAAGATAATCGCAGAGCTCTAATAATTGGCGTGGACGATTATTTTGCATCGAAACATAGAATTCCATTGCAAAAGAATAGAAAAATAAGAAAATGTTTTTTGACCTAAATTTTAGCAAGGACTATAGCACGGTGAAAATTGCCAAAAATTCCAATAATGGTATTTTTGGAATATTCTTCTTAAAGATAATCGCACAGCTCTAATAATTGGCGTGGACGATTATTTTGCATCGAAACATAGAATTCCATTGCAAGTGAATAGAAAAATTAGAAAATGTTTTTTGACTTAAATTTTAGCAAGGACTATACACGGTGAAAATTGCCAAAAATTCCAATAATGGTATTTTTGGAATATTCTTCTTAAAGATAATCGCACAGCTCTAATAATTGGCGTGGACGATTATTTTGCATCGAAACATAGAATTCCATTGCAAAAGAATAGAAAAATAAGAAAATGTTTTTTGACCTAAATTTTAGCAAGGACTATAGCACGGTGAAAATTGCCAAAAATTCCAATAATGGTATTTTTGGAATATTCTTCTTAAAGATAATCGCACAGCTCTAATAATTGGCGTGGACGATTATTTTGCATCGAAACATAGAATTCCATTGCAAAAGAATAGAAAAATTAGAAAATGTTTTTTGACTTAAATTTTAGCAAGGACTATACACGGTGAAAATTGCCAAAAATTCCAATAATGGTATTTTTGGAATATTCTTCTTAAAGATAATCGCACAGCTCTAATAATTGGCGTGGACGATTATTTTGCATCGAAACATAGAATTCCATTGCAAAAGAATAGAAAAATAAGAAAATGTTTTTTGGCCTAAATTTTAGCCAGGACTATAGCACGGTGAAAATTGCCAAAAATTCCAATAATGGTATTTTTGGAATATTCTTCTGAAAGATAATCGCACAGGTCTAATAATTGGCGTGGACGATTATTTTGCATCGAAACATAGAATTCCATTGCAAAAGAATAGAAAAATAAGAAAATGTTTTTTGACCTAAATTTTAGCAAGGACTATAGCACGGTGAAAATTGACAAAAATTCCAATAATGGTATTTTTGGAATATTCTTCTTAAAGATAATCGCACAGCTCTAATAATTGGCGTGGACGATTATTTTGCATCGAAACATAGAATTCCATTGCAAAAGAATAGAAAAATAAGAAAATGTTTTTTGACCTAAATTTTAGCAAGGACTATAGCACGGTGAAAATTGCCAAAAATTCCAATAATGGTATTTTTGGAATATTCTTCTTAAAGATAATCGCACAGCTCTAATAATTGGCGTGGACGATTATTTTGCACGGTGAAAATTGCAAAAAATTCCAATAATGGTATTTTTGGAATATTCTTCTTAAAGATAATCGCACAGCTCTAATAATTGGCGTGGACGATTATTTTGCATCGAAACATAGAATTCCATTGCAAAAGAATAGAAAAATCAGAAAATGTTTTTTGGCCTAAATTTTAGCAAGGACTATAGCACGGTGAAAATTGACAAAAATTCCAATAATGGTATTTTTGGAATATTCTTCTTAAAGATAGTCGCACAGCTCTAATAATTGGCGTGGACGATTATTTTGCATCGAAACATAGAATTCCATTGCAAAAGAATAGAAAAATAAGAAAATGTTTTTTGACCTAAATTTTAGCAAGGACTATAGCACGGTGAAAATTGACAAAAATTCCAATAATGGTATTTTTGGAATATTCTTCTTAAAGATAATCGCACAGCTCTAATAATTGGCGTGGACGATTATTTTGCATCGAAACATAGAATTCCATTGCAAAAGAATAGAAAAATCAGAAAATGTTTTTTGGCCTAAATTTTAGCAAGGACTATAGCACGGTGAAAATTGCAAAAAATTCCAATAATGGTATTTTTGGAATATTCTTCTGAAAGATAATCGCACAGCTCTAATAATTGGCGTGGACGATTATTTTGCATCGAAACATAGAATTCCATTGCAAAAGAATAGAAAAATTAGAAAATGTTTTTTGGCCTAAATTTTAGCCAGGACTATAGCACGGTGAAAATTGCCAAAAATTCCAATAATGGTATTTTTGGAATATTCTTCTTAAAGATAATCGCACAGCTCTAATAATTGGCGTGGACGATTATTTTGCACGGTGAAAATTGCAAAAAATTCCAATAATGGTATTTTTGGAATATTCTTCTAAAAGATAATCGCAGAGCTCTAATAATTGGCGTGGACGATTATTTTGCATCGAAACATAGAATTCCATTGCAAAAGAATAGAAAAATTAGAAAATGTTTTTTGACCTAAATTTTAGCAAGGACTATAGCACGGTGAAAATTGCCAAAAATTCCAATAATGGTATTTTTGGAATATTCTTCTTAAAGATAATCGCACAGCTCTAATAATTGGCGTGGACGATTATTTTGCATCGACACATAGAATTCCATTGCAAAAGAATAGAAAAATTAGAAAATGTTTTTTGACCTAAATTTTAGCCAGGACTATAGCACGGTGAAAATTGACAAAAATTCCAATAATGGTATTTTTGGAATATTCTTCTTAAAGATAATCGCACAGCTCTAATAATTGGCGTGGACGATTATTTTGCATCGAAACATAGAATTCCATTGCAAAAGAATAGAAAAATCAGAAAATGTTTTTTGACCTAAATTTTAGCAAGGACTATAGCACGGTGAAAATTGCCAAAAATTCCAATAATGGTATTTTTGGAATATTCTTCTTAAAGATAATCGCACAGCTCTAATAATTGGCGTGGACGATTATTTTGCATCGAAACATAGAATTCCATTGCAAAAGAATAGAAAAATCAGAAAATGTTTTTTGGCCTAAATTTTAGCCAGGACTATAGCACGGTGAAAATTGCCAAAAATTCCAATAATGGTATTTTTGGAATATTCTTCTTAAAGATAATCGCACAGCTCTAATAATTGGCGTGGACGATTATTTTGCACGGTGAAAATTGCAAAAAATTCCAATAATGGTATTTTTGGAATATTCTTCTTAAAGATAATCGCACAGCTCTAATAATTGGCGTGGACGATTATTTTGCATCGAAACATAGAATTCCATTGCAAAAGAATAGAAAAATCAGAAAATGTTTTTTGACCTAAATTTTAGCAAGGACTATAGCACGGTGAAAATTGCCAAAAATTCCAATAATGGTATTTTTGGAATATTCTTCTTAAAGATAATCGCACAGCTCTAATAATTGGCGTGGACGATTATTTTGCACGGTGAAAATTGCAAAAAATTCCAATAATGGTATTTTTGGAATATTCTTCTGAAAGATAATCGCAGAGCTCTAATAATTGGCGTGGACGATTATTTTGCATCGAAACATAGAATTCCATTGCAAAAGAATAGAAAAATTAGAAAATGTTTTTTGACCTAAATTTTAGCAAGGACTATAGCACGGTGAAAATTGCCAAAAATTCCAATAATGGTATTTTTGGAATATTCTTCTTAAAGATAATCGCACAGCTCTAATAATTGGCGTGGACGATTATTTTGCATCGACACATAGAATTCCATTGCAAAAGAATAGAAAAATTAGAAAATGTTTTTTGACCTAAATTTTAGCCAGGACTATAGCACGGTGAAAATTGACAAAAATTCCAATAATGGTATTTTTGGAATATTCTTCTTAAAGATAATCGCACAGCTCTAATAATTGGCGTGGACGATTATTTTGCATCGAAACATAGAATTCCATTGCAAAAGAATAGAAAAATCAGAAAATGTTTTTTGGCCTAAATTTTAGCCAGGACTATAGCACGGTGAAAATTGCCAAAAATTCCAATAATGGTATTTTTGGAATATTCTTCTGAAAGATAATCGCACAGCTCTAATAATTGGCGTGGACGATTATTTTGCATCGAAACATAGAATTCCATTGCAAAAGAATAGAAAAATCAGAAAATGTTTTTTGGCCTAAATTTTAGCCAGGACTATAGCACGGTGAAAATTGCCAAAAATTCCAATAATGGTATTTTTGGAATATTCTTCTTAAAGATAATCGCACAGCTCTAATAATTGGCGTGGGCGATTATTTTGCATCGAAACATACAATTCCATTGCAAAAGAATAGAAAAATAAGAAAATTTTTTTGGCCTAAATTTTAGCAAGGACTATAGAGCACGGTGAAAATTGCCAAAAATTCCAATAATGGTATTTTTGGAATATTCTTCTGAAAGATAATCGCACAGCTCTAATAATTGGCGTGGACGATTATTTTGCATCGAAACATAGAATTCCATTGCAAAAGAATAGAAAAATAAGAAAATGTTTTTTGGCCTAAATTTTAGCAAGGACTATTATAGCACGGTGAAAATTGCCAAAAATTCCAATAATGGTATTTTTGGAATATTCTTCTTAAAGATAATCGCACAGCTCTAATAATTGGCGTGGGCGATTATTTTGCATCGAAACATACAATTCCATTGCAAAAGAATAGAAAAATAAGAAAATGTTTTTTGGCCTAAATTTTAGCAAGGACTATAGAGCACGGTGAAAATTGACAAAAATTCCAATAATGGTATTTTTGGAATATTCTTCTTAAAGATAATCGCACAGCTCTAATAATTGGCGTGGACGATTATTTTGCATCGAAACATAGAATTCCATTGCAAAAGAATAGAAAAATAAGAAAATGTTTTTTGGCCTAAATTTTAGCAAGGACTATAGCACGGTGAAAATTGCCAAAAATTCCAATAATGGTATTTTTGGAATATTCTTCTGAAAGATAATCGCACAGCTCTAATAATTGGCGTGGACGATTATTTTGCATCGAAACATAGAATTCCATTGCAAAAGAATAGAAAAATAAGAAAATGTTTTTTGGCCTAAATTTTAGCAAGGACTATAGCACGGTGAAAATTGCCAAAAATTCCAATAATGGTATTTTTGGAATATTCTTCTTAAAGATAATCGCACAGCTCTAATAATTGGCGTGGGCGATTATTTTGCATCGAAACATAGAATTCCATTGCAAAAGAATAGAAAAATCAGAAAATGTTTTTTGGCCTAAATTTTAGCAAGGACTATAGCACGGTGAAAATTGCCAAAAATTCCAATAATGGTATTTTTGGAATATTCTTCTGAAAGATAATCGCACAGCTCTAATAATTGGCGTGGACGATTATTTTGCATCGAAACATAGAATTCCATTGCAAAAGAATAGAAAAATAAGAAAATGTTTTTTGGCCTAAATTTTAGCAAGGACTATAGCACGGTGAAAATTGCCAAAAATTCCAATAATGGTATTTTTGGAATATTCTTCTGAAAGATAATCGCACAGCTCTAATAATTGGCGTGGACGATTATTTTGCATCGAAACATAGAATTCCATTGCAAAAGAATAGAAAAATAAGAAAATGTTTTTTGGCCTAAATTTTAGCAAGGACTATAGCACGGTGAAAATTGCCAAAAATTCCAATAATGGTATTTTTGGAATATTCTTCTTAAAGATAATCGCACAGCTCTAATAATTGGCGTGGGCGATTATTTTGCATCGAAACATAGAATTCCATTGCAAAAGAATATAAAAATCAGAAAATGTTTTTTGGCCTAAATTTTAGCAAGGACTATAGCACGGTGAAAATTGCCAAAAATTCCAATAATGGTATTTTTGGAATATTCTTCTGAAAGATAATCGCACAGCTCTAATAATTGGCGTGGGCGATTATTTTGCATCGACACATAGAATTCCATTGCAAAAGAATAGAAAAATTAGAAAATGTTTTTTGACCTAAATTTTAGCCAGGACTATAGCACGGTGAAAATTGACAAAAATTCCAATAATGGTATTTTTGGAATATTCTTCTTAAAGATAATCGCACAGCTCTAATAATTGGCGTGGACGATTATTTTGCATCGAAACATAGAATTCCATTGCAAAAGAATAGAAAAATAAGAAAATGTTTTTTGGCCTAAATTTTAGCAAGGACTATAGAGCACGGTGAAAATTGCCAAAAATTCCAATAATGGTATTTTTGGAATATTCTTCTGAAAGATAATCGCACAGCTCTAATAATTGGCGTGGACGATTATTTTGCATCGAAACATAGAATTCCATTGCAAAAGAATAGAAAAATAAGAAAATGTTTTTTGGCCTAAATTTTAGCAAGGACTATAGCACGGTGAAAATTGCCAAAAATTCCAATAATGGTATTTTTGGAATATTCTTCTTAAAGATAATCGCACAGCTCTAATAATTGGCGTGGGCGATTATTTTGCATCGACACATAGAATTCCATTGCAAAAGAATAGAAAAATTAGAAAATGTTTTTTGACCTAAATTTTAGCCAGGACTATAGCACGGTGAAAATTGACAAAAATTCCAATAATGGTATTTTTGGAATATTCTTCTTAAAGATAATCGCACAGCTCTAATAATTGGCGTGGACGATTATTTTGCATCGAAACATAGAATTCCATTGCAAAAGAATAGAAAAATAAGAAAATGTTTTTTGGCCTAAATTTTAGCAAGGACTATAGAGCACGGTGAAAATTGCCAAAAATTCCAATAATGGTATTTTTGGAATATTCTTCTGAAAGATAATCGCACAGCTCTAATAATTGGCGTGGACGATTATTTTGCATCGAAACATAGAATTCCATTGCAAAAGAATAGAAAAATAAGAAAATGTTTTTTGGCCTAAATTTTAGCAAGGACTATAGCACGGTGAAAATTGCCAAAAATTCCAATAATGGTATTTTTGGAATATTCTTCTGAAAGATAATCGCACAGCTCTAATAATTGGCGTGGACGATTATTTTGCATCGAAACATAGAATTCCATTGCAAAGGAATAGAAAAATCAGAAAATGTTTTTTGACCTAAATTTTAGCAAGGACTATTATAGCACGGTGAAAATTGCCAAAAATTCCAATAATGGTATTTTTGGAATATTCTTCTTAAAGATAATCGCACAGCTCTAATAATTGGCGTGGACGATTATTTTGCATCGAAACATAGAATTCCATTGCAAAAGAATAGAAAAATCAGAAAATGTTTTTTGGCCTAAATTTTAGCAAGGACTATAGCACGGTGAAAATTGACAAAAATTCCAATAATGGTATTTTTGGAATATTCTTCTTAAAGATAATCGCACAGCTCTAATAATTGGCGTGGACGATTATTTTGCATCGAAACATAGAATTCCATTGCAAAAGAATAGAAAAATTAGAAAATGTTTTTTGGCCTAAATTTTAGCCAGGACTATAGCACGGTGAAAATTGCCAAAAATTCCAATAATGGTATTTTTGGAATATTCTTCTTAAAGATAATCGCACAGCTCTAATAATTGGCGTGGACGATTATTTTGCACGGTGAAAATTGACAAAAATTCCAATAATGGTATTTTTGGAATATTCTTCTTAAAGATAATCGCAGAGCTCTAATAATTGGCGTGGACGATTATTTTGCATCGAAACATAGAATTCCATTGCAAAAGAATAGAAAAATTAGAAAATGTTTTTTGACCTAAATTTTAGCAAGGACTATAGCACGGTGAAAATTGACAAAAATTCCAATAATGGTATTTTTGGAATATTCTTCTTAAAGATAATCGCAGAGCTCTAATAATTGGCGTGGACGATTATTTTGCATCGAAACATTGAATTCCATTGCAAAAGAATAGAAAAATTAGAAAATGTTTTTTGGCCTAAATTTTAGCAAGGACTATAGCACGGTGAAAATTGACAAAAATTCCAATAATGGTATTTTTGGAATATTCTTCTTAAAGATAATCGCACAGCTCTAATAATTGGCGTGGACGATTATTTTGCATCGAAACATAGAATTCCATTGCAAAAGAATAGAAAAATCAGAAAATGTTTTTTGGCCTAAATTTTAGCAAGGACTATAGCACGGTGAAAATTGACAAAAATTCCAATAATGGTATTTTTGGAATATTCTTCTTAAAGATAATCGCACAGCTCTAATAATTGGCGTGGACGATTATTTTGCATCGAAACATAGAATTCCATTGCAAAAGAATAGAAAAATTAGAAAATGTTTTTTGACCTAAATTTTAGCAAGGACTATAGCACGGTGAAAATTGCCAAAAATTCCAATAATGGTATTTTTGGAATATTCTTCTGAAAGATAATCGCAGAGCTCTAATAATTGGCGTGGACGATTATTTTGCATCGAAACATAGAATTCCATTGCAAAAGAATAGAAAAATCAGAAAATGTTTTTTGGCCTAAATTTTAGCAAGGACTATAGCACGGTGAAAATTGACAAAAATTCCAATAATGGTATTTTTGGAATATTCTTCTTAAAGATAATCGCACAGCTCTAATAATTGGCGTGGACGATTATTTTGCATCGAAACATAGAATTCCATTGCAAAAGAATAGAAAAATTAGAAAATGTTTTTTGACCTAAATTTTAGCAAGGACTATAGCACGGTGAAAATTGACAAAAATTCCAATAATGGTATTTTTGGAATATTCTTCTGAAAGATAATCGCAGAGCTCTAATAATTGGCGTGGACGATTATTTTGCATCGAAACATTGAATTCCATTGCAAAAGAATAGAAAAATTAGAAAATGTTTTTTTGGCCTAAATTTTAGCAAGGACTATAGCACGGTGAAAATTGACAAAAATTCCAATAATGGTATTTTTGGAATATTCTTCTGAAAGATAATCGCAGAGCTCTAATAATTGGCGTGGACGATTATTTTGCATCGAAACATAGAATTCCATTGCAAAAGAATAGAAAAATTAGAAAATGTTTTTTGACCTAAATTTTAGCAAGGACTATAGCACGGTGAAAATTGCCAAAAATTCCAATAATGGTATTTTTGGAATATTCTTCTGAAAGATAATCGCAGAGCTCTAATAATTGGCGTGGACGATTATTTTGCATCGAAACATAGAATTCCATTGCAAAAGAATAGAAAAATTAGAAAATGTTTTTTTGGCCTAAATTTTAGCAAGGACTATTATAGCACGGTGAAAATTGACAAAAATTCCAATAATGGTATTTTTGGAATATTCTTCTGAAAGATAATCGCAGAGCTCTAATAATTGGCGTGGACGATTATTTTGCATCGAAACATAGAATTCCATTGCAAAAGAATAGAAAAATTAGAAAATGTTTTTTGACCTAAATTTTAGCAAGGACTATAGCACGGTGAAAATTGCCAAAAATTCCAATAATGGTATTTTTGGAATATTCTTCTGAAAGATAATCGCAGAGCTCTAATAATTGGCGTGGACGATTATTTTGCATCGAAACATAGAATTCCATTGCAAAAGAATAGAAAAATTAGAAAATGTTTTTTGACCTAAATTTTAGCAAGGACTATAGCACGGTGAAAATTGCCAAAAATTCCAATAATGGTATTTTTGGAATATTCTTCTGAAAGATAATCGCAGAGCTCTAATAATTGGCGTGGACGATTATTTTGCATCGAAACATAGAATTCCATTGCAAAAGAATAGAAAAATTAGAAAATGTTTTTTGACCTAAATTTTAGCAAGGACTATAGCACGGTGAAAATTGCCAAAAATTCCAATAATGGTATTTTTGGAATATTCTTCTGAAAGATAATCGCAGAGCTCTAATAATTGGCGTGGACGATTATTTTGCATCGAAACATAGAATTCCATTGCAAAAGAATAGAAAAATTAGAAAATGTTTTTTTGGCCTAAATTTTAGCAAGGACTATAGCACGGTGAAAATTGACAAAAATTCCAATAATGGTATTTTTGGAATATTCTTCTGAAAGATAATCGCAGAGCTCTAATAATTGGCGTGGACGATTATTTTGCATCGAAACATAGAATTCCATTGCAAAAGAATAGAAAAATTAGAAAATGTTTTTTGACCTAAATTTTAGCAAGGACTATAGCACGGTGAAAATTGCCAAAAATTCCAATAATGGTATTTTTGGAATATTCTTCTGAAAGATAATCGCAGAGCTCTAATAATTGGCGTGGACGATTATTTTGCATCGAAACATAGAATTCCATTGCAAAAGAATAGAAAAATTAGAAAATGTTTTTTTGGCCTAAATTTTAGCAAGGACTATAGCACGGTGAAAATTGCCAAAAATTCCAATAATGGTATTTTTGGAATATTCTTCTGAAATATAATCGCAGAGCTCTAATAATTGGCGTGGACGATTATTTTGCATCGAAACATAGAATTCCATTGCAAAAGAATAGAAAAATCAGAAAATGTTTTTTGGCCTAAATTTTAGCAAGGACTATAGCACGGTGAAAATTGACAAAAATTCCAATAATGGTATTTTTGGAATATTCTTCTGAAAGATAAGCGCAGAGCTCTAATAATTGGCGTGGACGATTATTTTGCATCGAAACATAGAATTCCATTGCAAAAGAATAGAAAAATTAGAAAATGTTTTTTTGGCCTAAATTTTAGCAAGGACTATAGCACGGTGAAAATTGCCAAAAATTCCAATAATGGTATTTTTGGAATATTCTTCTGAAAGATAATCGCAGAGCTCTAATAATTGGCGTGGACGATTATTTTGCATCGAAACATAGAATTCCATTGCAAAAGAATAGAAAAATTAGAAAATGTTTTTTTGGCCTAAATTTTAGCAAGGACTATAGCACGGTGAAAATTGACAAAAATTCCAATAATGGTATTTTTGGAATATTCTTCTGAAAGATAATCGCAGAGCGTGGACGATTATTTTGCATCGAAACATAGAATTCCATTGCAAAAGAATAGAAAAATTAGAAAATGTTTTTTGACCTAAATTTTAGCAAGGACTATAGCACGGTGAAAATTGCCAAAAATTCCAATAATGGTATTTTTGGAATATTCTTCTGAAAGATAATCGCAGAGCTCTAATAATTGGCGTGGACGATTATTTTGCATCGAAACATAGAATTCCATTGCAAAAGAATAGAAAAATTAGAAAATGTTTTTTTGGCCTAAATTTTAGCAAGGACTATAGCACGGTGAAAATTGACAAAAATTCCAATAATGGTATTTTTGGAATATTCTTCTGAAAGATAATCGCAGAGCTCTAATAATTGGCGTGGACGATTATTTTGCATCGAAACATAGAATTCCATTGCAAAAGAATAGAAAAATTAGAAAATGTTTTTTTGGCCTAAATTTTAGCAAGGACTATATATAGCACGGTGAAAATTGCCAAAAATTCCAATAATGGTATTTTTGGAATATTCTTCTGAAATATAATCGCAGAGCTCTAATAATTGGCGTGGACGATTATTTTGCATCGAAACATAGAATTCCATTGCAAAAGAATAGAAAAATCAGAAAATGTTTTTTGGCCTAAATTTTAGCAAGGACTATAGCACGGTGAAAATTGACAAAAATTCCAATAATGGTATTTTTGGAATATTCTTCTGAAAGATAAGCGCAGAGCTCTAATAATTGGCGTGGACGATTATTTTGCATCGAAACATAGAATTCCATTGCAAAAGAATAGAAAAATTAGAAAATGTTTTTTTGGCCTAAATTTTAGCAAGGACTATAGCACGGTGAAAATTGCCAAAAATTCCAATAATGGTATTTTTGGAATATTCTTCTGAAAGATAATCGCAGAGCTCTAATAATTGGCGTGGACGATTATTTTGCATCGAAACATAGAATTCCATTGCAAAAGAATAGAAAAATCAGAAAATGTTTTTTGGCCTAAATTTTAGCAAGGACTATAGCACGGTGAAAATTGACAAAAATTCCAATAATGGTATTTTTGGAATATTCTTCTTAAAGATAATCGCACAGCTCTAATAATTGGCGTGGACGATTATTTTGCATCGAAACATAGAATTCCATTGCAAAAGAATAGAAAAATTAGAAAATGTTTTTTGACCTAAATTTTAGCAAGGACTATAGCACGGTGAAAATTGCCAAAAATTCCAATAATGGTATTTTTGGAATATTCTTCTGAAAGATAATCGCAGAGCTCTAATAATTGGCGTGGACGATTATTTTGCATCGAAACATAGAATTCCATTGCAAAAGAATAGAAAAATTAGAAAATGTTTTTTTGGCCTAAATTTTAGCAAGGACTATAGCACGGTGAAAATTGACAAAAATTCCAATAATGGTATTTTTGGAATATTCTTCTGAAAGATAATCGCAGAGCTCTAATAATTGGCGTGGACGATTATTTTGCATCGAAACATAGAATTCCATTGCAAAAGAATAGAAAAATTAGAAAATGTTTTTTTGGCCTAAATTTTAGCAAGGACTATAGCACGGTGAAAATTGACAAAAATTCCAATAATGGTATTTTTGGAATATTCTTCTGAAAGATAATCGCAGAGCTCTAATAATTGGCGTGGACGATTATTTTGCATCGAAACATAGAATTCCATTGCAAAAGAATAGAAAAATTAGAAAATGTTTTTTTGGCCTAAATTTTAGCAAGGACTATAGCACGGTGAAAATTGCCAAAAATTCCAATAATGGTATTTTTGGAATATTCTTCTGAAAGATAATCGCAGAGCTCTAATAATTGGCGTGGACGATTATTTTGCATCGAAACATAGAATTCCATTGCAAAAGAATAGAAAAATAAGAAAATGTTTTTTGACCTAAATTTTAGCAAGGACTATAGCACGGTGAAAATTGCCAAAAATTCCAATAATGGTATTTTTGGAATATTCTTCTGAAAGATAATCGCAGAGCTCTAATAATTGGCGTGGACGATTATTTTGCATCGAAACATAGAATTCCATTGCAAAAGAATAGAAAAATAAGAAAATGTTTTTTGACCTAAATTTTAGCAAGGACTATAAGCACGGTGAAAATTGCCAAAAATTCCAATAATGGTATTTTTGGAATATTCTTCTTAAAGATAATCGCACAGCTCTAATAATTGGCGTGGACGATTATTTTGCATCGAAACATAGAATTCCATTGCAAAAGAATAGAAAAATTAGAAAATGTTTTTTGACCTAAATTTTAGCAAGGACTATAGCACGGTGAAAATTGCAAAAAATTCCAATAATGGTATTTTTGGAATATTCTTCTGAAAGATAATCGCACAGCTCTAATAATTGGCGTGGACGATTATTTTGCATCGAAACATAGAATTCCATTGCAAAAGAATAGAAAAATTAGAAAATGTTTTTTGACCTAAATTTTAGCAAGGATTATAGCACGGTGAAAATTGCCAAAAATTCCAATAATGGTATTTTTGGAATATTCTTCTGAAAGATAATCGCAGAGCTCTAATAATTGGCGTGGACGATTATTTTGCATCGAAACATAGAATTCCATTGCAAAAGAATAGAAAAATTAGAAAATGTTTTTTTGGCCTAAATTTTAGCAAGGACTATAGCACGGTGAAAATTGACAAAAATTCCAATAATGGTATTTTTGGAATATTCTTCTGAAAGATAATCGCACAGCTCTAATAATTGGCGTGGACGATTATTTTGCATCGAAACATAGAATTCCATTGCAAAAGAATAGAAAAATTAGAAAATATTTTTTGACCTAAATTTTAGCAAGGACTATACACGGTGAAAATTGCAAAAAATTCCAATAATGGTATTTTTGGAATATTCTTCTTAAAGATAATCGCACAGCTCTAATAATTGGCGTGGACGATTATTTTGCATCGAAACATAGAATTCCATTGCAAAAGAATAGAAAAATTAGAAAATGTTTTTTGACCTAAATTTTAGCAAGGACTATAGCACGGTGAAAATTGCAAAAAATTCCAATAATGGTATTTTTGGAATATTCTTCTGAAAGATAATCGCACAGCTCTAATAATTGGCGTGGACGATTATTTTGCATCGAAACATAGAATTCCATTGCAAAAGAATAGAAAAATTAGAAAATGTTTTTTGACCTAAATTTTAGCAAGGACTATAGCACGGTGAAAATTGACAAAAATTCCAATAATGGTATTTTTGGAATATTCTTCTTAAAGATAATCGCACAGCTCTAATAATTGGCGTGGACGATTATTTTGCATCGAAACATAGAATTCCATTGCAAAAGAATAGAAAAATTAGAAAATGTTTTTTGACCTAAATTTTAGCAAGGACTATACACGGTGAAAATTGCAAAAAATTCCAATAATGGTATTTTTGGAATATTCTTCTTAAAGATAATCGCACAGGTCTAATAATTGGCGTGGACGATTATTTTGCATCGAAACATAGAATTCCATTGCAAAAGAATAGAAAAATTAGAAAATGTTTTTTGACCTAAATTTTAGCAAGGACTATAGCACGGTGAAAATTGCAAAAAATTCCAATAATGGTATTTTTGGAATATTCTTCTGAAAGATAATCGCACAGCTCTAATAATTGGCGTGGACGATTATTTTGCATCGAAACATAGAATTCCATTGCAAAAGAATAGAAAAATTAGAAAATGTTTTTTGACCTAAATTTTAGCAAGGACTATATAGCACGGTGAAAATTGCAAAAAATTCCAATAATGGTATTTTTGGAATATTCTTCTGAAAGATAATCGCAGAGCTCTAATAATTGGCGTGGACGATTATTTTGCATCGAAACATAGAATTCCATTGCAAAAGAATAGAAAAATTAGAAAATGTTTTTTTGGCCTAAATTTTAGCAAGGACTATAGCACGGTGAAAATTGACAAAAATTCCAATAATGGTATTTTTGGAATATTCTTCTGAAAGATAATCGCAGAGCTCTAATAATTGGCGTGGACGATTATTTTGCATCGAAACATAGAATTCCATTGCAAAAGAATAGAAAAATCAGAAAATGTTTTTTGGCCTAAATTTTAGCCAGGACTATAGCACGGTGAAAATTGCCAAAAATTCCAATAATGGTATTTTTGGAATATTCTTCTGAAAGATAATCGCAGAGCTCTAATAATTGGCGTGGACGATTATTTTGCATCGAAACATAGAATTCCATTGCAAAAGAATAGAAAAATTAGAAAATGTTTTTTTGGCCTAAATTTTAGCAAGGACTATAGCACGGTGAAAATTGACAAAAATTCCAATAATGGTATTTTTGGAATATTCTTCTGAAAGATAATCGCAGAGCTCTAATAATTGGCGTGGACGATTATTTTGCATCGAAACATAGAATTCCATTGCAAAAGAATAGAAAAATTAGAAAATGTTTTTTTGGCCTAAATTTTAGCAAGGACTATAGCACGGTGAAAATTGCCAAAAATTCCAATAATGGTATTTTTGGAATATTCTTCTGAAAGATAATCGCAGAGCTCTAATAATTGGCGTGGACGATTATTTTGCATCGAAACATAGAATTCCATTGCAAAAGAATAGAAAAATTAGAAAATGTTTTTTTGGCCTAAATTTTAGCAAGGACTATAGCACGGTGAAAATTGACAAAAATTCCAATAATGGTATTTTTGGAATATTCTTCTGAAAGATAATCGCAGAGCTCTAATAATTGGCGTGGACGATTATTTTGCATCGAAACATAGAATTCCATTGCAAAAGAATAGAAAAATTAGAAAATGTTTTTTTGGCCTAAATTTTAGCAAGGACTATAGCACGGTGAAAATTGACAAAAATTCCAATAATGGTATTTTTGGAATATTCTTCTGAAAGATAATCGCAGAGCTCTAATAATTGGCGTGGACGATTATTTTGCATCGAAACATAGAATTCCATTGCAAAAGAATAGAAAAATCAGAAAATGTTTTTTGGCCTAAATTTTAGCCAGGACTATAGCACGGTGAAAATTGCCAAAAATTCCAATAATGGTATTTTTGGAATATTCTTCTGAAAGATAATCGCAGAGCTCTAATAATTGGCGTGGACGATTATTTTGCATCGAAACATAGAATTCCATTGCAAAAGAATAGAAAAATTAGAAAATGTTTTTTTGGCCTAAATTTTAGCAAGGACTATAGCACGGTGAAAATTGACAAAAATTCCAATAATGGTATTTTTGGAATATTCTTCTGAAAGATAATCGCAGAGCTCTAATAATTGGCGTGGACGATTATTTTGCATCGAAACATAGAATTCCATTGCAAAAGAATAGAAAAATTAGAAAATGTTTTTTGGCCTAAATTTTAGCAAGGACTATAGCACGGTGAAAATTGACAAAAATTCCAATAATGGTATTTTTGGAATATTCTTCTGAAAGATAATCGCAGAGCTCTAATAATTGGCGTGGACGATTATTTTGCATCGAAACATAGAATTCCATTGCAAAAGAATAGAAAAATCAGAAAATGTTTTTTGGCCTAAATTTTAGCCAGGACTATAGCACGGTGAAAATTGCCAAAAATTCCAATAATGGTATTTTTGGAATATTCTTCTGAAAGATAATCGCAGAGCTCTAATAATTGGCGTGGACGATTATTTTGCATCGAAACATAGAATTCCATTGCAAAAGAATAGAAAAATTAGAAAATGTTTTTTTGGCCTAAATTTTAGCAAGGACTATAATAGCACGGTGAAAATTGACAAAAATTCCAATAATGGTATTTTTGGAATATTCTTCTGAAAGATAATCGCAGAGCTCTAATAATTGGCGTGGACGATTATTTTGCATCGAAACATAGAATTCCATTGCAAAAGAATAGAAAAATTAGAAAATGTTTTTTTGGCCTAAATTTTAGCAAGGACTATAGCACGGTGAAAATTGACAAAAATTCCAATAATGGTATTTTTGGAATATTCTTCTGAAAGATAATCGCAGAGCTCTAATAATTGGCGTGGACGATTATTTTGCATCGAAACATAGAATTCCATTGCAAAAGAATAGAAAAATTAGAAAATGTTTTTTTGGCCTAAATTTTAGCAAGGACTATAGCACGGTGAAAATTGCCAAAAATTCCAATAATGGTATTTTTGGAATATTCTTCTGAAAGATAATCGCAGAGCTCTAATAATTGGCGTGGACGATTATTTTGCATCGAAACATAGAATTCCATTGCAAAAGAATAGAAAAATCAGAAAATGTTTTTTGGCCTAAATTTTAGCAAGGACTATACACGGTGAAAATTGCCAAATATTCCAATAATGGTATTTTTGGAATATTCTTCTTAAAGATAATCGCACAGCTCTAATAATTGGCGTGGACGATTATTTTGCATCGAAACATAGAATTCCATTGCAAAAGAATAGAAAAATCAGAAAATGTTTTTTGGCCTAAATTTTAGCAAGGACTATATATAGCACGGTGAAAATTGACAAAAATTCCAATAATGGTATTTTTGGAATATTCTTCTTAAAGATAATCGCACAGCTCTAATAATTGGCGTGGACGATTATTTTGCATCGAAACATAGAATTCCATTGCAAAAGAATAGAAAAATCAGAAAATGTTTTTTGGCCTAAATTTTAGCAAGGACTATAGCACGGTGAAAATTGACAAAAATTCCAATAATGGTATTTTTGGAATATTCTTCTTAAAGATAATCGCACAGCTCTAATAATTGGCGTGGGCGATTATTTTGCATCGAAACATACAATTCCATTGCAAAAGAATAGAAAAATCAGAAAATGTTTTTTGGCCTAAAGTTTAGCAAGGACTATACACGGTGAAAATTGCCAAATATTCCAATAATGGTATTTTTGGAATATTCTTCTTAAAGATAATCGCACAGCTCTAATAATTGGCGTGGACGATTATTTTGCATCGAAACATAGAATTCCATTGCAAAAGAATAGAAAAATCAGAAAATGTTTTTTGGCCTAAATTTTAGCAAGGACTATAGCACGGTGAAAATTGACAAAAATTCCAATAATGGTATTTTTGGAATATTCTTCTTAAAGATAATCGCACAGCTCTAATAATTGGCGTGGACGATTATTTTGCATCGAAACATAGAATTCCATTGCAAAAGAATAGAAAAATTAGAAAATGTTTTTTTGGCCTAAATTTTAGCAAGGACTATAGCACGGTGAAAATTGCCAAAAATTCCAATAATGGTATTTTTGGAATATTCTTCTGAAAGATAATCGCAGAGCTCTAATAATTGGCGTGGACGATTATTTTGCATCGAAACATAGAATTCCATTGCAAAAGAATAGAAAAATCAGAAAATGTTTTTTGGCCTAAATTTTAGCCAGGACTATAGCACGGTGAAAATTGCCAAAAATTCCAATAATGGTATTTTTGGAATATTCTTCTGAAAGATAATCGCAGAGCTCTAATAATTGGCGTGGACGATTATTTTGCATCGAAACATAGAATTCCATTGCAAAAGAATAGAAAAATCAGAAAATGTTTTTTGGCCTAAATTTTAGCAAGGACTATAGCACGGTGAAAATTGACAAAAATTCCAATAATGGTATTTTTGGAATATTCTTCTTAAAGATAATCGCACAGCTCTAATAATTGGCGTGGACGATTATTTTGCATCGAAACATAGAATTCCATTGCAAAAGAATAGAAAAATCAGAAAATGTTTTTTGGCCTAAATTTTAGCAAGGACTATAGCACGGTGAAAATTGACAAAAATTCCAATAATGGTATTTTTGGAATATTCTTCTTAAAGATAATCGCACAGCTCTAATAATTGGCGTGGACGATTATTTTGCATCGAAACATAGAATTCCATTGCAAAAGAATAGAAAAATTAGAAAATGTTTTTTTGGCCTAAATTTTAGCAAGGACTATAGCACGGTGAAAATTGACAAAAATTCCAATAATGGTATTTTTGGAATATTCTTCTTAAAGATAATCGCACAGCTCTAATAATTGGCGTGGACGATTATTTTGCATCGAAACATAGAATTCCATTGCAAAAGAATAGAAAAATCAGAAAATGTTTTTTGGCCTAAATTTTAGCAAGGACTATAGCACGGTGAAAATTGACAAAAATTCCAATAATGGTATTTTTGGAATATTCTTCTTAAAGATAATCGCACAGCTCTAATAATTGGCGTGGACGATTATTTTGCATCGAAACATAGAATTCCATTGCAAAAGAATAGAAAAATTAGAAAATGTTTTTTTGGCCTAAATTTTAGCAAGGACTATAGCACGGTGAAAATTGACAAAAATTCCAATAATGGTATTTTTGGAATATTCTTCTTAAAGATAATCGCACAGCTCTAATAATTGGCGTGGACGATTATTTTGCATCGAAACATAGAATTCCATTGCAAAAGAATAGAAAAATCAGAAAATGTTTTTTGGCCTAAATTTTAGCAAGGACTATACACGGTGAAAATTGACAAAAATTCCAATAATGGTATTTTTGGAATATTCTTCTTAAAGATAATCGCACAGCTCTAATAATTGGCGTGGACGATTATTTTGCATCGAAACATAGAATTCCATTGCAAAAGAATAGAAAAATCAGAAAATGTTTTTTGGCCTAAATTTTAGCAAGGACTATAGCACGGTGAAAATTGACAAAAATTCCAATAATGGTATTTTTGGAATATTCTTCTTAAAGATAATCGCACAGCTCTAATAATTGGCGTGGGCGATTATTTTGCATCGAAACATACAATTCCATTGCAAAAGAATAGAAAAATCAGAAAATGTTTTTTGGCCTTAAGTTTAGCAAGGACTATACACGGTGAAAATTGCCAAATATTCCAATAATGGTATTTTTGGAATATTCTTCTGAAAGATAATCGCAGAGCTCTAATAATTGGCGTGGACGATTATTTTGCATCGAAACATAGAATTCCATTGCAAAAGAATAGAAAAATCAGAAAATGTTTTTTGGCCTAAAGTTTAGCAAGGACTATAGCACGGTGAAAATTGCCAAAAATTCCAATAATGGTATTTTTGGAATATTCTTCTGAAAGATAATCGCAGAGCTCTAATAATTGGCGTGGACGATTATTTTGCATCGAAACATAGAATTCCATTGCAAAAGAATAGAAAAATCAGAAAATGTTTTTTGGCCTAAATTTTAGCAAGGACTATACACGGTGAAAATTGCCAAATATTCCAATAATGGTATTTTTGGAATATTCTTCTTAAAGATAATCGCACAGCTCTAATAATTGGCGTGGACGATTATTTTGCATCGAAACATAGAATTCCATTGCAAAAGAATAGAAAAATCAGAAAATGTTTTTTGGCCTAAATTTTAGCAAGGACTATAGCACGGTGAAAATTGACAAAAATTCCAATAATGGTATTTTTGGAATATTCTTCTTAAAGATAATCGCACAGCTCTAATAATTGGCGTGGACGATTATTTTGCATCGAAACATAGAATTCCATTGCAAAAGAATAGAAAAATCAGAAAATGTTTTTTGGCCTAAATTTTAGCAAGGACTATAGCACGGTGAAAATTGACAAAAATTCCAATAATGGTATTTTTGGAATATTCTTCTTAAAGATAATCGCACAGCTCTAATAATTGGCGTGGGCGATTATTTTGCATCGAAACATACAATTCCATTGCAAAAGAATAGAAAAATCAGAAAATGTTTTTTGGCCTAAAGTTTAGCAAGGACTATACACGGTGAAAATTGCCAAATATTCCAATAATGGTATTTTTGGAATATTCTTCTTAAAGATAATCGCACAGCTCTAATAATTGGCGTGGACGATTATTTTGCATCGAAACATAGAATTCCATTGCAAAAGAATAGAAAAATCAGAAAATGTTTTTTGGCCTAAATTTTAGCAAGGACTATAGCACGGTGAAAATTGACAAAAATTCCAATAATGGTATTTTTGGAATATTCTTCTTAAAGATAATCGCACAGCTCTAATAATTGGCGTGGACGATTATTTTGCATCGAAACATAGAATTCCATTGCAAAAGAATAGAAAAATCAGAAAATGTTTTTTGGCCTAAATTTTAGCAAGGACTATAGCACGGTGAAAATTGACAAAAATTCCAATAATGGTATTTTTGGAATATTCTTCTTAAAGATAATCGCACAGCTCTAATAATTGGCGTGGACGATTATTTTGCATCGAAACATAGAATTCCATTGCAAAAGAATAGAAAAATTAGAAAATGTTTTTTTGGCCTAAATTTTAGCAAGGACTATAGCACGGTGAAAATTGACAAAAATTCCAATAATGGTATTTTTGGAATATTCTTCTGAAAGATAATCGCAGAGCTCTAATAATTGGCGTGGACGATTATTTTGCATCGAAACATAGAATTCCATTGCAAAAGAATAGAAAAATTAGAAAATGTTTTTTTGGCCTAAATTTTAGCAAGGACTATAGCACGGTGAAAATTGCCAAAAATTCCAATAATGGTATTTTTGGAATATTCTTCTGAAAGATAATCGCAGAGCTCTAATAATTGGCGTGGACGATTATTTTGCATCGAAACATAGAATTCCATTGCAAAAGAATAGAAAAATCAGAAAATGTTTTTTGGCCTAAATTTTAGCCAGGACTATAGCACGGTGAAAATTGCCAAAAATTCCAATAATGGTATTTTTGGAATATTCTTCTGAAAGATAATCGCAGAGCTCTAATAATTGGCGTGGACGATTATTTTGCATCGAAACATAGAATTCCATTGCAAAAGAATAGAAAAATCAGAAAATGTTTTTTGGCCTAAATTTTAGCAAGGACTATAGCACGGTGAAAATTGACAAAAATTCCAATAATGGTATTTTTGGAATATTCTTCTTAAAGATAATCGCACAGCTCTAATAATTGGCGTGGACGATTATTTTGCATCGAAACATAGAATTCCATTGCAAAAGAATAGAAAAATTAGAAAATGTTTTTTTGGCCTAAATTTTAGCAAGGACTATAGCACGGTGAAAATTGACAAAAATTCCAATAATGGTATTTTTGGAATATTCTTCTTAAAGATAATCGCACAGCTCTAATAATTGGCGTGGACGATTATTTTGCATCGAAACATAGAATTCCATTGCAAAAGAATAGAAAAATCAGAAAATGTTTTTTGGCCTAAATTTTAGCAAGGACTATACACGGTGAAAATTGACAAAAATTCCAATAATGGTATTTTTGGAATATTCTTCTTAAAGATAATCGCACAGCTCTAATAATTGGCGTGGACGATTATTTTGCATCGAAACATAGAATTCCATTGCAAAAGAATAGAAAAATCAGAAAATGTTTTTTGGCCTAAATTTTAGCAAGGACTATAGCACGGTGAAAATTGACAAAAATTCCAATAATGGTATTTTTGGAATATTCTTCTTAAAGATAATCGCACAGCTCTAATAATTGGCGTGGGCGATTATTTTGCATCGAAACATACAATTCCATTGCAAAAGAATAGAAAAATCAGAAAATGTTTTTTGGCCTAAAGTTTAGCAAGGACTATACACGGTGAAAATTGCCAAATATTCCAATAATGGTATTTTTGGAATATTCTTCTGAAAGATAATCGCAGAGCTCTAATAATTGGCGTGGACGATTATTTTGCATCGAAACATAGAATTCCATTGCAAAAGAATAGAAAAATCAGAAAATGTTTTTTGGCCTAAATTTTAGCAAGGACTATACACAGTGAAAATTGCCAAAAATTCCAATAATTATATTTTTGGAATATTCTTCTTAAAGATAATCGCACAGCTCTAATAATTGGCGTGGGCGATTATTTTGCATCGAAACATAGAATTCCATTGCAAAAGAATAGAAAAATCAGAAAATGTTTTTTGGCCTAAATTTTAGCAAGGACTATACACAGTGAAAATTGCCAAAAATTCCAATAATGGTATTTTTGGAATATTCTTCTTAAAGATAATCGCACAGCTCTAATAATTGGCGTGGACGATTATTTTGCATCGAAACATAGAATTCCATTGCAAAAGAATAGAAAAATCAGAAAATGTTTTTTGGCCTAAATTTTAGCCAGGACTATAGCACGGTGAAAATTGCCAAAAATTCCAATAATGGTATTTTTGGAATATTCTTCTGAAAGATAATCGCAGAGCTCTAATAATTGGCGTGGACGATTATTTTGCATCGAAACATAGAATTCCATTGCAAAAGAATACGCAAACCAAAAAATTGGTGAAAATTGCCAAAAATTGCAATTATCGTATTTTTTGAATATTCTGCTCAAAACACTTCGAATAAATTTAATATTAGGTGGATTTCGGCAATATATTTTCTTAAAAACCGAATTACTTTTAAACGGTTTAAGCTATCGCAGTAAATGTTTCACCATGTTTTAGAATGAAAGATTGGCCCATATGGTGGCCCATGATATTTAGAAAACGCTATTTTAACTTAATTTCAATAAATCTCTTTAAGAAAACTAACTAATCTGCTAAAAATGGTATCTACGATAAAGTGGAGATCAAAATCTACCACTCAAACAAAATTTCATAAAATACAATTCATTATTGCCGGAGATATATGTAATTACATATGTACATACATACATATGTAAGATCATAATTTCCCTACATTTAATTGTATACATATATACATACGTACATAGATTCATTATCAATCATATTCCGCTATTTTGAATATTTTTATTGATTTTTATTTGTTTTTATATGACTAGTAATATATGTACATATGTATATAAGAACATTTTTGGTTCAATATTATGCATATATGTACATACATACTATGTAACTCACGTTTATTTGATTGCGTATTATGAAACACGAATAGAATTTGCATTGGAAGGCTCATCAGCATTATCACATCTTGTCCCTCAAAAAGTACATGATTGTTTTGTAATTTTTTCGTCAATCTGTAAGAAAAGAAAATATATATACAAATTAATTATTTTTATGTTTTATTTTTAAAAAAAATATATTTTGGAGCTTCTGCTCATTCTTTATTCGTTCGAAACTTAATTATAACTAAAAACTAAAAGTACAATCATTCTTAATGTTACCTGTTGACAATAATTGTGAAATACTTATTTGAATGTAATTTAATTATGGCCAGACGCACCCTCAGCAGAACTTCTTTGTTGTTCGTTATTTTATGAGGAAATGTTGTGCGCGTGTGCCTTGTCAGCAGAATTCCTTGCTGTTTGTGGGAAAATATTGTGCGCGTGTATTTTGATACTTTAAATGAGGAATGTGTTAACTACTCCCCCCCTAAAATTCAAACGTCCTCGTTTGATGCCTTTGGTTTATTGAATAATTGGTTTAATCCTTCTATTGCTGTATCTGTTAGGTGAATTTGTTCCTCCTTTTTTGATTTCCAAATGCTTTTTGCGATGACAATAATGATGATTACTATTACTAGAGTAAGAGTGGAGTTTACAGTGTATTTTATTTTGTTTCCTTTCTCCATGGTATCTATGTGATTAGTGTTATTAGTGTTTAACTGGTGCAGCATTTGTAAGGAAATAATTTCTTCGATAGTATTGGATGTGGACAAGGGTTGAAGGATTGCTGGTAGCGGTTTGCTTGTTGTTTTTTGCGCATTATAATACTTTTTTCCTTGAATTTCGATAGTGGCGTTACTAAAGTGTATTAAAAATGTTCCACTCAGTGTAGTTGTTTCGTTCTCAATAATGACCTCTCCTTCAAATTTATTCAGGAATAATATACCTGGTGTTATTTCTTCAATATTTGGGATGTGCTGATTGTTGATTTCAGTGCAGTTCGGTGCGCGGCTTTTTAAAAGGTTACTTATACAGGTATCATTACTTAAATCTACTATTTCATTTCTTAAACAAATTTCTAGATGATTATAACTCTTACATTTTTCTTTAATTCCATACATTTCGTTTTCACAAATCAATATTTCATTAAACTTTATTTTATTAATTCTTTCATTTTGTTTTACTGCTCTAACTTCAATTGCTTTACATATATTATTATTAACAGTTGGTAAGCTTATTATGTAAATTATAATTTTTCCATCAGTTGCAATTTTAATTTCAGAAAATTCAAATGCTTCGTCTAAATTTATAAAAGGTATATTTTCTTTATTAACAATATTTTTAGCTGTATCGATTTCTTCATTAGACAAGATATACGAATTTATTATATTGGCTTTTGCCCAATGTATTGCATATGCAATATTTACAACTTCTTCTTTAATAATTTCTAATTCAAATTTTAGTTTCAAAAATAGATCTATCTCTGTGGATTTATCATTTTCCATTCTCTTTGCAATATTATTGGTAATATTAGTAATTTCATTAATCTTTTCTATAGTCAGCTTATTTATCAACACTTGATTGTTATTATTGTCCAAGACATTGTTTAATTTGTTCAGAACAATTTCATGGTCGTGGTGGTCAGGATTGCCTGCTATCCACTTCCATGCACTACCTATAAAATCTAAAGATCTTTTAAATTTTTTTACTCGCAAGTTATTTAAATGTGTTTTTATCTGTGATATCAGCAATGATATGAAAGGGTAATGAGGATTTCGTTCAATTTTAGATATTTGTATTGTTCTCTCAATGTTTTCTGTTATGTTTGAGTACTTTCCAATGTCTATTTCGTGAATTATTTTAAAATGTCCCGTTTGCAGTCTTGCTGTGCCTTTTTCTATGGTTATCAGTTGAGCATTTGAGTAATCCAAGATCTGAATGTCCGCGCAGCATACTGAAGCAGTCAATCTGTATGTAAAAAAAAAAAAATATTCATACTCTATTTCAGTTACGTATTCTACTTTTATGCACTACCCGTCCCTTTTCCGTCAGGACAGTGCTATTTCTGTCTTCTTTAACCACTTCCTTTGAATACGGTTTTGAAAGCTTGGTACCTAATCTTCTATTCTGCCTGACAAAAACTATTTGCCCTGGCACATATGATTTTAGTTCTTCTCTATTCTTATTATGGAATTGAATATCCTTCTGTTGTTTTTTTGCCAACTTTTCAAGATTGTCACGTCTTGTTCTGTCTATGTCGTCTGGGGTGAAACCAACATTTCGTCCGAAAAACAGGTCCACTGGTTTCTTTTTTGTTACTGAATGAATGCTGTGGTTGTACTCGGAAACTGCTCTTTCTAACAGTTCCTCAAAATCCCTATGTCCTCTATTTTCTCTAATACATCGCATTATCTCTATTATAGTCGAGTGGAATCTTTCCACTTGTCCGTTAGCCTGTCCCTTATATGGCGGTGTTGTATAAACCTCTATCCTTAACTCGTCCTCCATCATAAATTTAATTGCGGCTGAATTTAGTGAAGGTTCATTGTCTATTATTATGCATTTGGGTACGCCAAAACCAAATATTATTTCCCTAAGTGGCCTCCTAACATCCTCAATTGATCTACTTTTTAACATTTTTGTCTGGGCATATTTTGTGAACTTATCAAGAGCCGTTAGTATTATCTTGCCCTCTGTCAGAAACAAATCTATGTGTACAGTGTGACCGGGATACGTTGGTAGCGGTGTTTCTCCCAGTTTGGGTTTATTAGGGTGTCGATCATATTTATTTTCTTTACATATCGTACACTTTGCTATAATATTCTTTATTTTACTGAGCATACCTGGAAAAAAGTTTTCTTCTAAAATTTGAGATTTATTTTCTACAGCATTTCTATGAGCGCGCAAGTGTGTTTCTAAAATTATGTTTTCTTGGTCCTGTTCGTTAATATCATTGACAATTTTCTGTGTGTATCGAGCCTTGTAGTTACCAAAATGTTGCGGATAAATATTTTGAATAATTCCCATTATCCTTTCTTCTGTATGAATTCCGTTAATTACAGATGGATTGAGGTATCTTTTTAAATATGCTAAAAGAGTTTGTTCATTGTAGAATGGTTCCGTAATAATGTGTCTATGAATCGTTGGAAAAATGATTTTAAATTGATATGATGCTGTTTCGTCCTGTTTGAAGAATATTTGATTTTTAAATACGTTAATTGGTATTTCAGCACAGGCTATCAAATCATGTGATGAGCTTTCGCTACTATGGGCTGTGGATGTAAGCGAATTTATTTCAGGGTGTATTCTTGATAGAGCATCTGCTACTACGTTAGAATATCCTGGTTTATATTTTAGTTCGTAATTATACTCCTCCAAAATTGATTTCCATCTCTTCATTTCATTCATTCATAATAGCCAGCATTTCCTTCTCATTCACCGCATAATTTTCTTCAGTTTTACTCAATGTTCTTGAGATGAATGTTATTGGCCTATTGTCTTGTGAGAGTACCGCTCCGATTGCGAAGTCAGATGCATCGGTGGTAAGCTCGAAATCCTTTTCGAAATTCGGATGCGAAAGTACAATATCTCTTGATGTTAAAATAGTTTTCACTTTATTAAAGGAATCTAGTGATTCCTTATTCAGAGTGATTAATTTATTTTTTGATGCGTGTTTTGAAATATTCCCACATTCTCCTCTCAACATCGCAGTAAGTGGTTTGGCGATCTTTGCGTAGTCCTTAATGAATCTACGATAATATCCTGCCATTCCAAGGAATGACCGGAGCTCCTTTAAGTTTTTAGGAGTTGGCATTTTTGCAATTGCCTCTACTTTTTTTATATTTGTTTTTATTCCTTCCACACTGATAACATACCCCAAAAACTCTACCTCTTTCCTCAGAAATGCACATTTATCCATTTGTATTTTCATGTTAGCATTTTCTAGAGTCTTGAACACTACCTCCAAATTGTGTAGATGCTCTTCCTCATTTTTCCCAAATATTATTACGTCATCGATGTATACATAACATCTTTTGCCTATATGCTGACGAAGAATGTCATCCAAGGCTCTCTGAAATGTTGATGGCGCGTTTTTAAGTCCGAATGGTAGACGTAGGAATTCGTACTTTCCATTATTTACGGAAAATGCTGTTTTTTCCACGTCTGACTCGCGAAGAAGTATTTGATGAAAACCGCTTTTTAGGTCTATGACCGTGAACAGCTTGTTTTCGCCAAGGTTTGAAAGTACCTCATTAATTTCGGGAATTGGATATTTATCTGGTACAGTGACCGAATTAAGCTTTCGGTAATCGATCACCATACGATACTTTTTTTCACCAGAGCTATCAGCCTTTTTGTTTACTATCCATACAGGTGAATTGTACGGAGATTTTGATTTTCGTATTATTCCATTAGCAAGGAGTTCCTCGACTTGACGTTCGACCTCTCCTTTAAGTGCCATTGGGTAGGGATATGGTTTTGAATAAACCGGAGTATCCGTGGTGGTACGGATTTCACCCTTTACCAAAGTTGTGAAAGTTAATCTTTCATCAGGATCTGAGAATAAATTCGGGCATTTTTTTATTATATTTTTGAGTTTTAATTTTTGCTCTTGTGTTAAATCAGGTATGTGCAAATCTACTGCGTTTACTTCTTGGGAAATTCTTTGTTTCAGAGGAATTTTTATTCCCGGAAATATTGTCATAAGATTTCTATCGGTATGAATAGTGGCTCTTAACTCCTTGAGAGTGTCATTACCTATGATTCCATGAAAGGAAGAAAGTGTAGGTAGAATGTAAAATCTAACTCCCTTAGTGTGTGGTCCAAAAATTTTAATATATGTGTGGTGAGTTATTTCTATGTCACCTGCAACGGATGATACTTTAAATAACTTTTCATTTTTAATTGGATTTTTAACACGAGTTGACTGAACATAATTTTTGTTGGAACCTGTATCGATAAGAAAGTCTAGTTTGTCTCCGCATCTAGTTATGTATTCGAAACATGGAAGCGAAGACGTAGTTATTCTAAAAAATTTACATTATCATATTCTTGTGGAGTGTTATCGCTTGTTATGATACTATTTTCAATGTCAATTTCATTTTCGGAAAAAATATTGTTTGGATCTACATTCGTTGATGTAGGACTTCCAGGTTTTGTGTCAAAATATTCATAATCTAGTTCATGCGGATAAGTTGTTTCAATATGGAAATTGCGCTGCATTTTATTTGGAGGATGTGAATTTTGGCTATGAAGCAGACGTTTATTATTGTAGTTCAGTGCTGGTTCAGCCCTATGATTATTGTATCTAAATTGACTTGAACTATCGATCTCCATAGGAATTGGTCGTGGAGAAGAAATATTTTGGTTATTGAACGTATTGAAATTTTGTCCAAACGATCGGTTATTATCAAACCTGTTGTGATTAGGTGGATTGTAATTGAATCTATTGTAGTTAGGTTGGTTACTAACGAATCTATTGTAGTTAGGTTGGTTACTAACGAATCTATTGTGATTAGGTGGTATTGTCCGGTTTGGTGGAAAAAAACTAGGGCGATTGTATGAATGGTGGTAGTGCTGATTAGTAGCATAGGATCGATGGGGTGCAGGTGGCATGTGAGCCAATTCAGGATAAAACCCATGTCCTTTGAAATAAGTTCCCTGGAATTGGTATTTGTCGTGAAATGGTTGGATGTGTACCCTGATCTTCTCCTAGTCTCAACTGATTTAGTTGGTTTATAATCTCCTGTTCATCGTTTGCCATTTTTAAACAATTTCCTATTCTTTATTACCTATTTCTTTCACTTTTGTTTTCCCTATCCTATATTTTATTATTTTCGTTATAAAGGACTTCAACAACAATAATGTTTTGTGTTATTGCAAAGGATATGGAAAATATAAGTTTTTTATTATTTGGTTTTGGTTTACTTTTCGTTTCTTGTTATAATAAAAAATTAGTTATTTCTTTAAATTATTTATCTTATCGCAAAATTTTTCGGACAAAATCAATTTATTTCTTCAATTTAAGTATTTCACTTTCTTTAAATTATTAATATTATTTAACTTGTTGTAAATTCTTTTTTACTTTTAGCTTCTTTTTTACAAAATAAATTTTATTTTATTTCTCTAATTTAAGTATTTCACTTTCTTCAATTTATTAATCTTATTTAACTTGTTGTAAATTCTTTTTTTTATAATATTTGTATCTTTAATCTTTCTTTTACATAAATTATTTCTTTTGTCATTTTAAAATCTTTTTAGTCACTTAAAAATATTAGAATTGTTACTTACAAAAATAAAAAGTAGCTTAAACTAATCATGTCCAACGGTGGCTCTGGGTTGTTGAGCGCTTCTGAGGTATCCTTTTCCTGCTGTACTTGGGCTCTTCCACGCTGCTGGCTTCCAGTTCTCTCTTGTTAAGGCGTTTGTTCAGAAATTTGTGTTCACTATCCTTAGCTTTTAGCTTTTCAGGATAATTTTCTTTTGTGTTCACTATTTTTCTTACTTTTTTATTTTCAGAATTTTTTTGTGTTCACTATTTTTCTTACTTTTTTATTTTCAGAATTTTTTTTGTGTTCACTATTTTTCTTACTTTTTTATTTTCGGATTTTTTCTTAACAACCGTTGGTCCCTGCTCGGGCGCCAACTAATTATTTTTATGTTTTATTTTTAAAAAATATATATTTTGGAGCTTCTGCTCATTCTTTATTCGTTCGAAACTTAATTATAACTAAAAACTAAAAGTACAATCATTCTTAATGTTACCTGTTGACAATAATTGTGAAATACTTATTTGAATGTAATTTAATTATGGCCAGACGCACCGTCAGCAGAACTTCTTTGTTGTTCGTTATTTTATGAGGAAATGTTGTGCGCGTGTGCCTTGTCAGCAGAATTCCTTGCTGTTTGTGGGAAAATATTGTGCGCGTGTATTTTGATACTTTAAATGAGGAATGTGTTAACTTACATAGTCATATAATAATAAATAAAATAATATGAAAAAATAGAGTATCACTAAACTACAGCCTTAGTTCAAATTTATAGAGAAAAATATTTTTTGCATTTTCTAATCTTCTGTATTGGTAATCGATGTACCTGCAGAAAAGGAATGTTCACACCAAAAATTACAGCGTTTGTTTAAAATTAGAGAAAAAAATAATTTTTTGTTTTTCTAAATCAGTTGACTTTTTATTAGCAAAAAATTAAATAAGAAGAAGTTTTTAAAATTTGTTTTCAATTTTCCATATTTCAATCTACAAATATTTTAAAGCTATGCGGCCTTTGAGGCGACAGAATCAAGATATTTTGAATTGTTTGTTTCTTAATTCTTTTGATTTTGAAACGAAAAAACCTGACAGTAAGTTTGTTTCTTAAGTCTTTTGTTTTTTCAAGTATTTAAATCGCCCAATGTATGTTAACACCTAAAGTATGCTATTGATTTTGATTTCATTAGCATACAGTATTGCCAGAAAAACAACGGACTTACCGCGGCAGTCCCCGAGTACCACGTGTTCTTTTTTATTTGTCTTGGTAACACTAGCGAAGAGAGAAAGAAAGAATGAGAAAGCAAGAGTGAGTGACTGAAAATAAACGAGCTTACATGGGAACAGGGATACAAAATCAGATTTACAACTTGTACCAACTTTAAAAAAAGTGGTACCCTTTTCAGTACGATATTACCAAATTATTTTTTTATTTTTTATTTAAAGATTTTTATTAAAATAAACGCAAAACGTATTTGCACATATTCTTGACCTATCAGAAAAACATAAATCATTTGCTTAATTTTTAAAATTTTTTAATCGTTGAATGCGAAGAAATATTGAAGTGCATCTCCGACTGTTCCAAAATTCTATATGTTACTTTTTAACGTTGTTGTGAAGTATTTAAAAATAGTAAAGTGAATATTAGTAGATAACAAAGTATTTTTGAAATTTGGAGGAGCAGTTCATTCTACTAGCACTAATGAAGAAACATAAAGGGTGTTTCTTATAGAGTGACACAAGTTTAAATCATAATAAAACGAGGAAATATATTTTTAATATCAATGAAACGGGCTTTATTGGAAAGAAAATTTTATGAAATTAATGTTTAAATATGATTTCTGCCATGTGGCCGCAATGGAACACGTAGAAGGCGCAATCTGGAACACCAATTTTCAACAACTCTCCGCAGTATTTGCGGTCGTAACTCTTCGAATGTTTATTTTCAGGTGTTCAATTGTTTCTGGTTTATCGACGTAGACAAGTGACTTAACATAACCCCAAAGCAAATAAGCTAATGGGGTTAAATCACACGATCTTTACGCGAATTTATTTTTTCATCAAAAGTTTCTTTAAGTAAATTAATTGTAGCGCCCGCCCACTGCACGATGAGTTTGACGAATACAACAATTATTTTGATTAAAAATTTCAACAATTTGCACGCATTGCTCTGGTGTATGTCGATTCATAATGAAATTTCACAGCAAACTAAACAAAAAGCAACTATCTTTAAATACATACGAGTATGTCTGTATTTAAGTAAAATTTAAAAAAACATTTGTACCTTGCTTATTCTCATAAATGCGAAAATAGTACCAAATTAGTCATTGAGGTGCTATAGTACTTGTAAAGATTTTTAAATAGTGTAAAAACAAGTACATTTCCATCCCTGCAGGGAGAGAGAGAGAGTCATAATAAATTAAACCGCTAAGAAATAAAGCTTTCAAATAAAAGAACAAAGTTAACTGAAAAGCTCTTTTCCATTACAAACAGTGTTTTGTAAACAAAAACAAAACAAAATAAACATTGACAATTTACGTCGAATAATAACATTTTATATCCTGCTGTGATACGAAGAAGTATTACGGTCAAAATCGAACGGTTAAAAGGAGGCAAAACTAAATCAAATCATATTTTTACAAAAACGAAATATTCGATTTAATTTTGATATACAAATTTATATTCATTTCAAAATAGGTACATTTTTAAAGACAATTTATAGTTTTGAAATTAAAAAAATAAAATATAGCTGAAGTTTAAAAGCTTCTTATTAATAAATTTAAAAACAAAAAGTGCATTTTGAATTTTCATACGGCAAATTTTTTATATGCATGTACATATGTACGTATGTATGTATGTAGTATACCCAAAAGTGAAAATATTTAATTAAACTAGAAAAGAACTACTGCAAAAAATTGATTAGAAAAATATTTTGTTCAAAAACTACATTATACATAAAAAAATAAAAAAAAAATTTCGTGTTAAACTAATTTGAAATTTTCTGATACAAACATTCAAGCAAACGAAGTAAGTTTAAAATAATATAATTTTTAAATTTATGTTAATTGAAAAAATAAATTTTTTTTTTCAAAATTTTTGTGTGATTTTAAATGAAGTTTTTATTCCTAAATTTCCGTCCAATATGTTAACAATTATGTTGTGTGTGTGCGGCTCAGCCTGTTTACTCTTTTTTTTTTGTATGTGTCGATATACTCTAAACTTCTCATCGCCATCTTTTAAATCGCCATCGCAAACTTTGATAGATAGCAACGTTATAGGCACGACTATTATTGACATTTTTATCAGGGCTTATTTTCCAACTTCAATCGTTTTTGTCTTATCTAGCATTTGCTTAATTTTGTGTTTTTACTGTGACTGCCCACGTCTCTCGTGCTCTTCAAACTTTCTAGGGATTTTGTGGCAATTAAGTTTGTTCATGAGATAACCAAAAAGAATAAATAAATCCGTTTAGTATTTGTCATGCATATAAATAAACTTGATACTTATTTTATTTTGTGTGTGTTTTTTTTTTGTCTAGTTCTAAGAATGGGTGGCGGTATGCGTTATAAAGATTTAATTTCCTAGCATAAAGCTTTCTTTTTAAATGGGTTATTAGTTAATTTTATTTCAAATACTTTGAGAAAATGTTGCCTACTTTAAGGCAATATAACTTTTATTACGTCCAAGTGTTGCTGAGGGCACACATATTTTTTGTAATCAAAACAAAAAAAAAATCCCAAAAATATTATTATTATTAATACATAAATTTCTATTATTTTTGAATATGGCCATTTCCACGGAAAATTCTTCTTTTTTATCCCGTTCGCCACTTAGCAATAAGGCAGGCTGGTATTTGAAAACCATGCTGTTAGAACTTTTTCAACTCTTCACAGAATCTAATATATAAAATTCTCGTGTCACGATGTTTGCTATCGATCTCCTGCGAAACGGCTCGACCAATTTTAATGAAAATTTTTTAACATGTTTGGTAGGTATGCGAATAGGTCCTAAGGTATATTTTAAATCGCTAGGGGCCTGAGGAGGGGAGGGAGGGGGCAATTTCTGTATTTCCTAAACGGCTTGACCGATTCTTATGAAATTTTTTATGCATATTCACAAGTCTGAGAATCTGCTACTATCTATTTGTCAAACCGCTAGGGGCAGTATCGATAGCAGTGAATATCTAAATTGTGGTGATTTCCGTTGAACTCACATGGACATGGATACGTGTGAGTTTTCAATCACCCCTATTGTGAACAAATTTTCCCTCGAAATTTTTTCTTTTTTCCCGTAATTGCAATCGTGAACAACTCGCATGAAAAAACTTTATTCAGTTTAGAATAATAACGTGAACAAATGTTCACTAAAAAAAATTCCCCTTATCGTGAACAATTTTTTTCCCATGAGTTTTTTTCACTTTCCCTTCAATATGTTCACTTTATTTTTGATGAGAACAGAATGCAAAACTGCGCTGCATATTATGCGCAGTACGTTCATATATGCAAACAGTAGCAACTCTGCAAAAGGTATGCGTTCAAAAATAAATCGCTGAAGTATATTATGCGCAAATAAACACAAAATACTAACCATAAAAATGGCTGATGCAACGGATGAGTATGTGTTATTAAAATGCGCAAAAAGAAGCATAAGCAACAGATGATTAAAAGTGGCAGTGCAAAATAATCATATTATGCAACGCAGTGATGCATTTACGAACAGGCCCATGTATGTATTTCTTCTTATAAATCGTATATTAAAGCTTAAAAAGTTTATTTTAATGAAAAGATCTGATAATAAGGCACAAACTGCTATATTCCTCAACAAAATCCAAAAAAAAAAAGGCAGATTGCCTGCAGATTTGTGAAGCTTTAATTTGTTGGCTTTCCAAAAAGTAGCCGAATTATTTTACCACATAAAAGTTAGAATGCAATAAGCAAACGGAAGAACTAAACTATCGCTACAAAACTGAATATTTAGCTTTCCTTTTTTTAAGTTTTCTTTAAAATATACATATGTATATGTATGCCCAAGTATATTTTTGAACAAAAATTGCTTTTATTTTTTTAATCTTCTTTCTTATTTTACATTCACTACGAAGCGGGAACAAACGTTCCCATGAAATTCACGATACCAAGTTTCCCTTCATGGGGAATGAAAATTTCATGGAAACAAAAATTTCACATTTTGTTCACGATGGGGGTGAATAAAAATAACATTGGTTTGTCAAGCCAAATTGATATGTGGACATCGTGCTTAACAATTGAATTTTTTCTTATTGTATATTAAGAAAATATTATGTGATTTAAAAACTTTTTTCTACATTTTAATAAAATTATAATTATGTATATACATACATACATATAGAAGTTTTTTAGACTATTTTGAAGGGATTTTTTTTTTTTGATTAAAATTTGGTAAATGTCTTTTTTTCAGTGTAGGTGTATGGATTGTTGTTTTTAAAATTTATGTTTGACCTTGCAGAATTAAAGGTCTGCTGTTAGAGTAAATCGTTATAGAAAATCTTGTTCTATTGGTATGGATCTTTTCGAGTTGTAATAAAACGACAAACTATGACTGTCCCAACAGCACAATAATTCAAATGAAAAACACACAAATTTAAAAAAAATAAATCGTTAAAAAAAAAAATATGTATGCTTTCTTTATTACAAAATCGTCGAAGAAATCACAAAGAATAGTTAATGTAGCCTTAATCTTTATTTATGATCAATAAACTCATATTCAATATCAGTACCGTCGTCATCATGCTTTTCTTGTTTGCCCTCAATGTTTTTTGGGTGTGATAAATACACTTCGGGAACATTTCGTGGATCAATTATATCCTCTCCATTATAATAGTTTGCTTCGACAGAGATATTCTCATTGTCTAATATTTCAATACTGGTAACTATATGCAGGACACTAAAGGCCAAAAATGCCAATATTAAAAATACTATTGCAAAGCGCATTTTAATTTTAATTTATTTTCTTAAATATTAACTTTTTTTTTTATTTCAACGTGACAAATTTATTAAATTATTGCACAACTAATGGGGTTTTTCAAATATACTCACTTTTTATATCAAATTTAAATAAATATTCGAAGAAATAAGAAGAATTGTTTGTGTATTAACTTTTAACTAAATTCAATAATGAATGTGTACACAAGTGTTTTGACTCAAAAATAATAAAAGAAAACAAAAATTCAAAGTATAAATTTTAGGTCCACGTAAGACATGTAGCTAAGGATGTGTGCATGTTTGTGTATATACACATACACATATAAATGTGATTGAATTTGGGAACTTTCGAAAATTAGAAATGTATCAAATCCACATGAACCATTTGAATACCTTACGATGATGCTACACGGATCTGTTCAAGTGAAGGCGACAACGTAAAAGCGAAGCAGGTGGTTCAGAGCAAATAAAGGGTGTTTTTATAGAGTGACACAAGTTTAAATCATAATAAAACAAGGAAATATGTTTCTAATATCAATGATACATTACGTGAAATTATTTTTCATCAAAAGTTTCTTTGAGTAAATCAATTATAGTGCCCGCTGCACGATGAATTTGACGAATTGAACAATTATTTTGATTAAAAATTTCAACAATTTGCACGCGTTGCTCTGGTGTAAGTAAGAAAAATCTCATAAATTGTTTAAATTATACTCAAAACTCGATTATTATTCATTTGAAGTTTCCATGAACTGCAATGCAAATAGAGAAAAATAAACAAAATTATAATATATGCAAAACTATGCACTACAAAATACCCAGCAAAAATTTCGATAGAAAAGTAATAAGATTAAAAACTAAAAAAAAAAACATAACTCTACTACTTCTACTTTGGCATTTTGATTAATTACTTTAAAATTGTGATGTCATTGGAGGTAAATAACAACTTAGAAATTTCACTATATAAATTTCAATTGAAAGTCTCTGCTGGGTACTGAACAAGCGTACACTTGGCACGTGTTATTCCAAGTTCTACTCAATAGTTATTTTTTTTACTGGCTTAAAATTTATTTTTACAACTTCCCACACAAATAAAAATATAAAAAAAAATTCAGTTTACTCTGCCACAAGTTGCATTTCTGAACATGGAAATGATAAGCACAGACAGGAACTACTACTGTGCCAATGGGAGGAATAAATGTATTGTTTTGCATTTTGTAAAGTTTTTGCTGGGTATATATTCCTAATATGAATTTAAAACATATGTTTAATAAATCTATAAAATTAACTAGGAATAAAACAAAGAAATGAGGAAAATATTTAGAAAATTTTGAGTTTTATTTTCAGTAAATTTCAAATCGATAAAGAAAAATTTATTTAAATTAAAAAAAAAAAAAAATACTGACTGCAAAACATGATTTTTTTTTTATTATTTTTCTTAAATTCAAAATTTTTGGAAAAACTAAAAAGTAATTGTGTCGCTGAAGATCGAAACATGCAAAAATGTGCACTAACATGTCTAACTAATACTATGTTCACACGAGAAGGTGAAGCACCTGCTTCGCTTTCTGAAGCATGTTTATGAATCTAGTTGTTCACACGACTAATGTACTTGCTTCGATTTGACAGTTCTCTTTTTAATAACAAATAAAATCTAAAATGGACAAAAAAAAATAAGTTAAAATTATTACCCATTTTTAAAAATGCACAAACATATTTTTTGTTTCCATTGCTGTTTTATCTTTATAGTTTTAATTCAATTATTCACTTTTAATTAAAGTTTTTGTTGTGTTTTTTGCATCTAGTTCAGATAAACTTCCGATAAATTACGATAAAATTTAGAGAAGGCAGCAATTTTTCATGCTTCGCAAGTGGATTCAATATGAATCTACATGCTTCGCTCTCAAAATTTTGTATGGCGAAGCATGTTGCTTCGCTCATGATTGGGGTGTGAAGCATGAATAGAGAGCGAAGCATGTTCCGTGTGAACGTAGTATAAGATGTAGAAAATGTAGAAGAATGCTTAGATCTTTTAAAACTCAGTTATGGTTTTTTTTTTGTTAATTTTTAGAGCAGCGTCTCTGGTGTTAAGTAGACACATTAAATATCTTAAGCTGTGTGGAGCAGTCATTTTATTAATTGTTTATTTCGGTGGGCGCTGAGTGATTTGAGTGTAAGCTTTGTATGGAAACCACTAAAAAAAACTGAGTGCTTTTTATACAAAATTTACACTCAAATCAATCGTTCGTCTTGTATATACAGCAGCTAAAAAAAATTAAACAAATCACTCAAAGTAAGAAAAAATATGAACTAAAAAGAGTTTAAATTATTAAAGTTATGAAAAAATTCGGAATAAATCAGAGAACTGTTTGAATGGAAACCACTCAAAAAACTGAGTACTTTACAAATGTCATGTGCAACACACAATTTTATAATAAAATTCAATTCGTAACAAGATATGTTTGAAGTACAATGTTTGCTTGCGTTGTAAGTTACCTTGTAACATATTTTCTTAATTTTTAAATAAAGCCTGCAAATACTCAAGCCGAATTTTGTTCAAATTAATTGCCGTAGGGTGTAACACCAAAACTTTCCAATTATTTTGTGGCAAATATAATTTTATTTAATTTTTAAATAAATATTTGAATTGAATTGACGCTCTTATTATTCTTTTTAGAGCAGAATACATACATACACATATACTAATATAAACAATAACACGAGCAATACAATTGAAAAATCTTATTATCTTGTCAATCAATCGCACCGGTCCAATATTTGATGAAATAACTACAATTTCTTAGTTTATATGAAAATATTTACTATGAAATTGAAAGTGGTAACAAAGTGGTGACTAATTAAAAACTACAAATTAATTAGTTTTTAATGCTAAATTGCCTCAAGGCGAATTCACTTAACAGTTGCTGTTATTAACACAGCTAATACAGTCATGTTAATAGTAGAAGTCTCGTATTCCATTTTCACTGGAAATGTTTATAAATGCGAGTTCTTTTATAAATAATTTCAAAAAAAATTGTTGTAAAACTATTTCATTATATTATAGTCAAAAAGAAAGTATGTTTTAACTAAAAACCAACTTAACCATTTAACCCATCATATATACAAAATCTTTTCGGACAATCTATAACAATTGAACAATCTTAGCAAGAAAACTAAAAAAAAGTTAAAATAAAAAAACTAACTGCCTGGTCCACGATGTCGATCGACAACTTAAGCGAGCGACAGCAAGTCACTCACTATCGATCGCTTAAGCGGCCCACTAAATATCGACTTGTCGGTCGTCTGGCTTTACGTGTTTAACGTAATCATTGTCAAATGACTATATTGCCACATCAAATATTCCATGTTAGTTGAGCCATAAATATGGCCATTTGAACGTGGCACAACTACCAGGTATGCACACTTCGATAACAAGTACAACAAACAAAAAACAACTAGTATATTGTTGGTATAAAATACTCGCTTTTTTATTGAAACAATCAAATAAATTTAACAATTTCTTAAAAATGCTTTACAAACTGTAACAATGTTTTGTGTATGCTGTAAAACTGTATCAGTTAGTATGCAAATTTGATCTAAAGCTATCTGAGTCAGCTGTGCTAGTCAGCTCACCTCTTGAATATGCCTTGCTTCAAATATAAACACAAAACATATGTTTTCAATAAATCAATTTTGTGAAAAATAACTTATAGCAAAATAATTTTTTGATATTGTGTATATTTTACAAATTCAACTAGAACCTGCATATGCTTCAGATTTGCCTTTTTAAGGCTGAAAAATGTTGGTAATAAATAATTGTTAGCTGTACTAGAATATTTTTATCAAAATACATATTTATATACATGAATACCTACGAGTACATATCAATTTTCCATCATGAAATTTCTAAAATTATTTATAAAATAACCAATTTTTATATATATTTTGTCAAATTAATTTCTCAGTCGACAACCAAAAAGCAAGTGACTGATTTTGACAGTTGTTGTCGTACAATATTTCTTAGTGGGGCGCAAATTTGTACAAGAATGCTTACGTTATCGCTCGCTTTGATTGTCGATCGACTTGTCGTGCTGAAAACTCTTAGTGGGGCGCAAATCAGCTGTTTGTCGTCACAAAAGCAAGCGAGCGATAGCGGTCGACATCGTGGACCAGGCAGTAATTTTTAAATAGCAAAACTGGAAAAAAGATTTTATACCAGAAAAATAGATCTTACAACGAATTGATTATTTGATTGATATTTTGGCAAAATTGTTATATTTATCAGCTAGAAATCTAATATTGAATTTGTTGTCAAAAACAACTTTATTCACTATTATAAAACCGAATTGCCAGTTTGAAACACATTTTTGCCTTTCTGTAGCAGACTAAATGTATAAGAAGCAAGCCTTCTATGGTTTACGACTACAATTTATATGCACTGTAATTAACATATATGAAAACATTTCACAAAAAAATATATATTTATTCTTGTGTTTGTTGCAAAAAAGCTATATTTTTGCACTTTTCCATTTTTCCTCATTGTTTTAACACGTTCAGCTCATCGCAATTGAATTTAATTTATTTCCATTAAAACAAGAACACAACTTTTATTGACGCTTAATTTAAACTTTTCAACTGTCGTCTCTACTAATTAACAAACAACAAATTTACAAAGTTTTTCCAGAAATTATGTCAGCGTATAATGTTGCGTATGATTAATTCAATGAAAATATTTTAGTGCAAACTCTTTTTGAATTTTTTGTATGTTAAACTGGCGTTTGCCCGTGTCTTCGTTCACGCTACAAGTTGATGAAGGCATAAATTGTCTGTATAGAAAATTTACCGAAGAAATGTAAAGGTTCCAATAGTACTAAGATATCCTCATTTTACAAAGTTCATTCAAAATTCATAAAGATAATTACTAAAAAGAAAAAGTACGAAAAGTAAAAATAGTACCAAGAGAAAAATGGTACCAAAAGCACCAGGTTTTTATCATTTCAGTTTCCAGAAAGTATGTTAATTCATAAAATATTTATACAATATTAACAAAATAAAAAGTACCAAAACTTTGTCAATTTTTCCCCCTTTAAATAGTACCCTTTAGTTTAATCTAGGTCATATAGTATCCATCTAACAAATTTCATCTAAAATCCATTAAGAGAATTGCTCAAGAGAAAAAGTACCAATAGTAAAAATAGTACCTAAAGTAAAAAGGTACCAGATTTTCCCCATTTCAGAAGATATGTTAATTTATAAAAAATGTATAATATATTAGTAAAAAAACTATATAAAAAGTTAAAAAGTACCAAATTGTTCCCATTAAAAAGTATCCTATACTTTAATCAGGGTCACATGGTATCCAAATTTCTACCTAATTTCATCCAAAATTCATTATGATAACTTATCAAGATAAAATATACGAAAATTAAAAATATGTAGTACCGAATGTACCGAAAGCTTCTTCGCATTTCAGCCCCTGTTAATTTATAAAAAATTTATAAAATATAAGTAAAAATTAATAAAACTTCCAAAAAGTTCCTGTTTTTACTACTTAAAATGTACCCTGTGAGTGTTTTAAACTGGGTCTTCCAAATTTCACCCAAAATCCTTTTAGCGGTTTTTGCATTATAGTGGAACAAACATACAAATTTTTACATTTGTATATAATATTTATCTAATGAATATGATGGCATTCAAACTAAAACTCCTTTCAAGTCATTTAACTAAATTAAAATTGTCGAAAATATAGTAACCTGTTTGTTCGTCGGGAAAAATGAAATTATTTCTAAATAAAATTGTTATTTACAAAATTTAAAGTTTAAATGAATGTTTTGAAAACATTTCTATTTGAATTAAATATCGCCTGCCATCATCATCATCGTCATTAAATTAACAGCTTTAGATTTTCATTTTCTTCTATATATATTTTTTATGCGATATTTGTTTAAAGAGTAAACAAAAGAAAATGTGTTTCCTTGCATGCATAATATTCTTCTACTTCTACGTTTCGAGTTGAAATATTTAACAGAAAAATCATTAACATCAAAAATGTCATTAGCATCATCATCAACATCATCATCATCTTCTAAATGCACATCATGGCAAATATTTTGTAAGAAGAATTTAATTGTAAAATGAAAGCGAAGACGAAAACTTAGAAATAAGTTAATTTTTTTCCCTTAAATTAATTGTATTACGACTTTCTAGTCGTTGGGGTAATTAAAATTTGTCTAGAATTGTATAAATTCAAAGCGTTGGGTATATAAGAGTAATAAAGAAGAATGAAAAAAATCAGCATGTGATGCAATATATACATAAGTGCATACATATATATGGTATATGTATATAGTACATATCAAACCTTTGCAGCAATAGAGTCCTAACTCGAAAAACCAAATTTTGTAGTTTATGAGGCAATACCATTTCTTGTGATAGACTTAATGGCCGCATTACTTAAACGATTTTCACAAAACTTAAACAAATTAAAAATATGAATTTACAGAAGTGAACAAGATATTGTGGTTTATTGTCGGTTCAGTTTTTTGAGAACTATACGCTTTTAAAGTTGCTACTAATACATGCATACACACATTTGTTTTTCTCCAACTGGTTTTGCAAAGAAAGTATACGACAACAACAATAAGACATTTTTTTCTCTGTTTGGATGTGGGAAAATTTTAGGAATGGCAAATTAACAAAAGAGAAGATAAATTTAGCTCATTAAAAGGTATTTTGTTTGTTTTTACAATTAATTGTTCTGTTTTTCTTTTAATGTATGCAAATTTATGTAAATCTGCCGTTAAATAATTTTAGTTGTGGCTGTTTTGTATGACAGTTTTTAAAGAAATTTTTCTATAAGAATTTTTTTATAAGCATTAAAAAAAATTGTTTACATCTAGAATACGGTCAATTGTGTCGTCCGTTGAGTATACTAGTGTAGAGTTAATTGCCATATTGTGACTTCTGTTGTGTAAAAACTTTCACAGCGATATTAATTCACGAGAGAAGATTAGAACAGTTTTCTTTTTTCATAGAGTTATTGGCAAATTAAAATAGTAGACTCATTTTCTGTAAAATAAGATTAATTTGAGTTATGACTGTATTACAGCAAAGGCTCGATATATACATAATGGTAATTTACAAAAGAGAATATTTCAGTTAATGTCTTTTGGGTTCATAAATTTTTTTTGATTTCTAAATAAAATTCTTGCGGTAAAGTTTAGTTAAAATATCATAAACAGCGCGGAAAGATATGAAATTCTCATGATTGGCTGTTTCGGTTGCGGTTTCTGAAAACAACTTTCTTGTGTTCTGTTATAGACTTTATTTAATTACTTAACGTAAATTCTTTCTTTTTAGAATAACGTTCGATTTTTTTTTGTAATACTTATGATAAACACACTTAAGTCATTTTTCAATATAACCATATCTTTATGTTGTATTCTAAAGGGAATCAACAATTTTATTATCTATGATTGGCAGTGCTTCAAAGAATGCCACAGTGGGGGAGTTTATTTGTAAAACAATTTGCCATCAACCACAAAGAAAACTTGTTAAGTAATGGTCAAGGAGATTAAGAGATGGTTTGGTTAAAAAGAAATTAAAGCGGAATATCGAAACGTATTAAGATTTTTCTTTTAAATTTTGATAAGCAATTTTTAAAGTGGTAAGAAATTAAAAATAAATATATATTAGATAAAATGCTGTCTTGGAATAAGAAATAGACACAGCTAAATGGAATATATCGTCATTTAAAATCAAAAAGGCCGTAACTGATAAAAATGTCAACATTGACTTTTCCCAATGAAGAATAGACCCAAACCAATAATTAAAAAATGGCCCCAACGATTTGTATGAACAACAACAACACAAACTTAAGGGCCACTTTTTCCTATCTTTTGGGGCCATTTTTTGTATTTTTGGGACCATTTTTGATTTTTGATTTTTAAATTTAAATTAATTTTTTATTTATGAAATATTAAAAACTTCTCCAAACAAATTAGAAAAAATGGCCCCAAAATTCGAGTCGTTGTTTTGGGACCATATTTTATTTTTGGTTTAGGACCATTTTCAAGGAGCCAAGAAACTTTTAGTCGTATATTTTTAAACATAACGATTTTATTAACATAATTTAAATGTGTAATTATGTGATACAAATAGTACTAAATTTCTAAAGTATGTATTTTGCTTCTCGTTTAAATTAAAAAAAAAAAAAATGCAGTTACGAACTTCTGAATTAAAGGTGAATACATCTTTATAAAGCAAAAGAGTACTTATTAAAAAAAGTGCCTTTAAAGAGCTAAGTTTAGAAAACATATTGTAACACATTGTAAAGTATGTATATTTTCTAACAAAGCGTACTAATACTTTTTATAAAAAAAAAATTTTGTAAACAGTGGTATTTAAAACTGAACAATTAAATAAAGTACATTTAATAAGAGCTCCTTTAAGAAAAAAATATCCCTTTAAGATATATTACTTTAATCAATAAAAATTCACAAAAGCCTCTTAGTTGAAAAGAAAAACCTTTTTTAAAAAAATAAAAAAAAAATAATATTATTAAGAAGTACCATTTAAAAGGAACTTGTAAAATATGTACTTATTAGAAGGTATATTTTTGTTAAATCTATCTTTTTAAAGAGAGATTTTTAAAAAATTCTACTGCATATTAATTTTATAAATATTAGAAAAAATAACAAAAGTACCAATTTTGGGTCACATTATATCCCACTATCAAATTTTATCCCAATCCATTACGAGAAATTTTCAAGAGTTCTGTAGTGCGATTCTCTATTCAATTTTAACGTCAATTGAATTGTTAAAAATTTTTAACAGCTAAATTAACGTCGATGTTATTCAGTAAGGATTTTAACAATATCGTTTAGCATTATATTCAATTATAACGTCGAATTTTTCAGTTAACTTAACAGCAATAATTTTTCCATTGTTTATTCTTAAAGTTGTTGTTATTTTGAAATGTTCAAAAAATATATTTTCGAACAAAATAAAAAGAGCGCACTCTCCTGTACACTATTCTGACTAAAAATTTATTGTTTAAATGTATTGATTTTTAACAAAAAATAAAGAGAGCGCCCTCTCTTGTGCACTCTTCTGGGTTAAAATTCATTGTTTTTCAACAAATATGCCACCTGATTGAATTTTTTAACAATGTTGGTTATACTGAGTTACAGAATTGATGCATTGTTACCACAAGCAATAAATTGTGTTGGTAAAATTAACCTAACGCTTATTGTTAAAAGTTACAGAATCGCACTACTGGTACTCTAAAAAAATACCAAAAGTGAAAAAGTACCAAAAGTTAAGAAGTACCTTAAGCACCAGTCTTTTTTCATTTTAGCCTCATAAAGCATTGATAAAATATTGGTACAAAAATATAAAGTACCAAAACGCTGTCTTTTTTACAGCAGAACGTATCGGTATTACCAATTTCAAGGCCGTAGCGATCGTAAAAAGAATATTATTTTTAAGAGAAGTATATTTAAAAGTACATACATAAGTACATTAGAAAAAAATGCCCTTTTACGAAAGTACTTTTTTTGAAAGAGTAATTTTTCAGCCTTAAGAATAACGTTTTAGAAATATATTTAAAAAAAAATTCCTTGCTCAAAAGAACTTTTTTATGAAAAAAAAAAAAAAAATATTATTACCCGGCCCACGATGTCGATCGATCGATCGATAATGCTGAAATTGTAGACGAATAACAACTGATTTATGACCTTCTAATACCCATTTTATTTATTTATTTAGCTCGTATGCCAGTAAACAAATAATAAGTTAAATAAAATCGGTTATTAGTAGAATGCAAGTTAATTTGTACGTCTAGAAATCTAGCGATCGACATCGTTCGATATCGTGGGTCAGGCCGTTAAAGTCCTTTTCAGCAATATGTACATGTATAAGTTTATGTGGTTCTTTCTCTTAAGCGGCAATTATTAGAATCAAACAACAAAAATATGTTGAAAGATAAATTTAAAAAAATAATCGAGATAAACCTTTTACATATTAAGCAATTATAAATGTGTTTTTATATTTTTAAAAAGAGGATGTTTTTATTTCTATTTTCTATTTCATTTATTGCATAAAATATTTTAATAATCTGGGGACTTGATATCTTTTTACTTTTAATTGCAGCCATGGCCAAGAATGTAAACTGATTTTTTTATTTCTTAAATTTTACGTAGTGTTTTACAAAAAGATTGAACAGACCAGACCACAAACAACAAACATCGAAGAGAGTGCCTCTGCATACATAAATTAAATAAAAGGTTTTACATTAAACGCTTCTAAAGATACAAAATATAAAAAGTAAATGGAATAAAAAAAATAAAAGATTATTAAAATAAAATTTAAAAAAATGAAAAATAAAAAGATTTCCATTTCAATGGAAATTTTGTTGAAATGAATGGTTTTTATTTTTGCTATAAATTTTCCAACTAAATAAAATGACTTTATTTTAAGCGCGAACAAATTTAAATTGAAAAGTTAAAGTAAAACAAATAATACTTTTCACATCAGCTTTTCGATTTCCATTTTATTGTATTAAAGTTTAAAGTACGAACATATGTACAAACATACATATGTATGTGCGCAGCTAAAGAACAACATTGAAGTTTATCTTCTAGTGAAATTGAAATTCAATCTTGATTCTCGTTATTGACATTCAACGAGGATTTTCTTCAAATTGCTTGTTAAGAGAGCTATTAAAGTTATTTATTATTAGAAAAAGATTGATTTGAATTTTTATTACATTTTTTTTATTGTAATATATTTTGAATACATACATATATTTTTTTTTGTTATCCTTCGGAGGACGACTCATAGCATATTCGTGGAATTTTTATATCAGTCTAACGAAAAGAGTACGAAAATATAGAACTTCTCACTCATCCGGTTTTTTACAGAAGGATAATAAACTTTTCGATGCGATAAACTCTCACATTAGTGACAAAAAGGAGGCACTGATCTCTTCTAAATAACCGGAACTCTGTTCAATATTTGACGCGAAATGCTGTGAATAAAATTTATAACATATAAAATTGACATGAATCTTTTATGAAATCTAGCAGAAGTAACTTTAAAGAAAGTACCTTTACGTAAAATACGTTTAAACAAAGTATTTGTTTTTTAAGACAAATTGAAAAGAGTACATTTTAAAAAGCACATTTTTAAAAATTTACACCTTGAACAAAATTGTTTGTATAAAAATAATATTGATAAATTTTGAGAAAAGTGGATTACAAACATCAACCCATTTTTCCAATTTTAGGTCCGTTTCTTTACTCAACATTGGGATCCCGCGGGATCCCAACTTCCTAAATCCCAAAATCTTGGGCTAAAAATTTGTTTTTGTGCGCTTCCATACTTTTGTCAATTTTAGTCTCTAATTGAGAGGAATTATAGTTTACGCTCATTTTACCGAACTTTACCAGAAAAGTAAAGAAACAGAGCGTAAATAATTTTGTTCTACTTGAAATACGAACAATGACGCTTCTCGTGAAGGAGACGGACGTAGCGCCATCTTTCTGTCAATATGATGCGACGCTTCTCGTAAATGAGGCAGACATAGCGAAAATACAGGAATTGCCCCCTTCCTCCCCTCCTCGTGCCCCTAGCGGCTTAAAATATACTTTAAAACCTAATCTCATACCTACCAAATATGCATAAAAAATTTCATTAAAATCAGTCGAGCCGTTTCGGAGGAGTTCGATAACAAACATCGTGACATGTGATTTTTATATATTAGAAGAAGATATTTCTCATTTTCTAAAAGTTTAAAGAAGTGGTCTAAATATTTTTAAAATTATAAAATGTGATAAATTAAAAAATTGTGTCATAAAAAGTGTCATTGACTTAAAATAAGAGTAAAAGTAATGTCACGACGGCAACGCAGCCTATAAAAATTCGTATTTTTTTTTTCATTCAAATTCTTTAGGAAACTATCAATCAAATATTTAAAATTTTTGGCTAAAAACCTAAATCCAAATTTATAAAATAGGAAAATTGTTATTGAAGAAGTAAAAACATTGGTAATTAATTAATTAAAACGAAAATTTATAGCTTGAATAATTTCAATATTCTTTTAAAACATTTATTTATTTATTGATGTTTTGTTTAGCAATGCGAAGTTTTCCTACTGATGTCGAGGTAAATCACCAAAGAATCAAATTGCGAGAATATTTCAAAAAATAAATTCTTTTTAAAGAACAAAATATTTATAGATTTTCGAATGAATTAACTCAATTAAACCTTAGTTTCTTCTGTTGCAATAAATCAATCAATCAGGTATGTGATAGAAATCGATTCGATTTGAAATGAAATCGAAGACTTAAATCGAATCAAATACTTTTAGGTGTGATGGAAGTCGGATAGATTTCATTATTCATTCATTGACTCTAAGAAAAACCTACTTTTTACTTTTGTTTACAAAATAAATATATTTTTTTTTTTTTTTTTTTTTTTATAATTTTATTATTTATTGAATCTTTAATTATTAATTAAATTATCAATAAGTTTTTCAAATCTTAAATCTAAAAAATATTAAATATAGGTTTAGCCAATGCTAAACAAAATTTTTAATTTCAACGGTTAATTTTTGTTGTTTTACATCTCTCGTGAACGGCTGAGTAAAAGAGTATCCCTTCTTTTCAGCCGGGTGTGGCCTCTATAATGAAGAATATTGCGCGCGAGTGGATTTGGGTGCAACTCAAGTTTTTTTTATATATTTTTTCACGTGTTTTGAAAAGACTGTCTTCACCAACGGAACGTCTAGATCTTTATGAATTCGATGGTTTCTGACATACCAGGGGGCTGCTGTTATTGTACGTAGGATTTTATTTTGTCGCCTTTGAATTCTTTCGACATTCGATGCTGAGGCAGTGCCCGATAATTGGATTCCATAGGCCCATATTGGTTTCAGGATCGCGTTGTATAACAAAAGTTTACAGTCTAGGCTTAGTATAGAATTTCTTCCAATAAGCCAATTCATTTGGGCTGCTTTTAATTTCATTTGTATTAACTTTGCGTCTATATGCGATTTCCATGTTAAACGACGATCAAGATGAACGCCTAGATATTTGACAACAGTGTGTTGCTGTATGGTCTCGGTGTTAATTTTTTTATAGGCGGGCATGTTTCCTTGCACAACGTAAAAGTTACGTGCACACATTTCTGCTCGTTAACTTTAATACGCCATTGTTTGAGCCAATTTTGCAATTTGGATATATACCCTTGTAAATTGCGGGAAGCTTCTACAGGATTTTCGTGAACGCTTAGAAAAGCTGTATCGTCAGCAAATGTTGACGTGTGAATGTTACTGCTTAACGGTAAGTCAGAGGCATATATTAAATAAAGTAATGGACCGAAGATACTGCCTTGGGGAACTCCGGCTTCGATCGACTGCGGTGGGCTTAAAAAATTGCCTTCCCTAACTACAAATTTTCGTTCAATTAGGTAGCTTATTAAAAGCCTAACAATGTTTGCGGGTAGATTTTGTGTTAATTTATGTATAAGACCTTCGTGCCATACTTTATCGAAAGCTTGAGAAACATCTATAAAGAGCGCAGAGCAATATTTCTTCTTTTCGAAAGTGTCTCTGATAACATTCACAAGTCTGTGAGTTTGTTCAATTGTGCTGTGTTGTCTGCGAAAACCGAATTGATGATCTGGAATGCATCCACTTCTAGTCACTATAGGCATCAGCTAGCTCATATACAGCTTTTCAAATAGTTTTGAAATGTTGGGCAATAAACTAATAGGCCGATAGGATTCAACCTTCGTATGATCCTTGCCGGGCTTTGGTATCATAATAATCATCGAAACCTTCCATTCTGCAGGATAGTATTGCAGCCGTAGAATACTATTAAAAATGAATAGTATAATTCTTTTTGCAATATAAGGCAGTTGTTGAAGCATTTTGTTGCTTATTTTGTCGACATCTGGGGATTTTTTGGTGTTAAAATGGCCTTTTCAATCTCCACAATGCTAAATCTTAGTGATATTTCTGGTAAAGAGACGACTGGTGGCAGTTCAACAATATCAGCAGAAATATTCGGGGTAAATACTTTTTCTAGGTGCTTAACAAATAGATCACCTTTTTCAGCATCAGTTCTTGATATTTGACGCTAAATTATTAATTTTTTAGCAGTTTTAAAATTTTATATAACGCTGTTGCAGGAATCAATGTATTTGCATTAATATTTTTATGTGACCTCCGCTGGAATATTCTTGCTAATTTTTATTTTTATTTTTCCAAATTTTGACTTTCTTGCATTTGCTCTCAAATCTTTTAAATTTAAGCAAGTTTTAGCAAATTTTCACCATTTTGGCCATTTTCAATGCCTTTTTGTCATTTCTTAAAGTTTTGGCAATTTTTAATAAAAATTGTTCGCCATATTCGTATTTTTATATTTCTTAAAGTTTTAGCGATAATTTTGCACTTTTTCGCAATGTGCTTAATTTTTGCAAAGTTTTTGACATTCTTATATCTTAAGGCACCTTTAATCAAACATAAACCAAAATTTTAGCAGGTTTTTGCACTTTCTTAAATTTTGCCGATTTTTTCCGAAAGAGCAAATTATAATCGGTTTTAAGACTTACATTGAATATGGGGGGGTTCTTGCGAATTTTTTGAATTTTCGCGATAGAACTAATTTTGTCCGATGCAAAAAATTTCAAATTTTTTTGTTGCAAATCATAAAGAATATAGCTATGGGGCTATATCATTACCATTCTTAAAATCACAATTATCACAATTTATTGCAGACAAAAAACATATAATTAAAAAAGTTTTTAAATCGGCAGCCATACTACGCTTGATTTGAAATAGTTTAAAATATTCATCCATCACACCCTTTTTATTGAAGTTTTCATAGAACAAAATGAAAATTGAAATCGAATTCGATTTGAAGAAAAAAAGATATGAAAACGATATTGAAGTGAGCATCACAACTTTATACGTTTTTGTATCGATTTAAATTCGAAAACGATTTTCTTCACATACCTGAATAGCTTATATTTTCAACTTGGTACGCAACAAATTGAGAAAATCACAATACATAATAATGTTGAATTAATATTGAATTTTATCGCGGGCCTTGAGGCGACCGAATCAAGAAATTTTTAAAATTTTTAAAGACTTAACTTTTGTTTTTAAAACGAAAAAACCTGACGACGAAAAAACCTAACACTAAGTTTGTTTCTTGAGTCTTTTGTTTTTTTAAGTATTTAAATCGCCCAATGTATGTTAACCCCTAAAGTATGCTATTGATTTTGATTTCATTAACATACAGTATTGCCAGAATAGCAACGGAGTTATTAAACAAAACGTAATAATACAATTGCATAAGTTGATAAAAAATGCTATATTTCAGAGCTTTACCGCAGCAGTCCCCGAGTGCCACATGTCATTTTTTTTTGTATTCAGTGTGTTCTAATTTAATTTCCTTTTAAGAATATTTAAAATAAATTTCTTGATATTTATATTAAATACTTTTCCAATTTTGTGTTCTTTAATTGCTTTAATTTTCTACTTTAATTATTTTAAAATTTTTTGTGAATTAATAATAATCATACGCCCTGCACTGCGTGCTGCGTGCTGCGAACTAAGAAATTAAGAAAATACTTTTTCTATTTGAAGGCAATTTAATTTCTATTTGATTGCTTGCTGTATGTCAATTTTATATCTTATTGATGTTTTTATAGAGTTTTTTTTGTCATAAATTTATGTCTGTTTCATTTTTATTTTCTGATTGTTTGTACGATTTAGGTGTACGTCGTTGGCATGTATTTAGAATGTGTGTGCATGTCTTTCGTTAAGGAATTTTATGTTTTTTTTTTTTTTTTGTTTTAGCCGATACGTTTCACTAGACAATCATACGCAGTTGAAATAACTAAAATCGATTATATCTAAACTGTTTTGAAAGTGTATGTGAACGTTTGTATGTATATGTATAGATCACAACAGAGGGAATATAGAAAATAGCCCCAATATTTATAAAAGTATTTGCAATTGAGTTTAGTAATTTCGGTGCGTGTGGTTATTTGTTTGTAATTTGTATTGATTTGCGGTTAAATGATTATGGCCGTTATCATCATTATGAAAGGGAAAATTTTGTGAAAAAAATTCGCTTTAATTAGAAAATTAATACCAGAGGAATACAGTACAACTTCGACAGTCCGGACATGCGCCAGTCCGGTCACTCCAATAATTCGAAAGCTTCTACATTTCGGACAACTTAAAATTTTTACCTCTACAATCCGGAAAAATTTTTTTTATGCAAAAAAAAATTTAAATTCCAGTGGTTTCCCGTTTTTAGCTCGCATCATTTGTTATTCATACTTTTATTTACATTTTGCACTATCATTACTTCAGTTTCGATTCATTCTTTCGCAAGCGTGTTGTCTAATTTCATACCAAGTGCCATGTCTTTAAATAATAAACGCAAACATAAAACACTAACTTTAAAGGAAAAGTGTAATATTTTACAAAGACTTGATGAGGGAAAAACTATTAGGCAGGTTGCCGAAAAATTAAATGTTCCTAAATCAACGATTTGGGGCATTAAAAAAATAAGGAGAAGATAAAACAATTTATTTCGAACACCTATAATGGACCCGGTAGCATTTGAACGAAAATAATGTAATAAACTATTTTCATAATATAATTTTTTTTTCAATTCACTTAGATTATTTTAATAATTTTCATTTCATTTCATTTCATTTATTCATTCGTAATACATATAGCCTTAGGCCAATTTAATTCGTATTACATGTGATTATTATATCTATGAGTATATATTTAACCATAAAAGTAAAACAGTACACGTTCTAACATCCCGGCGACTCCCTCATCACCATAAAAAAAGACGTAAAAAATTAAATAATAGGTGAAATTTTCACTACTATAGTCCGGACAACTAGATAATCCGAACGTGCCTAAAACTATATGTGTCCGGACTGTCGAAGTTGTACTGTATTTATCTTTTCCTCTTTATTAAACAAAATATTATTAGTATTACTTTCTCTATACCTTTGGGAATGCTTATTTTACTAAATTTATCTTTAATTTACATTTACTCTAGATACGCTGTATATTGATATTTGCTTGTACACTATTTTTCACACAACAACAATTTGGTATAAATTTCGAGAGGAGCAGGCGATACAGCTGTGCTATTAGCACTAGGAATTAAAACTTCGTCTGCTATAAACTACACTAAAAAATATTAACTAAAATTTTGAAAATTTTACTAAAGTTGAGTACAAATTGGGTGTAGTATGGCGCCAATGCCGCTTTTTGCAGAAAGTCTGTAAAATTTTCCTTAATGATAGGAAATACAAATTTCATCCTTTAACAAGAAATTTTTACTAAAAACTAGAAAAATATTTATTAAAAACATGTTCACTTGTTCGGATAAAAGAAAATTAGTAAAAATTTCAGCCTTGTTTTACCTTCTTCTGAACCGGCCATCTGCTACAACGAAGCTTTTGTATGTCATCAAAGCGGTAGAACGTCCAGAATGCTTATTTACAACATGTAGTTGTATTAACTGCAATCATGAAAACATTTGTATAAAACTTCGGTTTCGTAGATAGGCACTCTAACCACCTCACAACTAAGTACTAAATTCGTAAGTTATGAAGTAAAAACAATTTAAAAATTATTTTCTTTAAATTTTGTAAAAATTTCCAATATAAGAAAATATTATGAACTTTAATTGAGGATACTCGTTTTCCGTGTTTCAATTCATATTGAAATTTTTATGAACTATTCAGGACTAAGTCATTTCCTAAATAATTTTATTTGCATGATAAAATGTACTTAAATTTATTAAAAACATTCTAACTTTTAGAAAATGTGCACTCAAATTAAATAAAAAAAAAATCACTGTTGATATTAAATAAAAAAAATCTAATACGGGATTTACACGATGACTTTTGCCCTACATTTTTCTTGAATTCTCTTTTATGTTGCTACCCCTTTGATCGCCTTTGTACCCGGTTCGTCAATAAACTCTAGAAAAGTCATCGTGTGAATCCCGTATAAGAAAACAAAAAGTACCAAATGTACTAAAGAGTCTCGTTTCTACAAATTAAAAAGTACTCTATATGTTAACATGGGTAGTAGGATATCCGTCTACCAAATTCTATCCAAATTCATTAAGCCGTTTTCGATTTATAGTGGAACAAACAAAAATTTACTACTATTTTTTTACATTCACTGAGAACTGATAGTGGGAATAACTTCTCACGCGACATTCACGATAGAATTTTCCCCGTTCATTTCTTATTCATAATAGACCCCTATTATTAATTATTCGCTGTAAAGTCTATTAAATTTAATTAAATCATTATTTGATATCAAACTGTAAGATTTCTGATAATCATAAAAATATAATGCAATAATTTAACATTTTTCCACATTTATTTAATTTATTAAAAAGTGTTTATTTGTTTTTAATTTCTTTATCAAAATTTGTTGTGAAAGGTTTACATAATGAAAATTAATTTAAAATTACGTTAAATTTTATTTACAATATGCTGCCATATGTTTTCAATATGGATGGGGGAAACCTACAATCAATATTTTTATGTTTTGCTTTCCAAATGTATGTAAATCTGTGTCTGTGTGTTTGTATACGAAACCTCCAACACACAGATTTAGTGTTTATAAGCCCAGCGAACATTTTTCGACGTGTTTCAAAATGTTTCGTGTTATATTCAGAACACTTACCAAATTTTATAGAAGTGATTGAAAAAAAATATCATTGAAAAATATTGAATAATACTTGGCTTTTTGCGGTCTCTGGAAGCTAATAAAATAAAACTTGAAAAAAAAAACAATAGATCAGAATAAACGACATGGTGACAGAGAGATTTATTGTGATCTATTTGGAACTGATATAATTCTCGAATGACAATTTCTATAATCGTGCTCAACAGTTGACATGATGATAATGGGAATAACAACGTTGTCCTGTTCTGACAAAAGCAGCTTTCTTTTCTCCTACAGTGTATCGGTTGCAAACTAAATTGTATTAAAAAAACTTTTACTTCTTCTCGGCCGTAAATGTTCACTGGGATCGAAGAAAAATCACTTTCATCAAATAGCTTCAACTTTTACCATTATTTAGCATTTGCTTTTCAAAGCTCTTGGTGTCCGTCCGTCTTTCTACCTTTTTTTTCTATGATAAGAGTAGTATTTTTGTGCATGTGTCGAAATATTTTATTACGTTTTTATTGTTTTTTATCTAATCAAAAACCTGGTGCTAAAAGTTAAATTTGTTTTATAAATCGTTTCACAAAAAAAAAGAAAATATTTATGCCATGTGTTAGATTATGTATGTATGTATGCATGTATGTATGTATGTTTGTGTGTACATTTAAGGTTTTGTAGACTTTCGCTTATAAACACAGTACGAATAAAAAGGATTTGTTCAAATATTTTATGTTTTCAATTTTTGAAAACTCAAGTTTGTGTTGTACGAATATTTTTTGAGATGACTGTGTTGCCAGTGAAACACGTGTCGTTGGGTGGGTGTAATTATTACAGTTAAAAAGAAGAATTATAGTTATTCTTTATATACATACAAATGAGCCTAAAGTTGACTGTAACATCCTCATAATAGACGAACTAGGAGTGCACAGTGAACCGCTTGCTATAAACGATACAAGATTAATATTATAAGGAAATACGAATGAAGTGTGCATGTATAGTAATACATATCGCACCCTAAATACAAAAGGGTCACAACTCAAAATAATAAAATTTTCAGGAAAGACAAAAAACTGTTTTCGTGCAGAAGCAACACACTTAACATAAAAATAGACATAACTGTATTTTTCCAGTTAAAGAAGATACTGATGTGAAAGAAATTTTTGCAGTAGTTAGAGATGTGTACTCTGAATTAATTTATGGAAAAAAGTCAGTTTTGGAAAATTTCGAGTTGTGACCCTTTTGTATTTAGGGTGCGATATATATAAAACTTTTTAAGTGTTCGCGATTAAGTCAATAGACAATTAATATATTTTTACTAATTTTAACAATTTTTTTCAGTAATAGAAAGTAACATAGGAAAAATTTTGACGTGGTAGGACGAAGGGTATGAGCACCCCCAACACAAAGTAATTATAAATACATATTCACAAATTCGAGAAACTAAAACAGTTATAGCACTAAAATTTAAAATGGATTACCCCTAAAATATAATAAGTTTTCTGGGAAATATTGAAGCGATAGGAGTGAGGAAACTGATAGCCTCTATACAAAGAAAAACTCCAGGAAAAAACCTAATATGTCAATTTGGAAAAATAAATGGCGCAATCTCTACTTTAAGGTTCTGTATAAAATTCACACGGGCGAAGCTGGTCGGATCAGCAAGTATATATACATATATTGTGCATCATTACCTTAATTTAGAAACGCTCTAATTATTTTTGTGTTTGAATCGCGTATTTATCGTATTTCAATTGCACACCTTCTAAGTTATTGAAGGAGAAAAAAAAACGTGTTTTGAAAAAAATGACTTAGGGCCCTTCTATATTAGGGTAACGATATGTATATAAAATGCACTAAATTGAAGAATAAAATTTGTTGCACTTTTTATTAAAAATTACATTAAAACTTTTTTTTAAACTAAAATTTTACGTATTTTATTAAGTTTTTCCTTCCTCTATAAATATAGTAAAAATCGAGATACGCCTTTTTTAAATTAAGCCATCGATTTTTATATTCATACTCATAACATAGACCATATATACTATATATACTAGATGATTGTCCGGCTTCGCCCGGAAGCTTTTTTCTTATATGGAGGAACTATTCTCCCCACTCATCAACCCATTTTACCAATTTTGATAGGCGGACGTAGCACGATCTATCCTTCAACAACATAAATAATATTGTTCTTCTTGAAATACGAACGATGACGCTTCTCGTGAATGAGGCAGACATTGCGACATCTGTCATTCAACAACAAAAATAATTTTGTTCTGTTTGAAATATGAATTGGTTAATAGTTTAGTAAACACAGGAATTGCCCCCTCGTGCCCCTAGCGTTTTAAAATATACTTTAAAACCTAACCTCATACCTACCAAATATGCATAAAAAATTTCATTAAAATCGGTCGAGCCATTTCGGAGGAGTTCGAGAACAAACATCGTGACACAGATTTTTATTTATTTTGGTGTTTATGAAAAACAATTAACGACAATAGAAAACTTGGGATTTTTCCGACGAAAATTCCGGATATACCAAATTTTTTTTGGTAATATTTCACTTGTAATGAATATCGATGGCTTAATATAGAAAGGTCGTATCTCGTTTATTCTTTTTTTTAAATCGGTTTTTTTACATGTTCTGTTCTCCTGTTTTTTAGAATATGTAGAAGTTACTCGACCGTGCACAGGAAGTAACGAAGAAGTTTATCGGCGAAAGTAGGGTAGCCAACTCTATTAACTCACTGTAGCATCGTCGCAATGTAGGGTGTGTTTCATTAGTCTATCGTTAGTACAACGGTATGTGATTTAATGAAATCAGGCAACCCGAAATTTTTTACGTACAACATGCTCTACATTAAGAGCACATCCGTTTCCGGTCGATATGCCAGTGAATCACAATACGAATTGCAGAGAAAATACACACTTTAGCGGAACCTTTCGTATGTGTAATAAACTCCCCGCAAAGGTCTTTTCAGTCACCTTCAGTATGGTAAATTTGAAATCGAATGACCACAAACACTACTCCTTCTTCCTTCCTCCCACAATCAATTTTTCAAGCTAAACGTGTCAAGTTCAATATGTTTTCAAGACAAATTAATTAAAAAAAATAATACTTTCTACAATTAAAGTTAATTAAAAATTTTTATGAGAAATAAATTTCTATAAATTACTTAAAAATTTGGTGGCACGAAATAAGCCCCAATGAAATAAGCCCCAAATCGAAAAATGAAATAAGCCCCAAAAAATTTTCAAATTTTTTGTTTGGGGTTTATTTCTTTTTTTTTTTGGGCTTATTTCATTTTTTAAAAATTTGGGGCTTATTTCATAAAATTTTTTGGGGCTTATTTCATTTTATTTGGGGCTTATTTCATATCCGTAAAATAGATCTAAAATCCTTGCGCCCGGCTGTAGGCCGGTTATGCAGAGAATGCTTGGAACGCGAAGCCGGTGTTCGATATACCATAAAGGATAAATACCTTGCGCCCGGCCGTAGGCCGGTTATGCAGAGAATGCTTGGAACGCGAAGCCGGTGTTCGATATAATTTAGAGGATAAAATTCTTGCATTTTATGATTTCTTCTTAAGCTTACATCATAAAGTTAACAAATTTGGGGCTTATTTCATTTTTTTTGGGGTTTATTTCATTTTTTAAAATTTGGGGATTATTTCATAAAATTTTTTGGGGCTTATTTCGTAAATTTTGTTTGGGGCTTATTTCATTTTTCGATTTGGGGCTTATTTCATTGGGGCTTATTTCGTGGTGCCAAAAATTTTAGTAAAATTTTCTTAAGCATTCAATATGAAAAAAACACTTCATATATTTTTAATTAACTATCGTCATCTTTTTTATTATTCAAGTTAAAAAAAAAAACAATTATAGAACTTTAATATAATTTTTTTTTTAAAAACGTTAAGGTACGGTCACATTGGGGAAACATTTGCTTCAAATATGTTGGTTCGTGGTGTTTAACAAAAATTTAGGTAAATAAATACACAACTTGTTTTGTGGTCACACTACGCATATTTATTTTCCCATTTTGTTTGTTGAAACAGGTGTCAAAGAACGGCAGGTGCTAACATGAGAAAACATATTTTCCCGGTGGTCACACTTGAACAAATATTTTCCTTACAAAAAACTATCAAAAAAACATAAATTTGTTTTTTAACAAACATTTCGTTGCTAATGATTAGTTTCTGCAGTTGGGCAACCAAAAAGTAATATTAACAAAATATTTTTGCAAATTGCACAAAAACTATTACTTTTACGCTTATTCCATATTTCGTCGTCAATTTTGAGCCAACACCGATTTGTACATTCCAACACAAATGAATAAGAAATTTTTTTGCCAAGCGTGATTTTTCGCGTTTTTAACATTTATTTTTATTTTAACAGCTTTGCGATTTCTGATTAATTTATGTGCAAGTTTGTGTGTTTGTAATTTTTTCGTTAACAAGCTTTGCAAATTTTTGCCATATTCTAGATTTAGGAAGAATTGTTTTGCATTCTTTAAGGCTTTAGCGTTTATTTTTTTTTAATATTATGACTTTATTGATATTTAATAATTTTTCGCAAGTTGTCGTTTTTTCGCGAAATTTGCAATTCTGCCAAACTTCTTGCGTTTTTTTTAAATTTTTTTGTTATTTTTAATTTTGGCTTTTTAAAAATATTGCAATTTATAGAGATTTTTCGCTTTTCTCGCAGCATGAAGCAACATAATTTTTGAAAGTTTTTATCAGCCAGCATAAGTAGTAGTTTTAGAGAATCTCGAGGCATGTCGAACAAAGCAGTCAAAAATAAATCAGCCGTAAAAATCTTTTTTTGAAGCATTTTGTCTAATGGTAGATATTTTTATTTGACTCTGTTTGTTCTTACAAAAATTTTGTAAGATCTAATATTGTTTTCCCAAAATAAATCGAAATATTTGGCTTTTAGTGGTCACATTAGACACATTTTTATTTGGCAGCAAATAATTTTGTTTGCCATTACACAGCTGTTTTGCTGTTTGCCTCTAATAAATATTTTATAGTCAGACTGCGATAAGGAAATATTTGAAATTTTTCGTCAAATGTTTCCCCAATGTGACCATAACTTAACACACATTAAAGAATTTGATGTTGTTTTTCCAAAAATGTAACGCAACTCTCTATTGAAAATAAATTAGCACAACAATCCCTTCCTATCAAAAACGAAGAAAAAAGACTTTGACACTTTCCATATATTTAACTCGACTTGAGATAAGTTTCCAACAATACAAAATATTTTGCTTTAATCCAATTTACCAAAAAAAAAATCTCAGAAAAATGCAAATTACATACATAAATATTAAAATACTTTAAAAAAAAATTCTTAACAAATATTGTTTGCATGTATTAAGGAGTGATATTTTTACTACATTCTAAAGCATACTTTAAGGGTGTTGGGTAATTGCATTACTAATGAGCATCACAAATTTGTTGAAAATCTTTATCATAATTTTTCTATGGCTTTTCTCTGCTTTATTTTTATTGTGTTTTTTTTTTATTGTTTGTTTACAACAAGTCGCAAAAAATGTAATAAACAAACCAGTGTTGTGGTATGCTAATATTAGATGTGACGGATCGGAAAAATATTTCCATCTCGAAGACTCTTAGGGCAAACAGACATTGTAATATATTTCTAATTAAATAGATTTTTCTTCTCTTCTTTTTTGATAATATTTTTAAGCTATATGTGTGTATGTAGTATATATCTGATAGATCGGTTATTGAAAATATATAAGGAATTGTTGGCCAGTTAATTTCAACTTTGGTCAAACCGATATAATTAAGCCGATTCAATAATTTTGAATGAAATGGAATTTTTCTATATAATAAATCGGTGTAACATCTGTAAGGTCCGTTAGGTCTCGGTGATCTTTGGAAAATTTATTGCCTCGTCAGCTTCAACTACATATTTTTAATACAATAAATTGTTTTGTCTTTTTTATGAGATTACTGTCAAGCTAATTTGTAAAATTATCTCTTATATATTTTATACAATAAATTTATAATTTTTACAAAAAATTTAATTTGAAAATCACATTTAAAAGCACTGAAGCGCAATTTGCACACAAAACATTTAATTTCACTAATACTATAATAATATGTTGTGACAGAATTATCTATATATCGGTCCTTTATTGCAACATAGTCATATCTCAAAAAACAAAATTTTTCAGTTGCTGACGGAAAAGAGTTTCTCAATACCTTCTTTATTTGTAAAAAATTTTTCATATACATATCTCTATCTAAAATCAAGTTATAACCACTTACATACTTAAGCCGTCCATATAAATGATTACGTTTTGAAAACTTTAAATGCATTTTGCCATGTTTGAGATTTTTTGAGATATGGCTACGTTGCAATAAATGAGCGATATGTATGTATAAGGTTTTTCAATAGGGATGATATGATTTTGAAGTGACGTTTCGGCCATTTGTATTATGTCATGATCTGTCATTTGTTTTTCATTGTATTCAGTAGTGTTTACAATTTCATCATGGAGAGATCTACGCAAGAACAACATTGCTAATTTTGCCTTGGAACAACTTGAAAACGATAACGATTTTTTTAAGAAAATAATCTTCTCCGATAAGGTTCACTTTCATCTGAGTGGTGCGGTAAATAAACAAAACTGTGGTGTGATTTTTGGTCTGGTGGCATCATCGGTCCGTACTTATTTCGAAATGAAGCTGGTAACATCGTTAATGTCAATAGAGCGCTGTATAGATCGATGATAGCCAACTTTTAAGCTATTGCATAGCTTCTATCGCGGGCTTTGAGGCGACCGAATCAAGAAATTTTAAAACGTTTGTTTCTTAAGTCTTTTGTTTTTGAAACGAAAAAACCTGTCATTTGTTTTTGAAACGAAAAAACCTGACACTAAATTTGTTTCTTAAGCCTTTTGTTTTTTGAAGTGAAAACATCTATTTTGTATAGTCTATGTATGATGACTAGACAGTGTTGCCTCTTTGGAAATTTTTTTAATTTCCAGTGTTGCCACTTTTCCCGGGAAATTTTTCGGGAATTTTGAAGGCATTTTTGGTCAAGTTTTTGGGAATTCCCGTCCAGTTTTGCCACTTTTTGGGACAATTTCAGGGATTTGTAGAGGATTTTTGTCAAAATTTTTGGGAATTCCCGAAGGTGGTTTGTGTCTTTGCTAAGATATGTGTTTTTGCTAAGACCTTGTGTCTCAACTAAACACAAGTGTTCTCTTGGCTATGTGTTTCTAAACTAGCAAGTGTCGTCGAATAAGCAGATATACATATCTATATAAGTATGTATGTACATATATAAAAGAAAGCCGTGTTAGTTACACTATTTATAACTCAAGAACGGCTGAACTGATTTGGCAGAAAATTGGTGGGCAGGTAGCTTAGAACCAGTAGAAGGACAAAAGATACAAAGGTAAGGCAGTTTTTACCTGGGGGACTAGGGTGCCCCTTCTATGTATGGGGCACTTCCAGTATACATAGAAAGCTGAAATTTAAATTGCATAAGTTGATAAAAAATGCTATGCAATAGCTTTACCGCGCCATTCGCCGAGTGCCACACGAAATTGGAAGAAGTTGATCTTGACAACTTTTGGTTCCAACAAGACGGGGCTACGTGCCACACAGCAAATGCAACAATTGAATTAGTGCGAGAAAAGTTTGGAGATTCGATTATTTCAAGAATAATATTGAATGGCCCCCAAGAAGTTGTGATTTAACACCATTAGACTATTTCTTGTGGGGTTATTTGAAGTCATTGGTCTTTCGAAATAAACCAGACTCTGTTCAAGCTTTATTGAACGTGCCATTCATGACATACAACGACTTGATTTAGTGGAAAAAGTGCTTTAAAATTGGTTTCATCGAATTCGTTCCTGCAGAAGAAATGGTGGAAGCCATTTGAATGACGTTTTATTTAGAACTTAATTGTATCGATTGTACTTCACATTTAATAAAAAACTTTTGAATTTCCCTAAAAAGTGTTTTTTTTTTTAAAGAAATCATATCACTCTTATTGGAAAACCTTTTACATACTATGTACATGTGTACAAACGGATTTTTTTTTTTAAATCGAATTTTAGGTCTGAAAACGGGTGAAATCGGTACATCTCGATTACGCAAAAATAAGTGAATAGGTGTGCGATACTTTATGATTTTTTTTTCATTTGAAATGAATAAAACTAGCAGAACACGAGTTTGGTACTTTTTAAACCGACTATAAAATAAGGAAGGAGGTTATAAATTCAAAGGGTGATTTTTTTAATGCTTGAACCTCCACAATTCAATCTATTGATTTTCCAAAATTTGTTTTTTTTAATACATATATAAAAAAATTAAAAAAAAATGTTTGTATCAGTGCATGTATGTAAGTTTGTCGGTTATAGACTCCGAAACCATGCAATCGATCTGCTTCAAAAATCTATTATTAGAAATACTGAATTATTTCCATTCGGTCCATTCCTGAAGCCGGTTTTCGAATTTTGCCATTAAAATGTTTTTTTCTTTTTTTTTTTGTCAAAAATATTATCTGCGCAATTAAACCATAGAATGTCTTGAAATTCAGTGTGAGTTACTCCAAAAATAAAACTTATAGGAAATTTTAGCGTGGACAGGACGGGCGATCCACAAAGACGTCGTACAGTGCGTACAGAAGAAGTAATTGCTGCTGTAGAGCGTAGCGTAGTGGAAGACCCATCGTGTACAGGAATTGGACATGTGTCCATTTTTATGGAAATGATCTGCGTTTGCATGCTTACAACATCCAACTCGTGCTAGAAATGAAGCTACACGATCACCTATTAAGGCATAGATTCAATGAATGGGCCCAAAACAAGATTTCCATTGATCCCAATTCCCATAAGCGAAATTTGTTTAGCGATGAAGATCACTTTTGTTTGAATGAATACGTCAATAAACAGAACAGCCGTATTTATTTGGTGCGATAGTAATCCTCAAGTGTATATTGAGACACCGTTGTTCCATCCAGAAAAACTCAAGTTTTTGTTTGGTGTGCTTTTTGGGCTGGCGGAATCATTGGCCCGTACTTCTTTAAAAACGATGGTGGTCAGAATGTTACAGTCAATGGTGACCGCTATAGAGCCATGATTACTGAATTTTTTTGTTCATCAATTAAACAACTATCATGTGCAGGAGTTGCGGTTTCAACAAGACGGCGCAACGTGCCATAATTGATTTCTTGAAGAAAGCGTTTGGTAACCGCATAGTTTCACGTTTCGGACCCGTGAATTGACCTCCAAGATCGTGCGATTAAACGTCGCTAGACTATTTTCTTTGGGGATATGTGAAGTCGCTAGTCTACGCCGATAGGCCTGAAACGATGGAGCACTTGGAGAACAACATTCGCCGTGTTATTAGAAAAAAGTCAACGAAAATTGGACCTCCAGATTAGACTACATCCGAGGTAGCCGTGGCAGTCATATGTCAGAAGTCATAATAAAGTAAATTTCATGTCTATTTCTTAAAATTAATCTTTGTTTTATCCCATTTCAAAACTCTATAAGTCTATAAAAAAAACACCCTTTATATATTATTTTTATTTAACGAAACCAAAGGGTAGCGAAGCACACCGGGTAAAGCTACTAATGAATATAAATAAATATAATAGCCAAATATTATTTACAAACATTTTTAAAATACGCCTGAAAGACGACTCTGCACATTTTGCTAAATAAAATGCGCTTTTAAATAATTTCATTTCGTTATTTCGACGCCATTCTAATGAGGTATGGGGACATAAAAATAAAAATATAACCAAAGATGATACAGATACTTTTCTAGGAGCTAAACAAAGAGAAATGATGGCAAAGAGAATATTGCGAATAATAATTACGTTGAGTATAAAAGTCGTTAGATGAAAGGGATTAATGACAATGACAAAGAGTATGAAGACACTTCTAATGAAATGTGCAACAACGAGTGTTTGATATTAAAACCACCCATTGCTTTGTTTACTTGTGTTTATTTGCTAAATAAATTATATAAAAAATCGCACACACACAAACAAGCACACGCACACATCCACTTAAATTCACTTCAGATTTTTCGCTAACGCAATGACTCTATAGAAAAATGTAGCTTGTATGGATGTGTTTATATATAATAACCTGTTTAACTGTTGTTGCTATAATTTAATTTGGGATTAGTGCTGGCAAAGTATTGAGTAGTGGGTACCGAGTATCGAGTATTTGCCCTTTTTTTTGGATACTCAATACTCAAAAGTAGTTACTCGATACTTTCAGAGTTGTATTTTTAAGCAGTTGAGTGGCTAAAATAGTGTATAAAAACACATCACTGTACAAAATTAAACCAACCATGATAAATTACATTTTAAATGTACTTAAAAATGTATATTAGTTAAATATGTATATATACATACATGTAAATATTATAATTTAATTTTTACATACATACACAATGTATTACACATGCAGGCACATATGTATGTTCATGCATTTGTAAATATTTTCAATTCTTTAAACAAATCAAAACATTAATTTTCCAATGAACCCTTATATGCGTAACAAAATTTTTTTTGATAACAATTAAATTATTTCTTAGGTTGTTAACGTTGAATTAAAAGTTAGCTTTACATTTATTTTTGATTTAATAATACAGACATACACAACCAATAATAGTTGTAGATTTTTTATTTTTTATTTTTGAAGAAACTACTTCAATATGCAGATAAAAACTCTGCGTTACAAATTCAAAAAATCCGTTAAAAGTATCGAGTAGTATTGAGTACCCAAATGAAAAGTATCGAATATTATTGAGTAATGAAAAGTAGTAGAATTTGCCAGCACTATTTGGGATGTGTGACTGAGGCAGTGTGTGCGTATTAAACAAACATGAGTTTCTAGTTTTACTTCCTCTTTATTGTTGTTCATATTTATGCTAATAGTGAATGTTTAATTTATTGAATAGACAGAAACTTTTACATTTTAATTAAACACACATACACACATATAAAAAACATTAAAAATTACGAAAATATTTTTAAAAATTGAAAGAAAGTAAGTAAGAAATATTTCTGTGGCAATAAGGAGTTGTAAAAGAATTAAGTCTTCTTCTAATCTCTCTACCCTTATCCCTTTCTCACTAGTTCTGACACACTGCATGGCATGGGTGGTGATAACTGGTCCTTTAAAAATATGTTTCTCCGGAACCTAATTAAGTCTATATGTCCACGTATTTACCTCTTTTAACATTTAGTTGATCTGCTATAGATGTACTATCTTTTTAAAATTTAATTGTTTTCTTATTGATTTAACTGTCAACACAAATTCTAATTTAAAGATTTAAAAAAAATATCCAATAATAATTGTTAACAATATGTCGATTGCATTCAATACATCTCAATTCCAACAGACATATTGACAATAATCGCATTCAGTTGGCATTGGCAACATAAACTTCCCCATCACTACTGTTAAGCACGAGGACAATTTGTAATGAAATTTGATAGAATGTATTACATATGGACATATATCCACACACACATACATACACATACATATACGTACATACATACATATATACAATGAAACGTTACCATGTAGAAGAATTTTGAAATGAGGAATAATAATTTAAAGGATTGTGGGCTTTACAGCTTGTCCAAAAATAATATAATCGTATAGAGTGTGAGAAGTTCAACGAAACACATAATTTGCGTATTCAATGGCATCGTGGCAATATCTTTATATGAATATAATGCTTCTCAAGAAAGAAAAAATATGCGATCATTTTGAGTGACAATTAAATTTAAGGGCGTTCTCATTTATGTATTCGCATTTTAAATCGGATGTCTTTGCTATCTTTTCCTACTTTCCTACTATTTTTAATTAAAGGGCTCCATGAAACATAGTCCCGAACTGAAAAATTACCGCGAAAACCAAAAATTAGGAAAAATGGCCCCATAATAAATTTTTTGCTGTTTTCAATGTAAAATTTTTTTTCCTACTTGACAAAAAAAAAAATTGGCATGAAAAATGGCCTCAAACTGAAATATTGCTCCAACACTTTTAAACTGAAAAGAACGAAACATAATTGTGTGACCTTTATTCCTATTTTGGGGCTAAATTTCCCTATTTTGGATAAAATTTTCTTATTGTGGGTCCATTTTCAATTTCATAAAAAATTTAAAAGTGACCTCAAAAAATAGTAAAAGAAAATATACATACTTCAAAAAACTCTTTTTAGCAAAAAGTACCTTTTAAGAAAATAATTAAAAAGTTGCGAAGTTACTCGAAATTCCCTGGAGGGGAGAACCTGCCCTGAACAACGCACCATTTAAATGAAAAGCAGTTTCTTTTTTTCGTACTTTTCATAAAAAATTTACACTAAAATCTCTTGTTCCGTCATGTGAAAACAGCACATTAATTTCTAATTTATGTTCGAAAATTCGATATAAAAAAACTTATTTCGAAAATTCGAAATATGGAACTTATTTTCGAAAATTCGATATAATAAACCTAATTTTGAAAATTCGTAATATATAACTTAATTTTAAAAATTCAAAATATGGCAAATAATTTCGAAATTCGAAATATGTAACTTAATTTCTAAAATTGCAACTTAATTTCGAAAATTCAAAATATGGAACTTTATTTCGAAAATTCGTAATATGTAAGCTAATTTCAAAAATTTGTAATATGTAACTAAATTTCCAAAATTTAAAATATGGAACATAATTTCGAAAATTCGTAATATGTTACTTAATTTCGAAAATTCGTATCATGTAACTTAATTTGGAAAATTCGTAATATGTTACTTAATTTCGATAATTTGTAATATGTAACTTAATTTCGAAAATTCGAAATATGGAATTTAATTTCGAAAATTCAAAATATGGAATTTAATTTCGAAAATGCTAAATATGGAACTTAATTTCGAAAATTCGCATCATATAACTTAATATGGAACTTAATTTCGAATATTAGAAAAAAATTTTCTTTCGCCAGCTTTATATAAAGAAAAAGTTATTATGTATTTCATATTTGGTACAAACTAAGCTTTTCTATTGGGACATCGAAAAAGGTTTAAATTTTTCGTAATTTTTAATGGGATCAAAAATTATAAAAATGTTTTTTTTTTGGGTTTTTATATCTACTATTTTGTTAAAATTTTAATTTACTTATAGATAAACTTATTTCACATCAGATGTGTCAATGCTCTGAGAAACACGAAAAGAAAATTTTTGACTTAAATGATTTTTTGCGATAAACCGAAATAATTACTGAGATCTTTAAAATTGCCGCACGCACAAACAATTCGCTGCACAAAATTTAAAACTTTGCATCGAAAATTCAGACTAGATAAGCATAAATTTTATATGAAGCTCTTAAAGTTGAGCGACCTCTGGATATGACCTGATTGCAGAGTTCTCTTTTGATGATGGAATACGGAGAGTTTAATTGATTTATTTGCATTTAAAGATCACTAAAATTTTCATATGTTTTTGGAACAATTTAATGTGCATGATGATGTTTTCATTAGTTCACTGGGTTATTTCTGAGCTTTTTTTTTTGCTTGCTTAAACGTGTTTAAATTAAATTGAGTTTTATGTAGATTTTTTATAGCCCGAGAAGTAAATGAGCAAAAAAACATTATACATAAAAATGTTAAATAAATTTTTTATTTCAAATTAGAATTAGATTACATGATGCTCGTTGGAAGTGACCGTAAGATGGATGGATGGTGGGTTGGTAGTAACAAGCTGCGGGCAATATAATGGAAAATTGCAAGAAAAATAATGTAAATAAAAAATATAACAAAAAAAATTTGTATGGTTTTGGAAATTCACTTTGATATTCGATTACATTTACAAGGCAAATAAACAAATTTTAAAGCAATAAAATATACATTTTTTAAAGTAATTTTTATTCGACGAAAAATAACTATAAACGAGAAAATATGCCAAATAAACAAGGGAAAACTGACATTCATTAAACTACGCCGCAGAATTCCGAAGCCCCCAGTATGTCATCATGTGCATTTTTATGAATTTTATTTGAATTTTTTGTTGGCTCTGGATGAATGTAAACTGAAATTCGAAATAAAGAAATATTGCAAGATTTATATATTCACCCTTATGTGTGATTGTCAATTTCAGCGTGGTTATTATGTCAGTGTGGTATTCTTCTAATTTTATTTTAATTTTGTTCGCCATATTTTTGTTCATGGAAAATATTTCGTATAAACAAAATGTTTCCCGATAATGGTGATTATTACAAGATTTCATTATATTAACGATATGTACCGTATTTACGCTACGCAACTTGGTTGCATGCAACCTGCTTCTTTTCTTTGAGAACGACAGAGAAGAATTATAAAATGTATAGCTTTCTATTTCAAATTCTATTTTACATATCGTTTTTGAATGATTTTCCTTAGCAGATCAGCAGGCGTTTTACCCCTGATTTCCTGTAAATTACTATTGTTAAATTAATTTTCTGTAAATTCTATCGTAACTAAATGTGTTTAATATCATCTTAACCTTGTCTAAAACTCCTCTCGAATATTTTATAGAAGTATAAAGAGAATTTCTAAAGAAAATAAATCCTTAACAACAACAACAAAAATACCGCAAAGGAAACCAATTCTATAAATTAATTCCAAGATATTTTCCACAAAAACAATCAAAACAAGGATTAAAATAAATTAATATTTGATACAATTTAATGTTGCAAATAAAGAAATAACTTTCATTTCCTGCCAATTCTAAATCACTTTATTTCCCTCTTTCTTATATTATTTGCAGCACAGCACAAAAGTTAGAAATCACGAAATCAATTGGAAAAGTCAAATATAGCAAGTCTAACATTTAATAATCAAATATTGCAACTGTGTGTGTGTGTATGTGTGCGCATGAGATAGTTGTTGGTACACTTTTTAGCCAGCCTGTTTTTGAAGGTGGCCAACAAACAAGACGTGGCAAATAAAAGAGAAAACTACATTTAAGCGGAAACGGAAAAAACACAAAATTGCACAGTTAAATCACTAAAAATTATATAAATTTAATTAACTCTTCATTGAAATGGTCATGGTCAGTTCAGCGGTTTTGGGTGCAGCTGTAGGCAGTGGTCTGGCTCTTATGGTGGCCGTAACCATCGTTATGTATCGTTATTATTTATTACGTCGACGCGGCAAAGAATGGGATGAATTGGATCGATGGGAGGAGACACGCATAAAGCGTAAATTACAATTAAAGGTAAGTGAATGAAAAAATATAAAAATATCTATAAACAAATATTTCTATGAAAAAATTATTTTCAAGGTAGTAATTTGATAAATTCTGTTTATTGAAAAATTGAAAACCTATTTTTTCTATCATTTTTTCATTTCAAAGTAAACCGAAATGTTACTCTTTTAATGCAAAAAAAAACTTACACTTTCATAAGAAACGGCTCAGTTAGACAACAGAATCGTTTATTGCGTCGTCTGTAAAATTGTTAAAAATTGTTTTTTGTATTTATTTTAACTTATTTATGAGTATTTCGTCAAGAGTAGTTAAATAGGCAGAATGACATGATAATAAAAAAACATTTCAAATTGTGGTAGCAACAAATAAATATGGATTTTTTTTTTACTAAGCTTTTAAGGGCCTGATGTCAACCACAAAAAATTAAACATATGTGTTGTGTAACAGCGCCTTTGAAAATAATTTGCGTAATTTTGAAAAAATCCTGAAGTAGGTTAGTGATTTTTTTTAACAACAAAATAATTGTAATAATTTACTACGCTAGGATCAATATTTTTTTCTTACCTACTCGGTGGAATACGAAATATCGATTATCATTCAACCGGTGACAATTAGATAAGGTACAATATATTCTCAGACCTCTCAGTGCTGAAAAGAAAATAGATCAACTAGAGCAAACAATTGTATATAGTAAAGTAATAAAGTAATAGTAAAGTAAAATTATTAATATTTCAAGCGCCATTAACAATTTACACTGTTGCTTAAATTTCTAAGAAAAGGTATTTTACATTTATATGAAAAAGAATTCTATTTCAAATGACATCTTGAAATTATATTGCGAGCAATTAATCCTTAAGAAGTTATTAAGCAGAATGTAAAAAAGGGAAATTACCCTACAAAAATTATTGGAGTACATGGTCCATTTTAGATAAAAGGAGTAGTTTTTGGACTACTCCTATGTAATGCAGCAGTGGACCATTTCCTTTGTACACACATTTATAGTTAAATACCATTTGGCAACATTAAAAATGTTTGGAGTTAAATTGAAACTGTGGCAGCTCCCCTGTTAAAATTAAAACAAATTCATGGAAGCTTAAAGAAACACAAGTTAGCTCGTGTTTTTTTTCAATTTCTGAATTTTATTTTGTATTTTTATATAAATGTTATGGAAGGGCTGAATTCACACATTTGTATGTACATAAAATATCATTCAATTATATTAGTGACAGAGATATGTACATAGATATGTGTGTATGTATACATTTTTACCGGAGTTCCCCTTTGGGTACTCCATGGAATAGCAAAATAGAGTAGTTTCGAAACTAATTCCTGTGGGTACCCCTTGGATTAGTAACATAGAGTAGTTTTTGGGTTACGTGGTCCAGCCCTAGGACATCGCAATGTAAATTGGACCATGGTTTTTTCATACACTTTGGCTAAATTTGGAGTACTCATACTCCATTGTGGAGTCGTACATACTAGTGATGTTACGAATACTCGTATTCGTATTCGACTATTCGACTATTCGCTTGTTTTAAGATATTCGTATTCGCCAAATTCAAGCGAATATTTTTCGAATAATTTTCCCATACATTTTCCAAAAAAAAATCATACAAACGTTTAAAAAAAGTACATAAAATGTAAAAAAATATATTAATTTTTATTAAAAAAACCCATTGTATTTCACGCAAAGTAATAATGTTGAATTTTAAAAATAGAACACAGGTGGATGCGCCTTCTGCAAAAATATGTTCGCTAAACAGCACTGAATTACTAATTAAAAACCCAAACAGAGTAAGAAAAACGAAATCTGAAAGTATTTAAGTAAAATAATTAAAAAATGTTCTGTAGAGGTTTTCAAATTCGGCATCTTAATGCAATAATAATGTTAAATCACAAAATTTTTTTTTTCATTTATAGTTACTAACGCAAAGGCAGGGATTTTTTCCAATTAAATTTGAAATATTTATTAGAATGTTTATTTAAGCTATAGGTCTTTTTATTTTAATATATATATATTAAAATAAAAAGACCTATAGCTTAAATAAACATTCTAATAAATATAAAGAAAAGGTCAAATAAAATAGAATATAAATAAATTTGAAATATAAACCTCAAAAGAAATATTCGTATTCGGCGAATACTGTTTTAAATATTCGTATTCGTATTCGTATTCGCGAATACTAAAATTTGATATTCGTAACATCACTAGTACATACACGCATGTATAGAGTACACTAATTTTTGTAGGGTATATTTTTGGTGTAAACAGTACCTACTGTGTAGTTTTAATTGAAACCTATTTTCAAATGTAAAAACTTGGCAGCACTCTTAGTGTAATAATATTTATAATGCTGTTGGTTTGTGTTGTTGAATACAAACAAAGGGGAAATTGTAATATTTAGTTATTACACAAACCAAAGCATTTGGAAATCAGTGTGACCAGAAACAATTGTACACAAAATTTACTCTATATTATTAATTTAAAATGGGACAACAAAAATTAATTTTAAGGATTAAAAATTTTACTAAAAACTATATATGACGCAAGAAATATTAATTTATCCACACAATATATATGAAAAAATTAAATCAAATAAATTATGCATATACACACATTTGATTATTTTCTATTTGTACATACTTAAAACGCATATGCACATACATAACAACAATTCAGTAAGTTGATTGTGTGACACAAGATTTATTTAAATTTTCAGTAGACTCATAATTTTTTTACTAAATGCTCACACATTAAGAGTCTCTTTCACCAATTCTATTTAAATATCAATTCATATTTAAACGTAGTTAATCATTTTCACCAACATATTCTCTTTACACATTTAAAATCTGTTTAAATAGGTAGCAAACTCCATTTAAATACTCACACAACAGCTGTCTCTAGCGACACATACGTAATTGTTTGTTAACAAAAATTAAAAATTCTCAAAAAATTTGCTTATGATTTGTATAAAGCTAAAAATATTTAACAAATCAAATGGAAAGTGATGAAAGTGATTACCATTACGAAGTTATTGTAAAAGTTTTTGTCGAACGAAGGCCGCGAACAATAAGAGAACGACGTAATTTTTTTACATTTTACGATGAAGAGGACTTCAGATGCAGCATGGACAATTTTGGAATTAATACTTTGCAAAATAAAACATAACAGCAATTTTATATCTTCGGACGAAAAATTTTTGGTACGCGCTTCCATTTTCGTTAATTTGTTTTTTTAAAGCTGAAAGTTGGTGCCGCCATATTAAATAACAAAGGGCTACCGTACTTTCTAGTGTTTTATTATAGAAGTTGGTGAAAGTGGAATTTTTTTAAACAGAAATTAAATAGAGATCTTTAATTAAATTAAACTGTGTTTAAATTTGTTTGGTAAAAAAACTCTAAAAGAAATTGATTACCAACTGGATAGCAATCGTGTAGTGTAAATCTGTTTATAATGCTGTTGGTTTTTGTTGTTGCTAAATTAAAGTGAAAAAATGCAAAGGGGAAATTATAATATTGTCTCCACTGAAAATTGTCTTGGCTAAGGGCATTACATGTTATTTGATAAAGGAAATTTTAGTTAATACAATAACCAAAGCATTTGAAAATCAGTGTGACCAGAAGCAATTGTTTAATTCGACATTATTAATCGAAAACGTTATTTATTACCGGGTACATTAGCCGTTTATTTTTAAAGTGGCATAAGTCACTTTGTTTTGAAGTCGAGATATTTAAGGGTTTGCATTTAAAAACGACTAAAAATATGCAGAAATACTGAGAAATACTGAGTATCATGAGATAACAAATACAAGAAAATCTTCACGAAAGTTAGCATCCATATTTTTAAACGTGTTAAAACACATACCCTTAAATATCTCGACTTAAAATCAAAGTGTCTTATGGCACTTTCAAAATAAACGGATCATATATTAATCTTAAAGATTAAAAGGTTTACTAAAAATGAAATATATGCAAAATATATTCATTTATCCGCTCAATTGTGTGAAAAAATTAATAATTAATTAATTCAATTAAATATGAAAATACATTTGATTATTTTATATTTGTACATACATATGTATTTAAAACACATATGTAAATACATACATATTAAAAATTCAGGTACCATGGGTGGTGTCACAAAGTCAAGATTTGTTTAAATTTTTGCTTAAATTTTCAATACACTGACAATTCTTACTAACACACTCACATGTTAAGAAATTGACTACTTACTTAATATCAATTTTGCTTTCACGTTTTGTTTAAATTTTCCTTTTAATTTTTTATTCAAGTAAACAGCTGTTAATATTTCTAATGAAGCAACCATTTCAAGTTCTGATGATATCTTGAAAGTAAATTGCTTCGAAATTGTGTACAGCCTACGTCACAGCTTCCAATTTTTGTGAATTTCGACAAGCAGTGCTTGTAAAAAAACACTTAAAAAAAGTAAATCCTGATCGTGAGATCGCAGTGTAATGAAAAATTCCGTGAACGTTTATACAGCAGAGGATAATTAAAATTAAAATCTAAGAATCATTTTATATTAAATAGAACAAAAATTCAGGAGTTTGGGTGGGCATTGTGAAATATATAATTCACTGACAACACTAGGATGTAATAGAAGTCTGGTATTCTATTATCGTTCGAAATGTGTATAAATGGGATATTTAATGACTTTCAGTAATGCTGCTTAACACGTAGTGAAAAGCATATTATACACATGAATACAGGTTTAGTGAGTTCTACCGAAAACAACATATGTTCCATTCAGCCGTGCATGTTGAAATCTAAGTGATGTTGGATATTAAAAATTTCATTTGTTGCTTGAACTTTTGCCTATAAAAATATTAAAAACTTGTTTATTTGAATGTAATAATTAATAAATTATGGTATTTAGCCAAGTTCTTTACCTGATGATCACTAGCATTTTCTAGATCCACATCTGATGATTAACAAAACACATTCGGTAGTTGCTCTTCACACAGAAGAAAACGCAGTAAAGTTTTAAAATATACAAATATATTTCTACCACAATTGTAATTGAATTACTTACACTATTTTTTAGTGTGACAACGATTTATTTAGCATGTTCGCATAGATTTAAACCCAAAAATGAACTACAATTTTATATTTACAATATACAACAATTGATTTGCATTTATAAATTACGAAATAAGCATTCAGTGGAGTCAAATCGAAGGTTCAAAAAGTATTGGATTTACCTCGAAGTTTGCATCCTACTTATTTGTTCCGAGAAAAATATCGCGAAAGAGAAAAAGCACTTATGTGGCGCGATAGCTTGCTATTGCAGAGATCAATTCTTCGGAATAATTTCTGACAATTAATCTAACAGGACTTGACTATCTAATATTCGAAAGTAAATCGAATTGCCGCCGTGGCTGATAGGTGGCAATGCTAGACTAGTAGTACGGAGGTTGTCGGTTCGATTCCGGCCATAGATCCTGGGTGTTTTTCGCAGACAAGCTAATCGCTTTGCGGGTTGTGTTTGTTAAAAAAAAAAAAAAAAAAAAAAAGTCGCTAATTTTTGAAGTGAAAAAGTCCTCGTCATTACTTGCGTAATAATCTTAATGAAATTTGTCACTTTAACAGTGAAATCCATTTGTAATTCGTAAAGTAATTTTTTTTTTTTTTTGAATTGTGCACAGAAAAAAAAAAGGATCAACCAAAATTGATTATATTTAAAGAAACGCACACACGCACATATGTATGCAGCAACTTCAAACCTAAAAGCCGCGTTCTAGTTTCATACACAAACAATTAAAAGATTTTGTTAAAAGGGAAAATAACAAAAAAAAAAAAAAAAAAACTCAGAAACAATTGCAAAAATAGAAGAAAACTAGTAAAAAATGTTAAACAATAAAATCTGGCAACAAAAGGACATCAAGGATCATTGAGCAGGCCACCAAATGTAAGCAAAAAGATCTATTGATACAGTTGTATATGAAAAACAAATAACAAAATAAGAAAATTAATGCACTTGCAGTGATGTTGCACTTCAATTGTAAATTTCAGGACTCTGTTAGTTGTCCTCTGCTTTTATTTGTTTGTCTTTGCGATCTCATTCATTCTTAGTTTCAGGTATTCATTCATTCATTCATACTTTGATCGCCAGTCCATTCATAGTTTGAAGTACTTTTTTTATTGATTTAAACAGGAACATTTTTTAGTTATTATTGTTTTTTACATCTTTTGTTTTAGTTGAGAAAATATCGGAAATTTTTTATCAAAATTCTTTTTACTTTAGCAAAGAATCAGTTTTTTTTTTCTATTAAAATTTGTAAAAAAAACCCGAAACTTATTTTTTTACAAAACAAAAACTGGCCTTGCTTTCTTCCATTGACCAAAATAGCAATTGTTTGTATATAAAGAATATCGATTTTATTTTCTCTATTTATCATTTATTGAGTTGACATTTTAATGGTCAATATTTGTGGTTTAATAAAGGAGGGGTTCCTTGGTTGGTTGGTTGATTATATTCTTTAGGTTTTGAATCAAAATCCATATTTCATAAACTGACAATTGATTCCAGTTTTATAGTAGAAAATTATTGGGAAAAAAGAGCTCCAGCAAAAGTTTTTGATCGCAGAGTATGCTGAAGAGCCGTTCAATGCATAATAAATAGTGTAAACGCATTCGCTACTGTTAAATCAGTTCGTCATTAAATAGAGATGTGTCCATCAGACATCTGCATCAAGTGC